>SJYV01022910.1:1242659-1381214 GCA_006410875.1 Neotragus pygmaeus | reverse complement strand
GGGACATATGTATATCTGTGGCTGATTCATGTTGATATATGTCAGAAACCAACACAATATTGTAAAGCAATTATCCTCCAATTAAAAAAAAATTAAAAATCATTCCATTACATAATTAATTACATATTTCTAGCTCCTAATGGAAAAGTAAGGACATCTCTCTCCCAGTTTTTCAAATTCATTTTAAAATAGAAATTACACAGAAATGGTACTAATTAATAGTCATATTTTTTTTCAACTATAACAGTGCTAGAGTATAACAAAGTTTGCCATAGGAAATTTTCAGTTATTTCAGCAATACTGACAGCAGGAAGCATGTGAATGGGAAAGAAATCAGAGCAAATAATGACCCAAATAACTAGGAATATTTGAGCCTCTTCTCAAAGAAGCCTCTATGAACTTCTAAGTCAAGAACGAAAAAAGCATCATATGGAGGGTGAGTGGGAGAGGGAAGCATCAGATTAATTCATGAAAGAGCTATATTAAATTGGCTCTTAGGGTAACTTTTCTTTTACTCTCTATACATTGAGCATCAATTCTTGCCCACAGTACAAATCTTGAGAACTCCCATAATGAATTTATAAATGAATTTACAGATAAATTAATATAGTTAGAAGAAATTAGAAAGTGTTTGTCCTAATAGTATAGTGAAGAGAGTGAGGTGTCAGTTGAACCTCTTCAACAGACAAGGAAAAAAATAGGGAGAGATAAGAAGACAATTTGGTAGAGCAGTAAAATATACTGAACTGCATCACCTTTCCAGAGTAAAGCCCTAATTGGCAGTTGGTATCTGTTCATTTTGTCTGCTTTCTTTGCTTTTCATTCCTACTTGTGAGCCCTGCCTATTAAAGTATCTGTTTTAGTTATAAACAAATAATCCACATTCCCATTCAAGAGGCAGATTTGTTACCTATCTAATATTATCCTTTGCCAGATATCTATTCTAACATCACACTTCATTAATAGTGTAAACAAAAAAAATAGTGTTCATCGCTCTATCGTGTCCAACTCTTTGCGACACCATCAACTGTAGACCATCAGATTTCTCTGTCCATGAAATTCTCCGGGCAAGAATACTGGAGTGAGAGTAGCCATTCCCTTCTTCAGGGCTGTTCCCTGACCTAGGGATAGAATCCAGGTCTTCTGCATTGCAGGCAGATTCTTTACCCTCTGAACCATTGGGGAGCATTAATAAATACAACTAAACAACCCAGGCAGCTTACCTGGTAGTTCAGCTGGTAAAGAAGTCACCTGCACTGTGGGATACCTGGGTTTGGTCCCTGGGTTGGGAAGAACCCCTAGAAAAAAGAATGGCTACACATTCTATTATTCTGGCCTGGAGAATCCCATGGACTCTATAGTCCATGGGATTACAAAGAGTCAGACACAACTAAGTGACTTCACTTTTTACTTTAAATAACCAGGACCCAGCCTCTCAGTAAAACCATTAGCATGAAAGAGAAGGCCCAAAGGGATGACAGAGGACAAGATGGTTGGATGGCATCACTGACTCACTGGACATGAGTCTGAGCATGCTCCCAGAGATGGTGAAAAACAGGGAAGCCTCATGTGCTGCAGTCCATGGGGTCACAAAGAGTTGGACACAGCTGAGTGACTGAAAACAACAACAAGATAAACAAAATGACTGATTTAGGGAAAAGATAATGTAGCCATAAACATAGAAAATGATTTCAGTTATTATCCTCAGAATCACTGAATGAGTATTTCCTGCATGAAACTAAAACTACTTAGTGTGGAAAGGGATGTGAGAGACATGTAGGAGAGAGCTTAGATTTTCATACCTTCCTAGTCATCCCAGTTGTTCCCATCAAAGACCACCTTGCAAGAGATAAAATCCAGCCAACCTCCAGTGATAAACACATCAGATGACTTAAACAACAAAAAGACAACTTCAACTTTTGACTGATTGCAGACAGATGAATAAGTTTAATGAAGGCTAGAAGAATGGCTCATCTAAACTGTATTTTCATGAACAATAGTAAATGATCATAGGTTTAAGTTTTTTTTTTTTAAGTCTTTTAATTGGAGGTCATTTGCTAAGCAGCATTGTTGGAGCAAATGATAACAAACTAATAACATGATTTTAAATAGCAGATTACTTAAATTGACCAACATGACCTTAATTTATCCAGCTAAGTTTAAAAAAACTTCCTTGATCAGTTAAAATTATGATTATAGTGCAAGCAATGATATACACTGTAGTTGTAAATTCATGTTTTATTATGAAATAACAGGCTTCCCAAGTGGTGTAGTGGTAAAGAATCTGCCTGCCAATGCAGGAGACACAGAACACATGGGTTCAATTCCTGGGTTGGGAAGATCCCCTGGAGAAGGAAATGGTAACCCACTCCAGTATTCGTGCCTGGAAAATTCCATGGACAGAGGAGCCTGGTAGGCCACAGTCCATGGGATCAAAAAGAATCAAACATGACTGAGTTACTGAGCACAAGACATGGAACAATTTCTAAGATGTTTGGTTAGAAAAGGCCAATAGAATGTTGAATACAACCATTTAAAATTTGTAAATGGCTATCATATTCATAATATTTATATCTACATATACATGGGTTTGCATGTGTATATAAAATTTCTATAGGTACATTCATAAAAATGTTATAAGATTGCATTTTAGGAAAAGGTGGAGGGACTTAGGCGGAGAAAAATAATTATGTTATAGATTATACAAATTATATTTTTAATATTTTGAATTTTTATTATTAGCTGAGCACGCATCCTTTTTTCAATTAAAAACAATAGAACTCTAACATAAATGATATTCATAGTTTAAAATTAATTGTAATTGAATGCATAAACATAATAAATATAATGTATAAATAAATTTAACAACTTCTTGAATTATTTCTATGTAAAGGCAACATATGTTAACAGCTTGAATTATAAGAGACAGAAAATGAGGTAGAGGGAACACCCACAGTTTAATTCCTTTATTTTATAAATGGATTCAGTAGAATTTCTTTTTCAGTGTAACACTCTCTATAAATACAACGCTATGGAGAACTCCAAATACAAAATGAATAAAATCAACTGCAAACACTGGAGTGATAAGCTCTTATAATTGAATCCCCTTGGTCTCTCCTTTGACCCCTCCCACCCCAACCCTCTCCTCTGAAGGATGTTTTGAAACAGTTGTTATGTCAAACGGCTTCTTCACTTTTACATATCCCTCAGTTCTTTCTAAAGTTTTCTTGTGAGGTTACTCACAACCTCACATTATTTACAAAATAACCCATTTTCACATTTTGTAAAAGAAACCATCCATTGTGGGAATGAGATTCAACTGTGTGTAATTGGTTAAGAAGAATTTTCTTTGAAACCTGGAATGGTTACTATTCCAGTTTCATCCCCACCTATATCACAAGGGGCTTTAATTCTCAGCCATAACTCTCTCCACAGGATGAAGCATTCACAAGAGTGAGTTAATCATCCATTCCAAGTGCCAATTAATGCTCCAGCAGCAGTGGGGAGAAAAATCTGCCAGAAGCAAGTTTTGAGCAACTCCAAGATATTCATTTAGAAACTTTCTCTTCATTAATGCACAGCTTCTTTAGAATACGTCACTTAACAGGCAGTCATAATTATAGACTTTATATTAAAACAGATTATATAGATAATGAATCTGCTATAAAAAAGTACAAGATTCCTGATTTCTCATGTAGCTTCCAAAATCTAATCTGACATCCTCAGCTGCAGTCATTATTAATATGCAAAATATTTTCTATTATACACAAATACACCCACCCATTTAATCTGTCAGGATCATTATGTGNCACTCAGCTTTCTTCACAGTCCAACTCTCACATCCATACATGACCACTGGAAAAACCATAGCCTTGACCTAGACAGACCTTTAAATAATGCTAAAAATGCTTATAATACAAGTAGTATCCTACACAGCTCTACACCAGCTGCTAATCTTTTGCTAAAGGTAACTCCTTTGAAATTTTAATTGATTTTTCTGGTATCCACTCTCAAATGTTTAGATAATATTCATATATTGCAATTTTAAAAGTATTTTTTCCAGTTTTATTGAGAAATAGTTGATGGACATAACTGTTTAAGTTTAAGGTGCAGAGCATTATGATTTGATTTATATATATCTTGTAAAATGATTGCCACAATAGGTTTACTTCACATCCATCATCTGATACACATATAATAAAAATAAAAAAATTTTTAAAATTTATAAGTGTTATAAGATATGAAGATTTAATAACTTGAATTCTGTTTCCTCATCCTCTCCCCCAAATTTTATTATACTTTTAATTATACCAATAATTAGTATTTGCCTCATTAAACCAATAATACTGTGATTGCATGTCTTTTCTTATATAGCCTTTTGTCATTCTTTAAATTAACAGTTGCCTAATTGCTTCTTCTTTTCAGTTGCTTCATCATCTCATCTATTGTATCACCTATGGGTCCACTTTGTTTCTGGACACTCTTTGGCGAACCCTCTGTTTTCCAGCTTTGTTATTGGTGGATGGCTCTCTGGTCCTGTGACACAGTTATCAAGCTGGGAGCTTCTCTTAATGGATTTTCTAGGTTGGATTTACTATCTCTAAAATGTCATGTTTTTGCTTCCTTGATTTACTTTGGCTGGTTGGTGCAATCCTCTAGTAACTTTCTAAGAAGAAAAGTGTCAATTTTCTGAGCCTAAATCTGTCTGTATATGTCTTTATTGCGTTTTCATACTTGAGAAATTGACTGGATGTAAAATTCTAGGTTGAAAATTTATTTTCTTTAAAAATTTGAAGTCATTGCTCTGTTGTTGCCTGCATTTAGTATTGCTGTTAGGAAGACTAATAAGCATCCTGAGTCTCATTTTCTTATAATTTGTCCTCCTGGAAACTTTTAGAATCATCTTTTTATTTCTGATGTTTCAAACTTCCACATTTGGGGAAGTTTTCTCATGTGTTTGCTGATGATTCAGTGGGCTTTTGAGAGTTAAATGAGTGAGATGACCCAGATTCAAAACCAGCTCCCCAGAGCTTTATATCAAAAGCCAGCTATGGTGCTGGCTAAGTTACTAACCCTCTCTGTGCTAGTATCTTTGTCTGTAAAATCACCAAGAACCTCCTGATACCGCTGTCAGATTAAAATGAGTAACATAAATGTAGCAATAGAATAGTGCCTGGCACTGGGTAGCACCTCAGTAAATGTTTTTGCTGTAGTGATAGAGTCATTATCAGTATTCAGTTCTGTGGACTCAGCATGGAAAAATGTGCCCAGTCCAATTGTGCATCTCTCCAGGCGGATCCAGCTGCCGTTTACTGATAGCCCTCCAGAGGATCACCTGGCACCGACCAACATTCTTCAAGGCCCCAGAGGAGAAGTTCCAGGTCTTGCTGAGCTCTATCTCCGTCATCATCTGCTTGGCTGGCCAGGCCAGCAGTGGCAACTACTCCAAGCTTCCCTGTCACTTACAGGCATGATGTGGCGGATTCTGCCTCATTCTTCATGGCACCTGTCTTTTGCTTCCTGCCCTAGTGATTCCCTGTTCCCACCGATGCCTGAGGCTCTGGATCCACCCATCTCCACATGCTTGTTGGCTCCCCAAGCAATGCCCAAGAAACTGCCAGCAGGTGTACAAGCATACGGACATGCTACTGGCCCGGGTGCACTTGTCTGGATGCCGTGGATCTGGCTTCTTGGGTGGCTTCTGAAAGGCCAGCTGGAACAACTAAGAAGTGCAGGGAGGGAGGGTTAAAACCCCATGGGAATGTTTGGGCAGTGGAGCCTACTGTCTTCCTGGTTGGTTGGACAAGAGGCTGTAAAACAACCAGCTATACTTGTTACAAGTCCATGGCTAGCCTGAGAGCACCTTCTCTTGTAGTATTTGTTCTCCTCCTTTCTTGCCTTCCTCCCTCTTTTCCCTCATTCCTGCTTTCCTAGGCTTGCCCTCCCAGATGAAGGGATAGCAAGTAAACCTGTGTCTGGCTCTATTTTTGTAGGGAATACAGACTAAGACACACTGACTTCAAGAACTTGGGCTCTGGAGTTGGCCTCCAGATTTGAATATTGGTCTTGGCCTTTTTGGCCACAAGTTACCTAACTTCTCTGTGCTTCAGTTTCTTCATCTGTGAAATGGGGCTAATAATAGTGGCTATCTCAGGGTGATTGAAGATTTAAATAAATTAATACTTATAAAACACATAGTAATCACCCAATAAATGTTTGCTATTGTTATTCAGTTCCATGAACTTTTCAATATCAATTTTTGGTAGTTTCCTATGTTTTTCTTCAGTTCTCTATTTTCTGAAACATTATGTCAATATTGGTCTTCCTGAATTGATTCTCTATGTCTACTATAGTTTCTGTGGTATTTACCAGATCTTTGCCTTTTTGTTCTGTTTTGTGGGAGAGATACTCTTCTTTATAAACAAAACCTTCTATTGAGTCTGTATTTTGGTATCACGCTGAAAATTTCCAAGATTATTTTGTTCTCCAGTTGTTCCATTTTAATCACATCCTTTTCTTTTCTGAGGCGAGAAAGAGCATATAATGTTTTCTCTGTGCTCCTGGACTTGCTCTCTGTTTGGGCTTCTCCTCTCTTGGGCGTTACTGCCGCTCGGTCAGCTTCCTCTTCCTTTGCCTTCGTGACGACTCCTCTCTCCATCTCACAGTCCCTTCCTTTTTATTCCCCGGGGTAGGGTTACCAGATTCAGCAAATACAAATACAGGGCATTCTGTTAAATTTTAACTGTAGATAAACAATGGAGAGTATTTTTAGTATGTGCATGGCTATGCAATACTGGGACATACTTATACCAAAATGTTTCCATTATTTATCTGACATTTAAATGTAACTGGGCATCCTGTATTTTATCTGGCAACTCTATCCAGGTGCCTTTTTATTTTCTGAAGATCAAGGTAGGCCCAGTCAGTAGTACAAAAGGGCTTTGTCTTCACGCCACTTCTTTTCTTAAAGGGACACACAGCTATTTACATAACATACGGCAGTCTCACACCCGTGCAATTGTAAATTAGAGCCTGCTTATTCATTGTCAAGTTAGGAACTCAGCCGTATTTCTCAGCTGTCTTCTGTTCCACAGCCTCAGCTTCAGTAAATAAATGTGGTGTTCTAGGAGTGTGTGTGCCATTGGGCTGCATTTGTTCACTGTCTGTGCCCCTCACAGCCCCAGGGCAAGATCACCATCCTCGCGTGACATGGCCTCCTCCGCGGTCAGCATCTCTGGTCTGCTTTTTGGAGGGTCTGGAGATAATTCTTACCAGATCAGTGTTGACTATCACATTCTGTTGGTTTCCTCAATTAGTAGGCACTGGCAGGTGACAGGTGTATAGAGCAGGCTTTGCTAGTGCTGTATGACCAAGAACATGAACTTGATAAAGAAAGTGTGTCCTAAACAAAAGCTAAATTATGATTGAACCAATTATGTGAGAAGGTACAGGAAATGAATATAATGAACTTATATTGCTCGGGAAAGCGATTCACAAAATAACATTAACATTTTCATCGAATCCCCACGGAGTTGTCCTTTTTTTAGGTCATTTCCTTAAAGGTATTCTTTTCAAGTCATAAACCTGTCCGTGTTATTTCACTCCTGGTTCACTGTCAAGAACTCTCCCTGTTGCATTCCTGAGGATATCCAAGGGGGTGAGCTGTTAACAGGGCTGGGCTAAATATAGCCTTCCTGGAGCCTCTGGTCTTTGCTCCCATGTCAGCATCCGCTGTCAGCCCAGGCTGATTTCCTTCCCGCTTCCCTTCTACCTGGCAGCCTTATCAGAGACCTGAAGTGTCAGCCTCAGAAGTCAGGATGAGGAACTGAGGGCCTTCTTACAGGCCTTGCCTTTTTACGTACAATACTGGTCCCACTTGCTCGGCATCACCATTCATCGGCACACACATTGTACATCTGCAGCATATTCTACTTCCATGTAATATATAAAGCACACCCCTGACCTAGCAGTAGACTCATGCTTAAAGGAGGATTTCTATATATGGGATGTATACAGTTCATCAGGTGACAGGGCATTTGCCTTTTTTTTTTCCCTAATGAGAAGAAATGAATGTTTTGGAGCAGAGTCTGAAATGAAAAGCTATGTATATATATTTGCTCTTCTTGAGACTAAGGGATTTTCCCGGATATGGGACATTCACTGCTAAAACTGGGACTGTCTTGGGCAAACAGGCCAGCTGGTCACCGTCTGTTGCCTCCCCCCGCCACCACCCTTCAAATTCCCTTCACCCCTCTTTCTTACTCTGGGAAAGAGGTCAGAGCCCTCAAGCTGAAGTTTTGCAAGACATAATTCAGATGTGGGGGAGTTTCACATTTAAAGCATCATGAGGAGGACCTAGCAATGTTTTTTTTAAGGTATTTGTGAGAAAAGGAATTTTCAGTGATTGAAGGGATTTTCAGTGATTTTTCATTTGTAAAACCCCTCTAGAGAGCTGTTTTAAATGTTTGTTTATAGCTTGCTTGCCTTGATATTTCAGTAAATATCTGTGATAAGAAATAGAAAAATTTATGATCCTAAATCTGTAAGGTTTGAACTCAGAACTACAAGCTGTAATTTTAACAAATTCTCCATTACCTTTCTAGGCTTTGTGACCCATGGCACTCTGCCTCCACCTGGTGGCGGTGTGAGTAATTAAATGCTTACCACCTACCTCTCCCGTTCTTGGGCTTCCCTTGTGGCTCAACTGGTAAAGAATCCGCCTGCAATGCGGGAAACCTGGGTTCAGTCCCTGGGCTGGGAAGATCCCCTGGAGAAGGGAAAGGCTACCCACTCCAGTATTCTGGCCTGGAGAATTCCATGGACTGTAATGTCCATGGGGTTGCAAAGAGTCGGACATGACTGAGCACCTTTCACCACCCCAACTTTGTGTGTGTGTGTCTGTGTGTCTGTCTGTCTCTCTGTGTGTTTGTATGTCCTAAAAACCTCACCTTGGGGAACTGATTCTTAAAAATCAAACTATAAGGATACCAACTTATCTTACATGATACTGTCATCCTTGTTTGATATGTAGGAACAATTTGGAACAAAGATTATCTTTGTATTTGGTTTATGTTTCATCATGTGAAGCTTCATGAGCCCATGAAACCTTATAAAATAATTGATTATGTTAATCTCTTTGAAAAATAATGTTGTAAGAAAACCGCGAAGTACTTAATTTGTGAAAATCTCATAAGTGTATATAGATCTTATTAGATTATAATAATCAAACAAAACTTGTAAGGGATTTATTAATCAGACATGGCTCATCATATCCATTATCACACTGAGTTCCAGTTATTAGTTCACATCAGGGGATTTAACTGAGATTCCTTTTACAAAGGAAAAAAAAATGTACATCTTTTTTTCCTTTATAATCTTTTCCCCTCTTTTTGTTTTGGTAAATCTTAATCATAGCAATAATTGCTGAAGTTCATGGGTTGTTTATCACTAATGTGCTGAGAATAGAAGACTCAAACCTCTCTTGTATGTTTTGCACTTTCTTTGGTGGAAGTCATTTCGGTTTCCTAGGGTTGGGTTTCAGGGTCTGTAATATTGAGACAGTCACATTACGTATGCCAAGAGGTTGGTGTGAGAGTCAAATACGGGGTGTGTGTGTGTGTGTGTTGTTATCCTGATGTTAGTCTCAGGGGCATCATTATCACTTGCAAACTGAAGACAAAAATTCTAGATCTTGCCTTTGGCTGCCTTTTGCCCTCTATTTAGATCCCAAGACTAAGTTCCCCTGAGATGTGCCCAGGAATCCTAATCCTCTCTCTGCCTGCTGGTTCCCATTCTACCAAGACTTTTCCCAGGCACTCTTTTGCACACCCCAAGCCTCTCCCTTCTCCCACACTGGGAAAAAGCTGCCAGACAGACAGAGCACCAGGACTAAGTTGGTTGTGGGGTTCTGTGGGGTGGGAGGGCCATGACGAGTTAGGCTGGGATCCAGAGCCTGTGTCCCAGGCATGCTGCCACAGAAGGAACAGGTGGGATTAAGGGGAAGTGGAGACTATGGTGGTGGGGAGAACGGGAGGGATGATCCTTCCTTTCCTCCCCTCCCTTTTATGAGGAAAATAATGCTACCTCCAGGTCCAGTCTTAGGAACACTCTGATTCCAGAGACAGGAGAATTCCCTGTTTTGTTGTCTTTCTCAGCTCCCCAACTCTGCCCTCATCAACAAACAAACAAAAGCAAAGGAAGGGAACATATACTCTGTGCCCATCTTCCCACCTGCTTGTGTAACTGGTGTTCCTTCCGGAAGAATCAAAACCTTTCACTCCCTTGAATGAAGGTGTGAGAGGTGTTCTGGGAGCCAGAGGCACTGGGAGGGGTAGCTGAATCAGGGCAGGGGGAGCTGCAAGGCAGTGGGGGGCATCCCAGAGTGGTGAGGTCCATGCCTAGTTCTGAGGAAGCAGACTTCAGCAGGCAGAATGGGGTGTGAGAAAACAAACCTTTCAAGAAAGGAAAATGCTTCCACCCAGGTCCCACCGTTCCTTCTTCTGAGCTGGTCAGGCCTCTTTCCCAATCCCCATCCTAACAGCACCTCCTTGCAGAGAGGCATGGACGTTCCTTCGTCCAGCTTGGACGGGGTTATGTGGCTTCCATTTCTGGAAAATACTGTGTGGTGTCACACCTTACCTTACTAACCTAATTTTATTTTTGTCTGCATCTTAATTTCTTCCTAGAATGGAAAAAAAAAGAAATAAAACTGGTCTCAAATCTTTGGAATGAATTGAGGTTTGCAGCATTTTGGTTGTATTTACAAGCATTTAAATTCACTGCTGTTTTTCAGGTTCTAATGACTAACTTTTCCAGTATTTTTTTTTTAATGGCCTTTCCTAACTCTATTCTGTGTGAACTAATGGCTTAGGATTTACCTCTTGGCTTCCAATGTCAGTCCCACCCTTGGCGATGCAGTTTCTGCCAAGCGTCCCCATGGCTGGAGGGCTGCCTCTCGGGTGATAGAACGTTTATTACTGTGCTGGAGTTGGAGCGGCTGCTAGCTTTTTCCAGAAAACGAAAAAGAAGCAGCATTTCCCTCTGCAGACACTCCTCCTACTACTGAAGCCCATGATGCTGTCTGGGCCAGAGCACATGTCACGTTTTAAACCTTCTTGAACAAGATGCCCATCTGCCCCTTCCTGTCTGGAGTCCGAGGCCTAAACCCAGCACTGTGGGAACATGTTTGGAGGTTGGTTCATCCATTCGTGGTGGGCACATCCATGCCAAAGCCTCACTCTAGCACAACCAGCACTGGAGGGCGAGGTTTGTTGGAGGCACCGCTGAGCGTGCATCCAGATTCTTCAGGCTGTGTCTGGGGTGAGCTACCCTGGAGGAGCCCAAGTACCTGGGCTCTGTCCTCAATATGGCTGCAGAACAGTTCTGGGATAAAAATTTGCCTTTAGAAAACATTCTGCATGAGGTTTATTCATTTTTAAAGGCTTTTTGGAGCTTGTGAAACCATAATTGGTGATATGGTCTACTATCTCAAGTAACACCTTCCATATAAAACCTAAAGCTTTTGCATGAGATAATTGCCAGAAACCATTTGTCTCTGTAGATAAAATCCTGGTGTGAAAAAGGAAAATTAAAACTTAAGATGTGTATAAGAGACAGGTGATAGAGTCNGAGTTACAAAAAAATGTCAGTTTTTATCAGAATAAAAATAAAATGTGCTATAGAGTTTCAAGAAGTGGGGAAGTGGTCATTATTTACTTGGAAAATTGTAATTGTTAGAACGGAGTTCCTCTAATGGCAAAGAAAACGTGACATGAGCAATGACAGGGAGCCTGGAGGGAAGAATTATGTCTTTTTCTGCATTCTTTCCTTCCTCCTTTATTCCACATGAACTTGAACAGGGCTTCATTAGAACGTCCTCCTAAATATGGCCAATACTTGAATATTAAGATAATTATATTAAAAATTGGTGTTAAATTAAAAATTAAAACATTGCTTTCACCTTATAATCATATCAATTTCTTAGCATCATCTGATAAACTAGGTTTTTAAACAACTTTTACACTTTAAATGATTTGAATTATACTTCAAATCAAGGGCCCACTTTCCTCCTATGTAGATAAGAATCATTTGTAATTAGCACATCCATTATTTGTATGTAAATGACTATTTCTAAAGAAACAGTGAATGGTTCATTAACTTAAACAGTCCCCTCATAAATTCGTTCAAACCTCCCTGTTACTTTTTTTAAAGAGCACTTATAAAAGTAAATTTTAGCTTAGACCACTGCTGAATTATCGTAAATTCTAAGTGAGTAAGGTCCAGATTAATGAGGCTTTGCTATAAATTCATCCAGGGCCACAGTAGCTGACTGTCCCGAGAGACGGCAGATGTGCATTTGACAGGAAGGCTCCTGAGAAATTGTATTTATTGAGGGCTTACATGTGCCAGGCACTTAGCTAAGTGCTTTACATGCATGATCTCATTTAATGCTCCCAACAACACAATGATTTAGGTGATGCTACCCATTTCAGATGATAACACAAAGGCTCAAAACGATTTGCTAATCCAACCAAGACATGCTTGTAAGAAGAAGCCACACAGGGAGTACAGCCCAGATCTGTACTCAAGGTTCCTGTTCTTCACCACAGGGCATGGGGCAGGTCTGGGGGCACCGAGGGCTGCCCTCCATGCTTCTCCACGTGTATTGGCAGTGCTTTCTCCTCTCTCGGCCTTCCCTCACTTCTTGGAAGCCGTCCCACGTTCCCCATCTATCCCTCAGCCTTTTGGGTGTTAGTCTCTGGGGGCTCATTCAAGTCCATTGCCAAAATGGAGAGTCTAAATCAGCTGAGGTTATTGGCTGTCGAAGGCCATGGAAAGTGTTATGTCTTCTGTGCAAATGGCAGTTAAGTTTCTAAATAACAGCAATGGAGGATATTGGAGACGAGTTGAAAAGGGGTTTTGTTGGCTGATTTATAACCAACTTTTGAAATGAAATTTAATAAATCTAGGAAGATATATGAGCCTTCCAGGGCTTGTTATATGAATTGTTTGTAACCAATTTTTTTTTCTCCCACAGAGCCTCATATCAATTTCTTTTATATATTTCATGCATTCTTGGAAAATGAGCTCTAGGAATCAGAGTTCCTGTCTAATGCCTTTTGTCTCTTGTTTTTGAACAAATGCTGATCATGTCATGTTAGGGACCATTCCCTCTTGCAGGAGAGGAATATGATGGTATTCAAGAGACTTGGATTCTGGCCCACCTGTCTTTCCTGCCTTGACGAGTGATTCTGAACATAACGAATCTTTCTCTGAGACATAACCACAATCTGCTGCCCTCTCCCCCACCCCACTCACCTGCCAAACCTTATCAATACATTTCAGAAGTACAGAGGGTGAACCTTTGGCTCTGCATAACCAATAACTTCCCAGAGAATCTGTCCTTTGTCATTTACTCATTCACTCTGTGGAGATTTGTAGAGCAATTGCTACGTGCCAGGTGCTGTCTCAGCAGTGAACAAGACAGAAAAAGGTCCTGCCCTAGTGAAGCTTTTACTATGTTGGAGCAAAACAGATTTCAATAAGTGAGCGATGCCATGAAGAAGACAATTATAAAGTGATGAAGTGGGTATGATTTTATATGGAATGGTCAGGAAAAGCCTCTCCAACTTTCTGTGGGGAGGACCCATGTGATACAGGGAATAACCAGTGCAAAGGTCCCAAGGTAGAACTCAAGTTGGCACCAGAAGAAAGCAGTTGTAGCTAGAATATAGTGAAAAGGTGTCCATTTTAGCTAGCNAAAGCCTCTCCAACTTTCTGTGGGGAGGACCCATGTGATACAGGGAATAACCAGTGCAAAGGTCCCAAGGTAGAACTCAAGTTGGCACCAGAAGAAAGCAGTTGTAGCTAGAATATAGTGAAAAGGTGTCCATTTTAGCTAGCATCTTGTATGCCATCAATGATATATCAAAGTTTATTCTTAATGCAGTGGATATTTTGGATACTATTTTGTTGTTGTTGTTGTTTTAATAAACATGTATTTATTTATTTGGCTGCACCTAGTCTTATGCGGAATCTTCGATCTTTGTTGCAGCACATGTAATCCAGTTCCCTGATCAGGGATCAAACCCAGGGCCCCTGCATTGGAAGCAAGGAGCCTTAGCCACTGGACCACCAGAGAAGTCCCAGATACTATTTTAAAACAGTACTCTCACTGCCTAGTGAAGAAAAGAGTGTCGAAATGACTGTGGTCATGATTAGGTGAGAGATGACAGTAGCTGGAATCAGAGGAAACAGAAGCCATGGTAACAACTGGTCAGATTCAGGAAATGTTTGGGAGTTATTGTTGCTAGTTCTTACAGTGGATGACATGGGGAGTGGGGTGGTGAGAAAAAGAGAAGCTCTAACTGTGATTCTCCAAAAAAAAAACCCCCAAATGCTGCAGAAAACTAAGACCTAGACCAAATATTAACAAACTCTAGATTCTCTTTCTCTTCTTAACCATACTCAGATTATCTTTCAGGCTGTTAATCCCTTCCCTGGCAAGGGGTTGGCAGGTGTGGGGGTGATTGTTTTAAGAGGTCTAAGCCAGGCATTTCCTCAGACACAATGATTGGTTCAAAGGTGGCCAATCAGANCTTTCTCTTCTTAACCATACTCAGATTATCTTTCAGGCTGTTAATCCCTTCCCTGGCAAGGGGTTGGCAGGTGTGGGGGTGATTGTTTTAAGAGGCCTAAGCCAGGCATTTCCCCAGACACAATGATTGGTTCAAAGGTGGCCAATCAGAGTGAAGCTTAGAATTTTTTTTTCACTAAGTGTAGGAAGTGATGCTCTTTTTCTGCGTGGTTGCTTGGGATGGATTGTGCAGGTCGCTTCTGGCAGGCATCTCGGAAAGCCAGCCTGATGAACAAATTGAGGTGTGAAGGAGGGCAGAACAAGCAAAGTGCTGAGGGCTGGAGCTGAGATCTATCCAAAATGTCCCTGAAATACTTTCAGTTCAGTTCAGTTCAGTTCAGTCGCTCAGTCGTGTCTGACTCTGCGACTCCATGAACTGCAGCACTCCAGGCCTCCCTGTCCATCACCAACTCCTGGAGTTTACTCAAACTCATGTCCATCGTGTTGGTGATGCCATCCAACCATCTCATCCTCGGTCGTCCCCTTCTCCTCCTGCCCCCAATCCCTCCCAGCATCAGAGTCTTTTCCAGTGAGTCAACTCTTCTCATGAGGTGGTCAAAGTACTGGAGTTTCAGCTTTNTTTTTTTTTTTTTTTTCTGAATTATCTGTCTATCTGTCCATCTGTCTGCTGATCTTTTTTTTTTTTTTTCAATACTGAGCTTTAATCTTCAGAAAAAGGTAATCTTTGGCAGAAGCAGGTATTTCTCAGGTGGTAGAAGAAATGGTCGTTTCAAAATTGCGGTAATTTCTTCACATATTTGAATTCACACATTTTGGAAACATTGGATGATGAAGCTAAGAGACCCAAAAGTACAGAATTGTATCCCAGAAATAGAATGTAATTTCAGTTTCTCTTTGGACAGGAGCGTTGTATTAGCAAATGAGTTGGCACAGTGTTGAGGGCCCAGCAGCAGCGGGGGCGGCCAGAGGGAGGAGGTGCGTGCCCTGCATGCTAAGGGACTGTTTCCGTGGCAGGGCCTTGGCTGTCTTCCTGCTGGTTAGGTTCCAGCTCACATTTCTGGGCTGACTCTTCAGTTTCTGTCCAGTTCTCTGAGCTCCTTGGTATCTTGCCTAGACTCCCTTTCTGCTTTAGTTAATCATATTGAATTTCTATTGCTTGCAACCAAGAACTCTGACTCATCTAGTTAGCAAAGTAATTAGTTCAGTGATGCGCTTACTCAATCAGCATTCCCTGAGCAAAATACCCTTCTGAGGTAGTATTCTATTTCTTCATCTTATGGTTGCAGAAATTGAAGCTCATGGACTTTAAGTTTTGAAAATCAATATGATAAGCTATGGGGGCTTCCTTGATGGCTCAGTGGTAAAGAATCTGCCTGCAATGCAGGAAACACAGGAGATGTGGGCTGTACCCCTGGGTTGGGAAGATCCCCTGCAGGAGAGCATGGCAACCCACTCCAGTAGTCATGCCTGGAGAATCCCATGGACAGAGGAGCCTGGCGGGCTATAGTCCATGGGGTCACAAGAGCTGGACATGACTGAGCACAAGTACACAGACGATAAACTAGTGTTTGGCGTTCAAATTGATGTTTTCCATCTCCTTATGGTCCCCCTGTAGGCAGGAAGAGTTCATCCTGGAGGATTTTTGATGTATTACTAGGAGATTATCCATGCTCAAGACCCCAGCAGTAACCTAGTCAGTTGGACTTACACTCTTTGTTGAGGAAGGACTTGGTATCATGGCCTAAAGGCCCTTTGTCTGAAAGAACTCATAGGCCCCAGTATGGGGAGGCTTTTGGTGGGACTTTTCTGAATAGCGCCTCTGGGATGCTCAATGGTGGGGAGGCAGGGGTTGACGTTAGGAGGTTGCTGTCATCAATTACATATTGGGTCCATCATTTCAGCAAGTTACTCTGCCTAGAATCCAAAAAGAATGATTTTGCAAATTAATACCACTGAAACAAAGATCTTCTTCCTCTGGCCTTTAAAACTGGGCTAAACCTTTCTTCCCCTTCTAGAAAAAGAGAGAGAAAGCAGTATCAAAATTTATAAAAGATGAAACCTCCACTTCCCAAAGCCCTGGAGCCAGCAATTCCAGCTGTGACTGTTTGATGAAACTGATTATACAGACAGCCAATTTAAGGCCATTTTGCTAACTGAAAGGTCACTATTCTGTGGGGCATAGATAATAGAAACCCTCCTAGCTCTTTGAAACTTGCTTGATAAGTATTTAGCAAAAGAATTAAAGTTGGGAGGTTAGATAGGAGAAACCACTGAATTTCCTTCTGGAGGAGACTACGACCTGTTTTTGAATCACATGTTTGCCTGGTGAGGAAAGAACAGCAGTCGGATAGGAAGGGCTTGTTCTCCCATTACAGGCTGCATTTGAATGAACTGTGAAACACAGTAGAAATTCCTGAAACCTCCTCTTTACCTATTGTGCAGTTTTCACCTTGATTTTGTAATGTTATTTTCTAATTCTACATTCCTTTTGCAATACAGTTACTGTAACTTATCATCATCTCCATCTTTTGGGAAGGTAATTTAGCTTGCTCTATTGACAACTATGTCATTTTTTTCTGTTCATATTGTGGAAAAGGTGAATGTAGAGGGCTTTAGAGACTCATATGTAGGGACTTAGACACCATCAGATTTCCCTCTTGATTGTTGTTCACTGGCATTATTTATTCCAGGTGCAGATAAACTTCATTCAACAGGGATTGTGCCTAGCAGCAGCTTCCAGGCTCTTATCTTCAGAGAGCTTGTCTACCGGAGGGGAAAAGACTATTTTCCTTTTGTTCCAATTTTCTAGAGCCCCCTAGCATACATGCAGTACACATGCGTGCTTAGTCATGTCTGACTCTTTGTGACCCGTGGGCTATAGCCCACCAGGCTCCTCTGTCCATGGGATTTCCCAGGCAAGAAGACTAGAGTGGGTTGCCATTTCCTCCTCCAGGGAATCTTCCCAACCCAGGGATCGAACCAGGGTCTCCTGCATCTCCTGCATTGGCAGACAGATTCTTTACCACTGAGCCAGAAGGGAGTTTTAATTGGCTTGGATCAGGTCCTCTGTTCATCCCTGAGCCAAACATGACATCTAAAATATCCATATGTAAAAAGACAGCTACTCTCCTTTGGATCACATGTTATAGTGTGGAAAGAGATGAGGGAAAAGAAGTTGTTTCCCCAAAAGAAGGGAGCATTATTCTCAAAAGAAGGAAGAGTTTCTTGGCTGACAAACAATAAATATTTATTGGTGCCTAATATGTTCTAGACAGCAATTTTAGAAGCAGGAACCAGAGCCAAAATTGTTTTAAGAATATAAGCTCTTTGAGAATTTTCAGAAATCTTGCAAAAAGTTTTGTGTTTCCACATAGCATGGAGTGGGACTTTGAGTGAGTCTTAGCCAAATGGCAAAGCATTGAGAGATCTTAGCTGGTATCTGGGTTACACACTGCATTTTAAATCAAAAATAAAATATTATATTTGATGGTGTTGGAGAAGATCTTGAGAGTCCCTTGGACTCAAGGAGATCCAACCAGTCCATCCTAAAGGAAATCAGTCCTGAATGTTCATTGGAAGGACTGATGTTAAAGCTGAAACTCCAATACTTTGGCCACCTGATGCGAAGAGCTGTCTCATTTGAAAAGACCCTGATGCTGGGAAGGATTGAAGGCAGGAGCAGAAGGGGATGACAGAGGATGAGATGGTTGGATGGCATCACCGACTCAATGGACATGAGTTTGAGCAAGCTCTGGGAGTTGGTGATGGACAAGGAAGCCTGGCATGCTGCAGTCCATGGGGTCACAAAGAGTTAGACATAACTGAGTGATTGAACTGAACTGAACTGAACTGAACTGAAATCTAAAGACAGAGACTCTTTTGCCCCAGAAATTTTGACTAGTGGCATCCATTTTTTTTTAATAGTTAAGTGAATTGATAAAGAACTGAAAGGTGAT
This sequence comes from Neotragus pygmaeus, assembly GCA_006410875.1. Classification (NCBI taxonomy): domain Eukaryota; kingdom Metazoa; phylum Chordata; class Mammalia; order Artiodactyla; family Bovidae; genus Neotragus; species Neotragus pygmaeus. The sequence continues at coordinate 1,362,662 of SJYV01022910.1, read as the reverse complement.
ATGATATAGTGCAATATAGCAGATTTATTGTCAGAAGATTCAGTGTCTTGTTTTGATTCTACTCATAACTGGATGACTTTGGGTGTCTCAAGTTGGGTTCCCTAAGAGGTGGACCCTGAGACAGAGACCAATATATAGGAGGTTTTTTAGGGCATGTCCTTGGGGTCCAAGCCTGGAAAGTCAGGAAGTGGGACTGGGTAGAAGAGAAGTAGGGCTAGGATACAGTCACAAGGGTTCAGCTTACCCCATGGGATTCTGGAGCTGGAGTGGCCCTTCAGAATGTCCTGAGCTGGAGCTAAGAGGACTTGGCTTTTTTTTTTTTTTTAAACTGGAAGCTAATTACTTTACAATATTGTGATGGTTTTTGTCATACATCGATATAAATTGGCCATGGGCATACATGTGTCCCTTCCTTCCTGAACCCTCCTCCCACCTCCCTCCCCACCCTGTCCCTCCAGGTTGTCACAGAGCACCGGGTTTGGGTGCCCGATATGATACATCAAATTTGCACTGGCTATCTGCTTTGCATATGGTAGTGTGTATGTCTCAGTGCTATTCTCTCAAATCATCCCACCTTCGCCTTCTCCCACAGAGTCCAAAAGTCTGTTTTTTGTGTCTCTTTTGCTGCCCTGCACATAGGATCAATCATAGGTACCATCTTTCTAGATTCCATATACATGCATTAATATATGGTATTTGTCTTTCTCTTTCTCACTGACTTCACTCTGTTTAATAGGCTCTAGGTTCCTCCACCTCATTAGAACTGACTCAAATGCATTCCTTCTTATAGCTGAGTAATATTCCATTGTGTCTATGTACCACAACTTCCTTATTCATTCATCTAAGACACCTAGGTTGCTTCCATGTTTAGCTATTGTAAATAGTGCTGCAGTGAACATTGCGATACATGTGTCTTTTTCAATTCTGGTTTCCTCAAGGAAATGGCAGCCCACTCCAGTGTTCTTGCTTGGAGAATCTCAAGGACAGAGGAGCCAGGCAGGCTGCCATCTACAGGGTCGCACAGAGTCGGACACGACTGAAGCGACTTAGCAGCAGCAGCAGCAGGGTATATGTCCAGTGGTAGGCTTGCTGGGTTGAATAGTAGTTTTATTCCTAGTTTTTAAAGAAATCTCCATATTGTTCTCCATAGTGGTTATCAGTTTGCATTCCCACCAACAGTGTAAGAAGGGTCCATTTTCTCCATACCCTATACCTTCAACATCAGTCTGTCTGTGGAGGCAGGCTTACGTTGGAGGGAGTGGGATCTTTGCTGAGGTAGCTCCCTCTGGAGCAGGGCAGTCCCAGAGGGAATGCTAGCAGTGGGCTTTCACCATGGCTTAGTCCTGGCCTCTGGGATTAGCTCTGCAGTCCTGATGGGGAATCTGGGCCCTGAGGCCAGCATCTGCCCCATGGGGTCAGTCATCTCACTCCTCTGAGCCGCAGTTTCAACAGCTGTGAAGTGGAGAAATTGGTTCACTTGATCTCCGTTTCCACCTTTAAAATCTTCCGACACAGTGTCAAGTACATATTAGTTCTTATTTTCTGAAGTCTCACTTTGAAAATATTCCTTTGAAATTATCTGGTGATATAGGGAAAAGAGTGAGGAAGATCTTTATGAATGAATTTGGAGTAACTTTTAGGATACGTTGTTTGGTGAAAGAAGCAAGGTAGAAAAACATGTATAGTAGGATATCCTTTGCCTTGGAAGAAAGGAAAAGGTGTGTTTTGCAAAGCAAGCAAACAAACAAAAACAGGCAGACACACAGACACACAAGGAATAAATCAGAAAGTAGTAATATTTATAAGAAGGAGGAGTGGCACTGGGGTAGAAGGAATGGATACAGGAGGATGTATATTATATATCTGGAAAATTAAATTAAAAGAAAAGCACACTCTAAATTGGAATACAATTTAAAAAAATGAATCTAGCTATATATCATATTGATAAAATAACCACACAGAGAAAAGAATTGATTCAAGTAAAATTTAGTATGTATCAGGAGCTTGGCTCACCATCCCTTAGTGGGATCTACTTTAACAAAAGGAATTCAAAGGCAACTAAAGATTTAGTATGCCCATTAGTTGTTGGTAATGTTAGTATTACAATTTTGAAACTATATATCAATATTAAAGAAAAAAAACATGTAAGTAGATATAGTATTAGAAGTCAAGATTTGAAGAGAAAAGAAATAAAAATAGAAAATAAAAGAAGTTTTTTAAAAAAACCTTTTATATTAAATTTGAATATAGGAATTCATATATATATATATATATATATATATGTTTCCTAGCTTTACTCACTTGAAAGGACTTACAAGTAATGGCACTTAGTGGCAATGAGCACACTTATTGCCTAGATCTCAGTGTGAATATCATTTTCCATTAAAAAGAAAAAGGACTCCTTAGAGAATAGCTGAATCTATATCTGGTGAATCAGAAATATTTTGTATTGCTAGACAACAAGAAGAAACTTAAAAACCAGTGTGTTCTTATAAAAAGCATTCAGGATCTATCTTAAAGGCTCTGCCTCTAGCCACATTTGTGACCATTTGAACATTGAAAAGAACAAAGAATGTAACTGTTTATAACACATTAAATATATATGAAATTCATGAGACCATAGTAATTTGAAAGAGAGGGAGAAGGAAAGGGTGGGGGCAGAAGGAGGGGGAGAGAGAAAGGGAGAATAGAGAGAGAGAAACAGAGAGAATGGAGAGAGAACAGAAATAGAGAACAGAGAGAGAGAAGAAAGAAGAAAAAGAAAGCTCATTTTTTTACAAAAGAATGGTAGTTAATAAACATAGAAGGAAGGATAAAATGAGACAGTCCCTGCAATCCCAACATAATGATGAATTCAGGTAAGAATCTTCAGTGTATGCTGACAGTTTATCCATATAGCATCACAGTTTTAACCCACAGATTACTAATGACAAAGGAGAAGACATGTACCTTTACTCTGGAGAGATCTGGCCATCACCACCTTAACTGAGAGCCCGAACTTAACATCACAGATACTGGGACAACCCATTGTGTGACTTCTGGCATGATGCAACATGAAGAACACAAGATTGCTTAAGATGCATCTTGGCAGAAATGTCTAATCTGCATCTGATCAAGCTGCCAGCCCTCTCAGTGTACAGGAAATGTAGAGTTAGAGGAACATGTTAACTACACCACAAGGAAACAATCTGCCTTATCCGGAGTATGCAAAATGTTCTAAAAATAACTGAATTTCTCAAAAAGTCAACACATACAAGTTTAAACAAAGGACAAAGAGAAAGAGGAGCACTGTTCACTGTTTTGAAACACTGTGGCCTGAAAGGCTAAAAGCATAACAATCAGTGCAAGAATTTGGTACAGTTGTAGAAATATGAATATAAATTGGGTTTTAGATTATATTGTTGTTGTTATTTACTCGTTAAGTTGTGTCCAACTCTTTGTGACCCCATGGACTGTAGCCTGCCAGGCTCCTGTGTCCATGGGATTCTCCGAGCAAGAATACTGGAGTGGGTTGCAATTTCCTTCTCCAGAGGATCTTCCCAACCCAGGGATTGAAGCTGCATCTCCTGCATTGTAGGCAGATTATTTACCGTAGAATTGTCATTTTCTTAGATGTGATTGTGACATTGTGGTTATGTAGAAGATCTTTATTCTCAGGAGATGTGTGGTGAACTATTTAGCAATGAAATGTCATGAATGTCTGCAACTTAATTTAAATGACTTAATTACAGATAATAAAAATATATACTTTTTCCTCCTGTATTTCCTCTGTATATGAATAGAAAGATGATTGATTGATAGATAGCAACAGAGAAAGAAAGTTAAAGCAAATTCAGCAAAATGTTGACAATTGGTAAATCTAAGTGAAGAGTATACGGATGTTACTTTAAGTCATTTATCTTTTCTATAGACTTGAAATTTTTCAAAAAAAAAAAAAAATGGAGAAAATGCAGACAAGACACCATCAGACCTGGAGGAGTCCTTGGACTTTTGTCTTATAAACCTTTCATTTTGTAGATTAAGTCTTTCATTAGTAAGATTAAAACCCAAAGAAGTTAACAGCTTGTCTAAGACCACAGTTAACAAGCAAGAGGACTGAGTCTTTGGTGTTATTTCCACTATTCTTTACTGTGTCTCATAAAAATTAACCTTGCTTTCTTTGGCATGTAAAATTATTTTTAATCTCTGTTAGTATCACACTGGCTTTTCCATATCAAAATGAGTGGGGGAAGGCAGGGTGCACACGAGCCCTTGATATTGGCTCCCTGTCTCTCCTCATTGGACATGAGTGTCTAGACTACAGGACGCCTTGTGCTCATAGGCCCTCTCACTCAATCCCTGCCACGTCTTCCCCGCCTCACTGTCTCCTTGCTTCATTAACTTGGTGCCACTCTCACTGACCTGGCTATGGCCTGTTTCTTTAACATTCTTTGGCTGACTTTAAAAAAGCTTCTTTGAAACTAATCATAGCAGAACCAAGTCGACATAATTATATCTTGGCCGTGCTAATTGGAAACCTCAGGTTTAAACAAAAGGCTATACACAGGTCAGTGTCTTCTCGTAATGTCCAAAGGGTAGCCTGAAACACAGCAATCTATAAGTAAAACTGCCAGGCTGAGTTTGCCCAAGGACATTTCGCAAGATTGTAAACCAATGAAAAACAAACAGGTTTCCCAATCAACCCTTCTTCCACAAAGGAAGCTGTGGTGGAGATGCTCTATGAAAAAGGCAAAAACTGCAGGGCTTGAACCTGTCAAAGTAGAGAGCTGAAAACAACTAAAGATCTTTAAGAAGTTTCGATTGAACTATTCTGCTAGTTCACACTGCCCCCATTTTTCACTTTCACTTAATACTGCATTTTCTCTTTGCTGGTCTGATGTGCCCACAGTTTATTTTCCTTCATTGACTGGCACAAAATGACTTATTTTTACTGTGTATTGAGAATTTTATATAAAAAGATTCTACACAACTCAACCCCTTTTCCCCATCTAGTCGTTGCTTACAAAGGACTTTTTCAATGAATATCTAATGAAGGTGGCTGTTAAATAAAAAATGAATGTTATATTTATAAAATTGTGAAATGTTATTTTCTACCTTATAAAGAAAAAAAAATATCATGTGGAATGTATAATTTATAGGCAACCTGGAAGACTGTGGCAATTTAAATGGTATCAAGCATGGAATGAGCAGAAAAACTAAAGATATCAAGGAATGCTGGAGGATATACCAGAGATGACAAGACTGAACCCAAGGGTTCATGTGTCTGCTGAGTAAGGTCCTTGGAAAAACAATCCTGTGTGTTTGTATTATTGGCACTTTCCCTCCAAATTAGAGGCAGCATTTCTTCTCCTGAATTTGTTGGATTGAGCTTCTCAATTCTAGTGTGTTGTGTATCTGCATATGGAACTCTAAAATTAGCTTTGAAAGCAGGCATAACAAGCTGTTGGTCTGGATTTTATTTGGTCTGTACAGTATTTCTTAAAAAATCAGAAATTTGCACATAAAAACCCAGATTGCCAATTTCTCTTGACATTTTGGGAGATCTGGCAACACTAGGCTTGAGTTTTCTCCTGGTAAAGGTTAACTGTCTCCCATGGCCATAACACTGTGTTTTGCCACAATCCCTACTTGTTGTTGTATATCCAGGCAGCTTTATTCAAATGGCTGGCTCCTGAAAGCATCTGAATTTGAGACCTACATTATTCAGTTTCAATTCATTTAGATAAAAATTATTTTTTTGCAAAAATAAGTATTTATAGCTATGAAGGCACCTTGTAAATTCAAGGCATAAAATGCTACAGGGCATTTTCCATTACATTACTTCCATTATAATTTTTTATTTACTCTTCTCAACAACCCTTTGAAAGAAGTGTAATTACTATAACCATAATAGTCATAAGACATGATTCCAAATCTTGGAGAGGTTGTGTAACTTGCCCATGGTCACACAGTTGGTGAGGAGTAGAGTCAGGATTAAAACCCAAGACTATGCTGTGAGAGAACTGAGGCCACAAAGGATGTGAGTTTACAGTCCTTTATTGCTAAGGAAGCAACATGGAAACATAAAAATTACCATAGGTCAAAGACTCGAGAACGAGGACTGAGATCACAGGCTTGCTTTTCTGAGGACTTAACTACTTATTGGGCTTCCCTGGAGGCTCAGCTGGTAAAGAATCTGCCTGCAATGAGCGAGACCTGGGTTTGATCCCTGGGTTGGGAAGATCCCCTGGAGAAGGAAATAGCTACCCACTCCAGTGTTCTGGCCTGGAAAATTCCATGGACTATATAGTCCATGGAGTCTCAAAGAGTCAGACACAACTGAGCAGCTTCCACTTTTCAACCACTTATTACTTGGTAACCTTGGGAAATCCCCTTTCCTCTTTTGTGTTGAGTTCTTGGTGGACGGGGTGAAACAGGAGACTTCCAAAAGCTAAGTTGTGTCTGACTCTTGCGACCCCCTGGACTGTACCCTGCCAGACTCCTCTGACCATAGGATTTTCCAGGCAAGAATACTGGAGCTGGTTGCCATTTCCTTCTCTGAGGGATCTTCCTGACCCACGGATCTAATCCCCTGAGACTGCTGCTTGGCAGGCAGGTCCTTTGCCATTGAGCCACCAGGGAAGCCCTATCTTCCTGTGTTTGGTACCTTAGCTGAGAATAGATTTGTTCTTTTTCTTTGGTGCCCTCTGGTGGGCACAAAGCAAGAGAGAAGCCACTTCAGATTTAGTCCAATTATTTATGAAGGGCTTGCCCTATACAAGGGCATGAAGGACTCCTGGTTACCAGGTGAAGAGACTTAGATAGGAAATGATTCTGAGTCATTTTTTGATCACCATTGAGCACAGCAAATGAACTGAAGTTCTAAAGCAACTCACAATTCCATTGTATACATAATTGTAGAATTGGAAAATATTATAATAATGATAACCATGGAAATAACCATGTACAAACAAGGTCTTAAGGACCAGGATAACCATGGTGGTGTGGTCACTCACCTAGAGCCAGACATTCTGGAGTGTGAAGTCAAGTGGGCTTTAGGAAGCATTAGTGTGAACAAAGCTAGTGGAGGGGGATGGAATTTCAGTTGAGCTATTTCAAATCCTGAAAGATGATGCTGTGTCAATATGCCAGCAAATCTAAAAAATGCAGCAGTGGCCACAGGACTGGAAAAGGTCAATTTTCATTCCAATCCCAGAGAAGGACAATACCAAAGAACTACAAACTACTGTACAATTGTGCTCATTTCACATGGTAGCAAGGTAATGCTCAAAATCCTTCAAGCTAGGCTTCGACAATACATGAACCAAGAACTTTCAGATGTACAAACTGGATTTTGAAAAGGCAAAGGAACCAGGGATCAAATTGACAACATCCATTGGATCATTTAAAAAGCAAGAGAATTCCAGAAAAACATCTACTTCTGCCTCATAGACTATGTGAAAGCCTTTTGTTGTGTGGATCACAACAAATTGTGGAAAATCTTCAAGAGATTGAAAAAGCTGTATGCCTGTCAAGAAGCAACAGTTAGAACTGGACGTGGAACAACGGACTGGCTTAAAGTTGGGAAAGGAGTATGTCAAGGCTGTATATTGTCACCCTGCTTATTTAACTTATCTGCAGAGTACATCATGGGAAATGCCAGGCTGGATGAAGCACAAGCTGGAATCGAGATTGCCAGGAAAAATATCAACTTCAGATATGCAAATGATACCGCCCTGGTGGCAGAAAGTAAAAGGAACTAAAGAGCCTCTAGATGAAGGTGAAAGAGGAGAGTGAAAAAGCTGGCTTAAAACTCAACAGAAAACCTAAGACCATGGCATCCAGTCCCATCACTTCATGGCAAATAGAAGGGGAAAAAGTGGAAGCAGTGACAGATTTTATTTTTTCGGACTCCAAAATCACTGTGGACGGTGACTGCAACCATGAAATTAAGAGATGCTTGATCCTTGGAAGAAAAGCTAAGACAAATCCAGGAAGAATATTAAAAAGCAGAGACATCACTTTGTTGACAAAGGTCAGTATAGTCAAACTNTTTCGGACTCCAAAATCACTGTGGACGGTGACTGCAACCATGAAATTAAGAGATGCTTGATCCTTGGAAGAAAAGCTAAGACAAATCCAGGAAGAATATTAAAAAGCAGAGACATCACTTTGTTGACAAAGGTCAGTATAGTCAAACTATGGTTTTTCCAGTAGTCATGTAAGGATGTGAGGGTTGAACCATAAAGAAAGCTGAGTACTGAAGAATTGATGCCTTCGAACTTTGGTGCTGGAGAAGACTCTTGAGAGTCCCTTGGACAGCAAAGAGGTCAAACCACTGAATCCTAAAGGAAATCAACCCTGAATATTCATTGGAAGGACTGATGCTAAAGCTGAAGCTCCAATAGTTTGGCTACCTGATACAAAGAACCAACTCACTGGAAAAGACTCCGATGCTTCAAAAGATTGAGGGCAGGAGAAGAAGGGGGCAACAGAGGACAAGATGGTTGGATGGCATCACTAACTCAATGGACATGAGTTTGAGCAAACTCCAGGAGATAGTGAAGGACAGGGAAGCCTGGTGTGCTTTGCGTAGGGTCACATGCAGAGTCAGATATAACTCAATGACTGAACAAAAATGGAAATAATGAGAGTTAATATTTATTAAGGACTGACAATAACCCAGGCAGTATTTAAAGTACTTTGTCTACTTTAATTTCCATTTCATTATTAAGTAAGCCTATCAAAGCTTCCATTGTGCTGGAAGGGAGGTTAGGATGCAGTCCCCTCTGTTTTCAGATGAAGAAACTGAGGCCCAGGGACTTTGACTGATCCAAAGTCACACAGTAGATAACCGTTGGCAAAGCTAAGACCAGAAGCTAGTCCAGAAATCTTTTTACACCTCTATCCAGATTCTTCAATTTAAAATCTGGCTTAGTCTAGAGATAGGACTAACATACCAAGAAATGATTAACAGAAGGAGGCATGTGATGAGAAGCTTAGATTTTGAGAGCTGAAAGGAGACTTAGAGGTTACTAACACAACTTCCTGTTCAGACAGAAACTTCTCTCCTAATCTCTGCAAAGTAGGTCCTTAGTGGGGTCACACAGAGTCGGACATGACTGAAGCGACTTAGCAGCAGCAGCATCAGCAGCAGCAGCATCAGCAGCAGCAGCAACAGCAACTGACTGAAAACATACCTCTATTCCTCATTTTGTCCCCTGAGGCTATACAGGATATATCTAAGCTCTCTTTTGTACACAGTCTTCCAAGAATTTGTAAACACCTGCTGTGAATTTGCAAAACATCATGTCTATGCTAAAATTCCCAAGTTTATTTGTCCTTCATGCTATGCATGAGTTTTAGAGTAATATTCATTATAAACAAGATTGTCCTCCTCCAGTGGACTCCAAAGATGACCTTCAATAATGATACCTCCTGGTATTCTTTCATGTTCTCTTCCATACTGAATTTTGGCTCTTCTTGGACCTGTACAGAATGGGCAGAAGTGACTGTGGCAATTCTGGTTCTAAGCCCTAAGAAAGATGAGCAGCTTTTATCTATGTGCTCTTAGAAGCTAGCCACCATGTAATTGTTTGACTACGCTGCTGAACAGGAAAGGCCCCAGGGGATGGTATGCCATATGGAAGAGAACTAAGGCATCACCTCTGTGGATGAAGGAGCCAACTTAGATGTCCTGCCCATGCAGGACTCCTGTCCAGAGCATTGGCAGACCTAACTACTAACTGACTGTAACTGCAAGTGAGATTCCAAGAAAAACCAGCAGAAGAACCATTCATCTGAACTCAGTCAGTGCACAGAATTATGAGAGATAAGAATACACTTTTTTTTTTAAGCCAGTAAGTTTGACTGATTTAATACACAGCAATCAGCAACTTGAAATATCTCATTCAAAAATATTTCAAGAAACAAAATTAGTATGTCTAATGCTGAGGGTGGAAGAAATAGTACCTCTGTTTATCATGACACTGTTAAACCTGTCCTGAATTTAATTTACACTTGGCAACCACATGATCAGACTGAACTGGCACGTGTCACAGGACAGTTGTTTGGTAGCTTCTCTCCAATGTCTTCTTAAGTGGTATTATAGACCTAAAAAAAGGACTTTTAATTTTTGCTTTCTGATCTTCTTCATCTTGTCTGTTTTGATTCATCATTCCATCCTGATGAGATTTTTAGAACAAATTTTATTTATTTATTTTTTCAATTAATTTATATTGATTGGAGGATAATTACTTTACAGTATTGTGATGGTTTTTGCCATACATCAACATGAATCAACCACAGGTATACATGTATCCCCCCATCCTGAGGCCCACTCCCACCTCCCTTTCCACCCTATTCCTCTGGGTTGTCCCAGAGCACCAGCTTTGGGTTCCCTGCTTCATACATTGAACTTGCCCTGGTCATCTATTTTATACATGGTAATGTACGTGTTTCAATACTGTTCTCTCAAATCGTCGCCTTCTCCCACAGTCCAAAAGTCTGTTCTTTACATCTGAGTCTCCTTCGCTGCCCTGCATTTAAGCTCATTGGTACCATCTTTCTAAATTTCGTATATATGTGTTAATATACAGTATTTGTCTTTCTCTTTCTGACTTATTTTACTCTGTATGATAGGCTCCAGGTTCATCCATCTCATTAGAACTGACTCAAATGTGTTCCTTTTCATAGCTGAGAAACAGTCCATTGTGTGTATGTACTGCAACTTTCTTATCCATTCATCTGGACATCTAGGTTTTTCCATGTCCTAGCTATTGTAAACAGTGTTGCAATGAACATTGGGGTACAGGTGTCTCTTTCAATTCTGGTTTCCTTGGTGTGTATGCCCAGCAGTGGGATTGCTGGGTCATATGGCAGTTCTATTCCCAGTTTTTTAAAGAATCTCCATACTGTTCTCCATGGTGGCTGTACCAGTTTGCATACCCACCAACAGTGTAAAAGGTTTCCCTTTTCCCCACACCCTCTCCAGCCTCTATTGTTTGTGGACTTTTTGATGAGGGCCAGTCTGAGCAGCATGAGATGATAGTTCATTGTGGTTTTGATTTGCATTTCTCTAATAATGAGTGAAGTTGAGCATCTTTTCATGTGTTTATTAGCCATCTGTATGTTTTCTTTAGGGAAATGTCTGTTTGGGTCTTTTGTCTGCTTTTTGAGTCTTTTGGTTACTTTTTGATGGGATTATAGAACAAATTTTAGTTCTATTATCTATTACAATAATTATCCCTTGTATCCTCTGCAATTTGACAAACACGTCATACATATTTTATCAAAATTATTGATAAATCAATGAATAGGAGCAGGCAGTATCAATCAATTTTCAAGGCACCAAAGATCTGAGTAGATTCATATACAGTAATTGAACAACACTTTTAGGAAATGGACATGTCAGCTAAAAAAATCTCTCCAAATCAATCATCCAGTGTAATGATTATCCCTAGTGTCTTCTGCAAGTTAACACATGCCATACATATTTTAGGCAAGTCATTGATAAAATGGTTGGCTAGGACAGGGCAAACTCAGGGTCCCTTGCCAGGGCGCTAATGTCCTCCTGCTCAGTAGGTTTGTTCTGTTGATTGAGGAGCACTTTTAGGAAATGATCAATCCAGCTACAAGTCTGTCTAATCTGTTGTCCACCAAGCTGCTTTTCTTCTTTTGATTCACAGTGACATTGCAGACCCTGTGCCTTATTAAGTCAAGGGATATCTGGCCTCTAGCCTTTTCCTGAATTTTCTGGGTAAAACTTTTCAATTTAATCTGGCATTACTGGCTGCTGTTAATCAACTCATGTGGGCTCCTAATGGACACCACTTTTATTTCCTCGATGTTATGAGCAATCTGTTTTAGAATTTGAAGAGCACAAGTTTTGTTGTCAAACAGCTGTTTTGAAATCCTGGCTATTTTTGCTGTGAACTGAGGCAAGTTAGGGGAAGGCAATGGCACCCCACCCCAGTACTCTTGCCTGGAAAATCCAATGGACGGAGGAGCCTTGTGGGCTGCAGTCCATGGGGTCGCTAAGAGTCACACACAACTGAGCGACTTCACTTTCACTTTTCACTTTCATGCATTGGAGAAGGAAGTGGCAACCCACTCCAGTGTTCTTGCCTGGAGAATCCCAGGGATGGGGGAGTCCAGTGGGCTGCCGTCTATGGGGTCACACAGAGTCGGACACGACTGAAGCGACTTAGCAGCAGCAGCAGCAAGGCAAGTTAGGACTTCCCTGATGGCTCAGTGGGTAAAGAACCTGCCTGCAATGCAGGAGACAACAGAGACTTGGGTTCAATCCATGGGTTCAGAAGATCCCCTGAAGGAGAAAATGGCAACCCAGTTCAGTACACTCACCTGAAAAATATCCCACAGATGGAGGAGCCTGGCAAGTTACAGTCTACAGGGTCAAAAGAGTCAGACACAACTGAGTGACTAAGCACAAGCACACACAAGTGAAGCAAGTGACTCACTTTCTCTGAGCCTCAGTTTCCTTATCTAAGAATAAGAATACCTTCTTCATGGTTTTGGTGTGATTATTTCATTAAAATGAAATAGTATGTCAAAAGCAGACAACATTATGCCTGGCATGAACTAAGTAAACACATGTTGAGTTTCGTGATTGTTAGTTTTTTTTTTTTTATTGTAATGATAAGTGACTCAATCTGTAGTTTCTAAAACTGACCTCTTTCTGTTTTCTGAAAATTTGAATAACACATGCCTATCCCTAGTCTTATGGCACTGTGTTGAAGAATATAATAAAAATAAAGATAGTGCTGCTTTCTATCTGCCATCTGTTAATTTGAACCATCTGCCCAAAGCTGTGGGCCTATCCCTTTCTTTGTTCTTCTTGCTCAAAACATTGATTAAAATGCCGCCCCATCCCTTTGCCCAACTTGAACCTTTTTCAGCCTCAACATGTTTCTCAAGGCTCAGCTCTTGTGGGGCTCCATCTGCTGTCACACAGACCTGCTGGGGCCATCCTTTGTCCCTGCCTTCTTGTAGAGGTCTATCATCACCTCTAAGAACAGACCTTGAGATCATTTAGGTCTTCCAGAATGGAGTAGAAAACCAGTCAACAGCAAGAAATCATGTGATCTAGGGTTAGGGAGCAGGACTTGGAGAAGCATCCTAGGACTTTGGGGAGCATCCTAGTCATGGGGAAACTAGAGCACCCGGAAGGGAAGATAAACAGGATAATAGTAACAAGGACCTGGTTACCAAGTAGTGGCACCAGGTCCCAGGCCAACACAGTGCAACACTAGGGAGTACAAACCCACCTCTAATTCTGTGGCACCAGACCTTGGGTTTGAGTTGATTCTATAATCAGGTGGCTCAGCAGTGGTGGGTTACTGGGCTACCCAGGCAGAGAGCCAGGCAAGGTACTAAGATATTCTCCAAGAGAATTTCCAAGATTCCTGATGCTTGCCCACCCCATTTGGTTCTCCCAGCTGGTCCTTCTTACATATTTCTGAGTCTTTTGTAAGATGACCTTATTGCGAGGTCAGTCAGAAATCTATCAGATGCCTTTCTTTCAGCAGAATGACAGTATTTAACTATAACTGGATGGGATCCCATGGAAAAGAAATGCAAAAAAGCGAAATGGCTGTCTGGGGAGGCCTTACAAATAGCTGTGAAAAGAATAGAGGTAAAAAGCAAAGGAGAAAAGGAAAGATATAAGCATCTGAATGCAGAGTTCGAAAGAATAGCAAGAAGAGATAAGAAAGCCTTCTTCAGCGATCAATGCAAAGAAATAGAGGAAAACAACAGAATGGGAAAGACTAGAGATCTCTTCAAGAAAATTAGAGATAACCAAGGGAACATTTCATATAAAGATGGGCTCGATAAAGGACAGAAATGGTCTGGACCTAACAGAAGCAGAAGATATTAAGAAGAGGTGGTAGGAATACACAGAACAACTGTACAAAAAAGATCTTCATCACCCAGATAATCATGATGATGTGATCACTCATCTAGAGCCAGACATCTTGAAATGTGAAGTCAAGTGGGCCTTAGAAAGCATTACTACGAACAAAGCTAGTGGAGGTGATGGAATTCCAGTTAAACTGTTTCAAATCCTGAAAGATGATGCTGTGAAAGTGCTGCACTCAATATGCCAGCAAATTTGGAAAACTCAGCAGTGGCCACAGGACTGGAAAAGGTCAGTTTTCATTCCAATNGAAACAGTGTCAGACTTTATTTTTCTGGGCTCCAAAATCACTGGAGATGGTGACTGCAGCCATGAAATTAAAAGACACTTATTCCTTGGAAGAAAAGTTATGACCAACCTAGACAGCATATTCAAAAGCAGAGACATATATTACTTTGCTGACTAAGGTCCGTCTAGTCAGGCTATGGTTTTTCCTGTGGTCATGTATGGATGTGAGAGTTGGACTGTGAAGAAGGCTGAAAACGCTGAAGAATTGATGCTTTTGAACTGTGGTGTTGGAGAAGACTCTTGAGAGTCCCTTGGACTGCCAGGAGATCCAACCAGTCCATTCTGAAGGAGATCAACCCTGGGATTTCTTTGGAAGGAATGATACTAAAGCTGAAACTCCAGTACTTTGGCCACCTCATATGAAGAGTTGACTCACTGGAAAAGACTGATGCTGGGAAGGATTGGGGGCAGGAGGAGAAGGGGACGACAGAGGATGAGATGGCTGGATGGCATCACGGACTCGATGGATGTGAGTCTGAGTGAACTCCGGGAGTTGGTGATGGACAGGGAGGCCTGGCGTGCTGCCATTCATGGGGTCACAAAGAGTCGGACACAACTGAGCGACTGAACTGAACTGAACTGAACTGGGTGCGATCCAGGTCACTGATGACTCTCTGAGTACTCAAAATGTCAATTCAAGGCTAGGACAGATCTGATAAGAATGGACAGAGGCAGTGATAGGCTACACTTCACAGGCAGTCATTTTTAATCCACTTTAATAACCCAAGGGAATAGTACTGGTTGTAATTCTATGCTTGTCTGTACCATCAAGGTGCCCTTAAATGTCACTCAAAAGCCATGTAAGACTTCTGCCATTTAAAAATCTTTTACTGATTTTTTTTAAGGTCAGAATGTAATTTTTTAATATAAATTTATTTATTTTAATTGGAGGCTAATGATTTTACAATATTGTATTGTTTTTATCATACTTTGACATGAATCTGCCATGGGTGTACATGAGTTCCCCATCCTGAACCCCACCTCCCACCTCCCTCCCCATCCCATGCCTCTGGGTCATCCTAGTGCACTTTTAAAACTAAAAATATTTTTAAAAATTAAGAAATGGAGAAATAAACCCCATCATAATCCCACCTTTTGGAGAAAATCTGTTAGAATTTGGAGGGCCTCTGATCTAGTTTTTTTCTGCCCTCCTGTGCCCCTCATCCACCCCCTTTCTTATCATTCTCTTTCTCTTTTTCTCTTTGGACCTCAAGGGCAGAGAGTTGAGTTATTTATACTTTTCAGTCATGGCGCATTATCAACATTAGCATGTCCTTGGCTTTGCTTGTGTTTTATTATTTTCCCCCTTTCTCCTGAATCATTACTCTCACTGCCCGCTCCTACCACTAGTGGCCATTCTAAAAATGCTATGTTCTTGTATTTGCATGCATCATTGAAGAAAATATTATATTTATGTATTTTCAATTTACATAAATGGTGCCTGCTATAGGTCTTGTTCTGTTTCTTTTTATTATTCACTGTTTGTATGATCTATTTATAGTGTAAGTGTCCATCTGCCTCATTGCTGCTTACAGCTGCATGATGTTTGATAGTATACATTCACCCCATTTTATTTATCTATTTCCCTAGTGATGGACCTTCAAATTGTTTCTAACATCCTGCTGCCAAAAACAACACAATAAACATCTCCATGTATATACCCCTATGCATCTGATTATCAGAAGTATTTAGACAGGAGTGAGATTGCTGAGTCATAGGGATACACATATTTAGTATCACTAAGTACTTCCAGATTGTTCTTCAAATGGTCATAACATTCTGTTTTGTTGAGAAATGATTTGCATTCCATAAAATTCACTCTTTTATGGGGTATAATTTAGTGGGTTTTAGATTATTCACAGAGTGGTACATCTAATTCTAAAACAGTTTCAGTTCCTCCAAAAGAGACCTGGTAACTATTAGCAATCACTCCCCATTTCCCCTCTTCCCAGCCCCTGTCAACTGTGGGCTGAAAAATCTACTTTCTGCCTTGATAGATTTGCCTCCTCTGGACATTGCACACAAATGGAATCATTCTATGTGTGGCCTTCTGTGTCTAGTTTCTCTCACTTAGCAAATTGTTTCCAAGGTGTATCCATGTTGTGACATGTATCAGTATTTCATTCCTTTTGCATTGCTGAATAATATTCTGTTGTATGGAGATAGCACATTTAATTTGTCTGTTCATCAGATGATGGACATTTGGGTTGCTTTCTGGCCGTTAAGAATTATGCTTCCTTTGAATATGTATTTATAAGTTTTTGTGTGGCCATACATTTTCAATTCTCTTGAATATGGACTTGGGAGTGAATTCCCAAGTCTTTAATTAACTTTGCTTAGTTACTGAGGATTGTCCCAAAGCAGCTGTACCATTCCATGTTTCTACTAGCATTATATGAAGGGTCTATTTTATGTACATCCTCACCAATACTTGTTATTATCAGCCCTTTTTACTAAAGCCAGCAAAGTGGGTGGCTTATCATTGTGGTTTTGATTTGCATCTCCTAATGGCTAATTATTTTGAGCATCTTTCTATGCACTTATAAGCCATTTATGTGTCTTCTTTGGAGGAATGTCTGTTTAAACTTTTTGCCCTTAAATTTTGCTTATTTGTCCTTTTATTGTTGAATTGAAATAGTTTTTTTAAATACTATGTATAAAAAATTCCTTATAAGATATATGGTTGCAAGTGTTTTTATCCATTCTGTAGATTGTCCTTCCACTTTATTGTGTCCTTGAAGCACATAAATTAATTTTGATGAAGTCCAATTTGTCATTTTTTGCTGTTGATTATGTTTTTGTCATAAACCACTGTCAAATCCAAAGTCACAAAGTTTTATGCCTATATTTTCTTTCAAGATTTTTATAGTTTTAGCTCTTACATTTAGAGACTTTGATCCATTGTGAATTAATTTTGGTATATCTTATAAGGTGTGATGTGCTGTGCTTAGTCGCTCAGTCGTGTCTGACTCTTTGCTATCCCATGGACTGTAGCCTTCCAGGCTTCTCTGTCAATGGGGATTATCTAGGAAAGAATACTGTAGAGGGTTCCCATTTCCTTCTCCAGGGATCTTCCAGGGATCGAACCCACATCTCCTGCATTGCGGGCAGATTCTTTACCATCTGAGCTACCAGGGAAGCCCAAGAGTACTGGAGTGGGTAGCTTATTCCTTCTCCAGGGGATCTTCCTGACCCAGGAATCAAACCAGGGTCTCCTGCATTGCAGGTGAATTCTTTACCAACTGAGCTACCAGGGAAGCCCATCTTATAAGCAAGCTATTGATCCACATATATCTTTTGCATGTGGATGTCCAGGATATCCAGTTGTTCCAGCACCACTTGTTGAAAAGACCATTCTTTCCCCCATTGAATTATCTAGGTACCCTGGCTGAAAATCAGTTGACTGTGAATGTGAAGGTTTATTTTGGACTCTCAGTTTGATTCAATATTTTATGTCTGTCTTTATCCACACTTTGATTCCTGCAGCTTTGTACTCTGTTGTAAAACTGAAAATTGTGAGTTCTCCAACTTTGTTCCTTTTCAAGATTACCTTGGGAGTGTTTGAGAATGTTAACCATCTGTATTAATTTTCTGTGGCTACTGTTATGTATTAACACCAACTTAGTGGCTTTAAAAAATAAAAATCTTTTTATCTTACAGTTCTGTAGGTCACAAATCCCACATGGATTCACCAAAATCAAGGTGTTGGCAACTTTGTGTTCCTCCCTGGATGCTTCAAAGGAGAATCTTATTTTTTTGTCTTTTCTAGCTTCTAGCGACCTTCCTTTGGCTCATGATATGGTTCTCTGTCTTCAAAGCCAGTGGTTGCAGGCTAGTCCTTCTCTGTTCTCTCACACATTCTCTCTTCAGGGGGAGGCATACCTCCCTCCCACAGTGATGTATTCTTGTTTTCAGAATACAAGCCTTGTGCTTCTTTTGTTACATTTATTTTGGGCACTATTGTAAATGGAATTGTTTTTATACTTTTGTTCTAAGATGGTTTGTTGCTAGTGCATAGAAATTGATTTTTGTTTTCTTGATCTATCCTACAACCTGGCTGAACTCTCTTATTATATCTAATGACATTTTTGTGAAATCTTTAGAATTTCCTACATGAAATATCATATCATCTTGAAATAGAAGTAGTTTTACCTTGTGTTTAACAATCTACATGTCTTTTATTTCTTTTTCTTGCCTAAATGCTATGACCCCCAATAAAATGTTGAATAGATATACCAGAGTGGACATCCTGGTCTTGTTTCTGATCTTTGGGTGGGACGTGGGAGTGGGGAGATTTTAGTCTTTCACCATCAAATGTCATGCTGCTTTGTGTTTTTTTTTTTTTCTTATAGATGCCCTTTATCCCACTAAAGAAGTTCCTTTCTATTACTACTTTGTTGAGTGTTTTTCTAATGAAAGTGTTTTGAATTTTTGTCAAATGATTTTTCTGCTTTTATTAAGATGACAATATATCCTCCCATGTTTTTCTCTAGAAGCTTTAGAGTTTTAGCTTTTATTCTGAAGCCTGTGATCCATCTTGAATTTTTTTTTTATGCATTGGGTTACCTTGATGTAGGAGTCAAGGTTTCCTTTTTTCCTAGTTGTTCAGTACCATTTGCTGAAAACAGTTTCCTTTTTCTATTGGACTGCATGTTCTTCATTGAAAATCAATTTACTGCATAAGCGTGGGTCAAAGTCTGAATTCTGTATTCTGTTCCATTTATCTACTTGTCCCTCCTTATGCCAATAGCATGCTCTCTTGATTACCACAGCTTTATAGAAAGTCTTCAAATGATCTAGTATAAATCCTCTAACTTTGTTCCTTTTTTTCAAGTTTGCTTTGGTTCTTTTAGATCCTTTACCTTTGCATATATCTTTTAGAACCAGCTTGTCAATTTCTACCAAAAAACATGCTGAAACTTTGATGGGAATCACATTAAATATGTAAATCATTTTTATTTTGATGGATTTTCTTATAAATTTGGTAGCTCTATTAGGCAACTAAGTGATTTGGTTAGCTTCTTAATTGAATCTAGACTCTGTAATTCCTGAACTAAGCATGGCCCTGTGCAAGTGGCTTGCACCCGAGTGTATGAAAAGAATTGTCATATCTAAGTTAGTCACATGACTTGGATTATTTGTCAGCAAATTTATACTCCTGGAGATTTTTCTTCATCAACTTTTTAAATGGAACTTCCTAGGTGGCACTAGTGATAAAAATCCTGCCTGCCAATACAGGAGACATAAGAGATGTAGGTTGGATCCCTGGGTTGGTAAGATCCTCTGGAGAAGGACATGGCAACCCACTCCAGTGTTCTTGCCTGGAGAATCCCATGGACAGAGGAGCCTGGTGGGCTATACTCCATAGGGTTGCAAAGAGTCGGACACAACTGAAGCAACTTAAGAAAGCAGATATACAGCTGAATTTGTAAATGTGAAATAATAATAGAATTAGCTGACACTTATGAAGAAGAAAGTAAATTCTAGGCTCTATGTTAAAATGTTTCACAGGCATTTTCTTAATACTTTCAACAATACATAGAAAGCAAGTGCTAGTATCATTCCTATTTTATGGACAGAGAGGCTTAGCTTTAGAGGGTCACATAGCTATTCTGCTGTGGAATTCAATCTGGTTGTCTATAGAGCCTGGCCTCTTGAGAACTAGTCACCAGCCTGTGATTGCACAGACTCCCTTCATGGCATTGTTCCAAAGGCCAGTGGCTCAGCCACAGAACCTCTACCCCCTGCTCTTGACTCCAGGCCAAGAACAGGCTCCTAGATGGTCTCCTACGTGCATGGTCCTCTTTTCTCCTTGATCCACAGAGGTCTTTTTGGCTATAATTTTATCATCTGTTAAGTGAGTCTGACTCTTTGTGACCCCATGGACTGTACAGACTGTGGAGTTCTCCAGGCCAGAATACTAGAGTGGGTAGCCGTTCCCTTCTCCAGGAGATCTTCCCAACCCAGGGATCAAACCCAGGTCTCCCACATTGCAGGTGGATTCTTTACCAGCTGAGCCACAAGAGAAGCCCATTATCTATTAAAATAGAATCCAATTCTCAGTATATCACCAGATGAGATCTGCTAGCTGAGGGCCATGAAAATCTCCTTTGGTACAGGTAATTTCGTTTATGCAAAAGTTAGGAAGTATCGTACCACTTTTTTTTTACTAGCTTTTATCTTCCAAGGTCTGAAGTCATTGGGCAAAAAGTATAAACAAATAAACAAACAATAAATAGGAAGCATCAAACGCCACTACTCCAAGTGAAGCAGCTTAGGAATTTTTAGGTTTTCACTTACCTTAGTCTGTTACAGTGATTCCCTTGCATAGGACTGCATAGATGTTAAATATTTGGATGTCTTTTCACAGTGTGTTTCAGCTTTTAAAGTATAAGCCTTCTGTGGAATATGTATTTTTTGGTGTAACAATAGTCACTAAAGATCTTTTCTAAAATCCAGGTAAATTCAAGACTTCCTCTCTTTCTAAAAATGATTTCACTCCTGGAGATGGCAACTTTTAATAATAGTAGGCAAATGCATTTTCCTTTTGGTATAAAAATGTAAATATTTTGTGAAAAGCTTAAAGAAGGCTCTGATACAAGGGTACAGAACTGAGATAAACTTGTTCTACAAAATCCCCATGTCTCTCTGAGATATCAGAGTAAATTCCTTGTTTTCAGTCTTCACAGATTCCACATTGTTATTAACTGGAGTTGAAGGACAGTCTCATTAGAAATGTGAAATATGAATGGATATTTGATGATATTAATAAATTATTGATAATTATTCTTATATGATAATGGTATTTGTTTTTTTTTAAGAATCCTTATCTTTTAGATATACATATTAAATATCCATGAATACCATTATATTTCATATCTGGGATTTGCTTCAAAAAATAAAATTATCCAGGCAAGAAAATTTGCCTGGTGGGCCATGGTCCATGGAGCCTCAGAGAGTTGGACATGACTAAACACATTTTAAGTGCTTCCCATGTGGCGCTAGTGGTAAAGAAATCACCAGCCAGTGCAGGAGACATAAGAGATGCGGGTTCAATCTCTGGGTCAGGAAGATCCCCTGGAGAATAAAATGGCAACCCACTCCATTATTCTTGTCTGGAGAATTCCAAGGACAAAGGAGCCTGATGGGCTATAGTCCATGGGGTTGCAAAGAAATGAACAGGACTAAAGCCACTTAGCACCCACGCAGGAGGAAGAGGCTGCAGTATGTCCAGGCTCTGAGGCACCAGGGGGCATGCTAGAGCCCGCTTTTAATAACCCAGAAAAATGTTTTAGTGTCTTCTCACTTTCATGCATTGGAGAAGGAAATGGCAACCCACTCCAGTGTTCTTGCCTGGAGAATCGCAGGGACGGGGGAGCCTGGTGGGCTGCTATCTATGGGGTCGCACAGAGTCAGACACGACTGAAGTGACTTAGCAGCAGCAGCAGCAGCAACAGGGCTTAAAGCTCAACATTCAGAAAACGAAGATCATGGCATCTGGTCCCATCACTTCATGGCAAATAGATGGGGAAACAGTGGAAACAGTGGCAGACTTTATTTTTCTGGGCTCCAAAATCACTGCAGATGGTGACTGCAGCCATAAAATTAAAAGATGCTTACTCCTTGGAAGGAAAGTTATGACCAACCTAGATAGCATATTGAAAAGCAGAGATATTACTTTGCCAACAGTGGTCCGTCTAGTCAAAGCTATGGTTTTTCCAGTGGTCATGTATAGATGTGAGAGTTGGACAGTGAAGAAAGGTAAGCACTGAAGAATTGATGCTTTTGAACTGTTGGAGAAGACTCTTGAGAGTCCCTTGGACTGCAAGGAGATCCTACCAGTCCATCTTGAAGGAGACCAGGCCTGGGTGTTCTTTGGATAGACCATTGCTGAAGCTGAAGCTCCAATGCTTTGGCCACCTCATGCGAAGAGTTGACTCACTGGAAAAGACCCTGATGCTGGGAGGGATTGGGGGCAGGAGCAGAAGGGGATGACAGAGAATGAGACGCCTGAATGGCATCACCAACTCGATGGACGTGAGTTTGAGTGAACTCTAGGAATTGGTGATGGACAGAGAGGCCTGGTATGCTGCTATTCGTGGGGTTGCAAAGAGTCGGACATGACTGAGCAACTGAACTGAACTGAACATGAAAACGTTTGCTACCAGTGCTATCATTAAACATTATTTAAGGAAATAAATTTCTGCCCAGGAAGGCAAACATTCCTAAAGTCCTCAAAAGACATAATGTATCCATGGGGTGTCAGACTCTGCTTGGACACCATCTGCATCCTCACACAATTCCGTGAATTTTTTCATCTAATTTAGTTCATTTATTCATGTTCAGTTTTATTAGCCTTGAGCCTACCTCTCTTAATAAGAGCTACTCTGTTTCCAGCAACAAGAAAGAGATCGGGGCTTGGTGGATCAGTCTATCTACTTACCTATCTACTTGTCTTTCTATCTATTTATATATCATTTATCTATCATCAATTATGTACCTATTAACTTTTATAGAGACTTAGAGAGCCAGTAAGCCTGATCAGGACTCCCATGGTTTCTCTCCACACACTGTGATAAACATGTTATCTCAGAAAACTTAAATTCTCAGTTTGAGAAATTATATACAACTTGACCTACAACATCTTTTTGTGGGTGATGTTTAGTAGGTTAATTCTGTTTAACTTCATTTATTAAGACGTCTTTGACAAATTGCCTGAGATTGAATTAACATGGCCTTTGCTAGGTTCTATACTGGAAACTTTTATAAAAATGTTTAGCAACAACTTGTCCCAAACCCTTACCAGTGATTTTCAACTTGTGTTCTGAAGATCCCCCGCCACATAAACAGGGTTTCTTTCCAGACACCGCTCAGTGGCTGCACTAGGGGAGTAAGATGATATCACAGGCAGGATGAAACTTACTTCCTCTTCCCGGACCTCTTTCTATTTATAGCAGCTCGGGTTGACTTTTGGATACCACATTAAGATTTTATTTGAACAATAGGTTCTGAGGCTAAATAAAACTTGTGAACCACCCTCTATAACAGGAAGCTGTAATTCTTTATCCATGACAACATTTTTGAGGACTGACATACTTTTAAAAAAGGCAAGTGTGTGTGTGTGTGTGTGTGTGTGTGTAAGCAATTTAAAAGTAATAATGCTTTATATTTTAAAGATTGGGTTTTTAAATGTGATACTTTTACTCCAGTTATTCCTTTCAACAGCTGAGTATTATTAACTCTGGCTGTTGATGTTTAGAAAAGTCCTACAACCTTTGGTATTTTGAGATCTCAATTAGTTAGGGACTCATAGAGAAATTCTATCTTTGATAATAAACATGTCTACTAAGTTTTGTGATTGCCGAGGAAGAAAGAAGGGGAAATGTTGCCATTCTAGTTCCTAAAATAATTACTTTTTTAAAAGTTTTTTTTAATGCGAATCATTTTTAAAGTCTTTATTGAATTTGTCACAATATTGTTTCTGGTTTATGTTTTCATGTGTGTGTGTTTTTCTTTTTTTTTTTTTGCCAAGAGGAATGTGGGATATTAGGTACCCGATCAGGGATGGGACCCCTACATTGGAGGGCAAAGTCTTATCCACTGGACAGCCAGTGAAGTCCCAAGAATCTGTTTTTTAAAGATAAGTGTTTAGCTCTTACTGACTTCTGAAACATGAATGTTCTCTTGGATAAGAACCTGACCTAGGAAAACCCATTTGTAAACTGGGAAAGACAGAGGATTTGAGTGCATGCACCTGGAACAAGAGAGCTACTTTTTTCCATAAAGAAAAAAAAATCTTTCTGTGGTTGATTTCCATAAGCACACATTTCCTCTTCATAATTCCAGTCATTAATCACCAAGCAGTGTTTAATGAGCACTTGTGGTGATCATAGTTTCCACTGTCCAACCTGAAAATTCAAATTTGGGGTCACCTCTTGATTTAGGGTAAGAAGTATAATGTACCCACAGGGTCTGGTTCTGCCTCATCTGACATCTCTGTTTTTGACAGAACTGGGATCAAGGCACGTGACTTCAGTGTCTTCTCTTACGTGTCTGTCTGTTCTTGAATCTAGGGTCTCTTAAGCTTCACACTGAAGACATCTGGGTATGAATGGGTACTGCAGGGAGGGTTATCCTGTGCATGGTAGGAAGTTTAGCAGCATCTCTAACTTCTACCCACTAGATGCCAATAACACTCCTGCTCCAGCTGTGACAACCAGAACTGTCCCCAGACATGGCCAAATGTCCCCTTGCAGGGGTGATAGGGGAGAGTGAGGAGGAGTAAACTGTCCCTTTCTGAGAGCCACTTCCCTCTAACCCCTGAGGACCCCAAGTCTGAGAATTCTACCAGGAATTACTTGGTCACCACTAGACATGTTTCTCAAGGAAACCCATGTACTTTAACCAAGCCAATGTTCTCCACACTGGCCACACCCATTTAGAATCACCAAGACGTTTACCAAGTTGTTTCTTAAGAAGTTCCCCAGAGATCTTTATTTGTAGATAGGACAGACAACCTCTGAACTAAGTGTGCTTAGCAATCTTATTACTCATAAAAACTCCAAACAAATATGTCACTCTAAATTTATTTCAAATAGGAAATGCCAGTAGTTTCAGAGCAAGAAGAAATTCCATATGTCAGTCTATTACTGTCTATTAAAGCCCCCTGGAGACATTTCACATGTGCTTTTTGTTGTTCTGTTATCATTACAAAACAGTTGAGAAACTGGATAGTCTGGGAATTCTGAGCTGTATAACAGTTTGACTAAAGTGTATCACTTGCTGTAGAACAATTTCTCATGCTTGTAATTCACAGACACTTTTTTTTACACTTTTAATTTTATATTGGAGTATGGTCGATTGATAGTGCAGTGACAGTTTCATTTCAGGTGGACAGAAAAGGGACCCAGCCATACATACACATGGATTCATTCTCCCCCAAACTTCCCTCTCATCCAGACTGCCTCATAACGTTGAGCGGAGTTCCCTAATTCACTGACTAAAGTGACAGGGAGGAGCCTGACCAAGAGGAAATTCCTAGAATGTACAATGCTGGGATGGTCAGGAAGATCAAGACTTGGCAAGACTAAGGGTGGCCTAGGAAGGGTCACCCTTAGTCACCTCTGATAATGTTCTTCAGCAGATGAAAAATCTGGGCTACCTCTTCCCTTTGTAGTGTTTCTGGGATTAAAATCAGACAACGGCAGTCTTTATAACTTAGGATCCAGAAGAATGTTGCCCAGGCTGTGTACAAATTCTGGCAGCTGCCAATCCCGCTTCTGGCAAGCCAGGAGGAGCTGGTCAAACTTTTTGTGCAGTTATTAATCTGATATGTATAGGATGCATTCAATGATGTTCAACTTTCCATGGAACCTTAGGCAACTCAGCTTCCCTAAGATTTCGTTTTCTTATTTGAAAGATGAGCAGGTTGATATTTACCCCAGCTGGTCACTAGGAGGATTCAATTAGATAATGTGTGTGAAGATGCTTTGTGAAAGGTAAAGCCCAGTAGGTAGCCAACTGTAGACCCAGAACTGAGCACACTATTACATGATTGCATTCAGTTCGTATTTCTCTGGTTTGTCCTCTGGCTGCTCTGCCTCCAAGTCTGGGTTCAGATCTGGGTGATGGATTTCAATGAGAAGAAAATAGATGAGGCCTCCAACAGCAGCACCAACCAAAGGGCCCACTACAGGTATCCACCAGAAGTTATTCCCAGCTCTGAAAGCAAACAAAGAAATCAGTGACACATCGCTTGGCCTTCCTTCTAGGATCACTGCCAGTTACTCACTAGCCAGCTAGTTGTTCTCCTACTCATGGCACTTTTTCAATCAGCAAGAGCTAAGTAGGATGGCACTCATGGTAGCTTGGTAACCAGTATCCTTTCACTGGCTGGACCCTCTTGAGTTGGATGTGCCGAGCTTAAAGGGAGGAGCAGGTTCCCTGCCTGGCCTTACTGGTAAGCAAGGTCATTTGCATCCTATGATTGAGGGGATGCCAGAAAAATGTCTGTGTTAATTGCTTAAAGGTACTATTTTGTAGGATACTGATTTCAGTTGACCAATTCCATTGTTCTATTAATACCTGTGAAAGAAATGTCCCATTTATTTCCCTTTCAGAAAACATAGTCCCTGAACCCATGGCAACAGTTGAGGGCATCTAGGGCAAGTTCAGGTCAATTATTCAGGAGTTGCCTTTCCCTCATGCTGAAGTGGCGGGTCCTGGGGATTGTGAATGGAAGGGGAATGTGGAGAGATTCCTGGACATGATTGGTGGATGAGGGCAATCACAAGATAAACAGTCAGGATACATTTGTCAATGAATGAATTAAAAACTCAAAGGTAGATATATGAATTAAATACTAAATATAATTTAATACCATACTTATATTTTGAGGTCAC
The DNA here is from genome assembly GCA_006410875.1 of Neotragus pygmaeus. Taxonomy (NCBI): domain Eukaryota; kingdom Metazoa; phylum Chordata; class Mammalia; order Artiodactyla; family Bovidae; genus Neotragus; species Neotragus pygmaeus. The sequence continues at coordinate 1,336,058 of SJYV01022910.1, read as the reverse complement.
AGCTTACTCAGATGTATTTTCTGATAAGGATTCCTTCTCTCCTCCAGAAGTTCTCAGTGTCAGTACACTATATTGGAGGTCTAGTTCTGGGACAAATCAGGTGTCTCTGTGAATTGTCACCAACTCTTTTGGAGACAGAAAATCCATTTAGATAATTCAGTAGAAAGGACCATGAGTGTGCTGAAGCAAGTAAAACTATATAGTATAGCTGTGTAGTTGTTTAAGGATATGTGCATTTGAGATAAAACTTTTTAAAAGAAGGATAATTATGAACAAAAAGTTCAGGGTAATGCAGAGGAGGCAGAGGAAACAAAAGGAACACAACTCTGTATAGGAATTTCACAGTGTTTTATTTGGGGGACATATTCATGGCTGCTATTTACAATTTTATTTTTAATAACTATATGTATTTCCATATAGAAATACATATAGATCTGTTTGTTTCTAACTTTTATTAGAAAGAATAATAAAGGAAATATATTATTTAATATAATATTTTAAATAAAATTATTTTAAAAATAATAAAGGGAGGCCTATTCTAGAATCCATGAGACCTAGTTCTATTCTCAGGAGTGTCCTGGGTTTAGAGCACTTATCACATTGCTGTGTGTGTGTGTGTGTGCACGCGTGTGTGCTCAGTTGTGTCTGACTCTTTATGACCCTACAGACTGTAGTCGCCAGGCTCCTCTGTCCATGGGATTCTCTACTCCAGTGAAGTGGGCTGCCATTTCCTCCTCCAGAGGATCTTTCCAACCCAAGCATCAAAACCAAGTCTCCCATGTTTCCTGAATTGGCAGGCAGGTTCTTTACCACTGAGCCACCTGGGATCTCAGGACTACAGAAGGCCTTTGAGCAAGTCTCCCCATCTCTGAGGTTCATACTGCCATCTACACCGTGGGCCTTAGTTCCTGAATCTTAGGTCATAAATGCAGGCTCCAGGGAAGAGCACTGAAATTGAGCACAGTGGCCACCAGGTGGCACTCTTACTGTGCAGGAAGGAGGACGTTGCACTCCACTCTTCTCACAGACCCTTATCCTGTGCCTCCAAATTTTCTATGAAAAGAATTTTCTGTGAGAGGCACCTTCTCTTCAGCATATGCTGCTGCTGTTTAATCAGTCATGTCTGACTCTACGACCCCCCAGAATGTAGCCCACCAGCCTCCTCTGTCCGTGGGATTTCCCAGGCAAGAATACTGGAGTGGGTTGCAGTTACCTTCTCCAGGGGATCTTCCTGACCCAGGGATCGAACTCATATCTCCTGCTTGGCAGGCGGATTCTATACCACTGAGCCACTGGGGAAGCTCTCTTCAGCACATGGAGTGAGTTTAACCACTTTTTGTGGTCCATCACTTCCTTTTTTTCCAGCACTGATTTGTGGTGAATCTCTCACTGTCATTTAACAGATTAGGGGTCAAGATACCTGCCAGCATGCATGTCCTCCTTTCACTGTCTAGACCCTCTTGAACTGGATATTTTGTGCTAAGGTCACAAGGCTTAAATGGAGGAGATTTGATGTGACTTCCTGCTTGGCCTTATAGGTAAACAAGGTCATTGGGGTGCTATGATTTGAGGGGATACCATAAAACTGTGTCAGTTGCATAAGGTACTATCATCAAGGATTCATTTCTTTGGCTAAGTTATTTTTAAAATTAACAATACCCCTGAGATCCTTCACCTATTAAGCTATTAACACTTTAATGTGAGTTAGTGAAGACCACGTGCTTACATCCTAATGTGTGTGTGTGTGTTAGTTAGTTGCTTAGTCATGTCTGACTCTTTGCATCCCCATGGACTGTAGCCCACTAGGCTCCTCTGTCCATGGGATTCTCCAGGCAAGAATACTGGAGTGTGTTCCCATTTCCTTCTCCAGGGGATCCTTCTGACCCAGGGATCAAACCCAAGTCTCCTGCATTGCAGGCAGATTCTTTACCATCTAAGCCACCAGGGAAGCCCAAGAATACTGGAGTGGGTAGCCATTCCTTTCTCCAGGGGATCTTCCTGACCCAGGGATGGAACCCCAGTCTTCCTCATTGCAGGCAGATTCTTTACCATCAGAGCCATCAGAGATGCCCCTTTACATCCTAATACTTAAGGGAAAGCAAGAGTCAGCTAGGGTCTGTCTTACCCTTGTCAGACCCTGGGAACCTACTCCCCTCTCATCTTCACTTCTTGCTGTACAGGGGCAAATGAGGGTCTGAGAATAAAGCAGTCTAGGTTTCATCTGAGATCCTGGATGTGGATTCAAACTAGGAAATCTCCTGAGATGCTTGTCTTGGGTGGAAAACCCTGAAAGGATGGAACTCTAGGGACCTTTCGGAGTCCTGTTACCGCTCAAAGATTTTCTTTTGAACTTTTGGTAGAGGATTATCAGCCAGCCTAGCTATCTTATAACTGGTATCTGCCCCTTCTACTCCTTTTTAATTTCTTTTATATAATGATGTCGGATTAATTTTTGGTAAATTGAAGTTCTAAACACATCAAACTTTTGCCCTAAATCCTTTGCTACTCCCTATAATCTATAGAAAAGAGAGCAACAAAAATCCCAGAGTCTTGTTCTAGAAATCTAGTCCTCTATGATCTGAAACAATTGCCCTTCCAAGTTTCTTCATACAGCCTTCCAACTAGATTAGATCATGTGTCATTTTAATATGCTGTCTTTAGATACAGATGCCTCTCTGCTTGAAATAGCCTTTCTGTCCCTGACTGAACATGTCCAAATACTATAAAATGCCCCTACTTCTACTCCCATAGTTCCTAAGTTTGAAGCTGCAAATCTTCTCTCAACTCCTGGGGTTAGTCATTTGACAGCTTCAACCTGTGTAGGAGCCCATGCTCACCCTCTGAAACAGAACATAAACAAAGCAGTGAAGGGCAGCAACTGTAAAGGGCATCTTTAGCACTGGGCCTTGAATAAGGAATTAGGAAGCTACATGGATGAATGAATGCATGCATGAGGGGAAAAGTCCTGATCCTAAGGGATGCGGCGCTCAGAGTTTGACATTAGGTGATTTCAGCATCACAGATGTGGGGTCCTAGCTGTTTGGCTGATAATCCTCTACCGAAAGCTCAACAAAGCAAAGAGAATGGGCAAGACTTGTTTTAGAACCACCATCACACTTAGAGCTTCGGGTGAATCTCCAAGCACGGCTCAAAGCGAGGCCAGATCACTCTGGCGCGTCTTTGAGGGGTCTGTGTGAAGTTCACAGAGGTGTCTTGGTGGTGAGGTGAGGACAGTAGTCTCCTGGAGTGAACTTCAGGAAATCGGAATTAAAGGAAACTTATGGGTTAATTCTGGGCTTTGGAAATAAGGAGACCTTTCACATGTTCTCTATGGTCCATTGAAAGGATACAAAGGATCCATCCTAGCTGTGAACATTTTGTTCCACCTTTTCATCTTCTAGTATGGTCATTCTGGAACACAGCTCCTCAACTGTGGCACTCAGTATTTTTGTTTGTGGGGATCTGTCCTGGGTACTGTAAGATGCTTAGCAGTATCCTCCGTTGGACTCTACCCACTAGATACTGGTGACAAGTTCTGCCCCCACCATGCCCAGCTGTGACAACCCAAAGTGTCAACATGCATTGCCAAACATTCTTAGGGGCAAAATTGCCACTGGCTGAGAACCACTGCTCTAGAAAACTCATTGTATTGTTTGTTCCTTAAAGATAGGGTATGTTGGGGACTTTCCTGATGGTCCAATGGTTAAAAATCTGCCTGGTGATGCAGGGGACATGTGTTCAATCCCTGGTCAGGGAACTAAGATCCCCGGTGCCACAGAGCAACTAAGCCTGCATACCACAATGGAAGAGTCTGTGCACTGCAACAAAATATTCTGCATGACATGGTGAAAACCCATGTGCCGCAGCTAAGACCCGACACAACAGAAGAAAGAAACAAAGAAGACAGGGAATGATGCTTGATTCTTTTTGTATCCTTCATCTCCTAGAACATATGTGGCACAGAGCATTTATCCATTCTTTTGTTCAATAGCGTTCACTGAAGCTTTCTATGTGCTGGACCCTATCTCAGTCACTGCAGACAAAGCAGTGAAAACGCGGTTAAGGCCCCTGTCCTCACAATGCTTCCTCTGAGCGGCTCCAGTGCTGCCAGTGGTGGTGATTAGAACAGCGTCAGTGATTGCTCTCTCTCTCTCTGTCTCCTTGTCTCCCTCCCCCTTCTCTCTCTCTGTCTTGCACACACACACACGTCATAAATCACCAGTGACACGTTCCGTACTTAAGACGTTCCATACTTATGACGAGGGTGCTCTTACCCTCGCCCTCCCATCTGCACTCTCTTGGATCTCCAGGTGGAAGCCCAGCCCTCCCCATTGAGCCACAGCATGAATCTTCCTCCCTCTTCCCCGATCATTTTGTTACTTACGTGAACACCTCAAACCCCCAGCCTGCCNACGAGGGTGCTCTTACCCTCGCCCTCCCATCTGCACTCTCTTGGATCTCCAGGTGGAAGCCCAGCCCTCCCCATTGAGCCACAGCATGAATCTTCCTCCCTCTTCCCCGATCATTTTGTTACTTACGTGAACACCTCAAACCCCCAGCCTGCCAAAGCGGTGAAAAGTCTGGGACTCAGGTCTCGAGCCGGGTTCATGGCACAGCCGCTGTTCATTCCCAGAGAGGAGGTGATGGTAACAATCAGGAAGCCGATGACAACAGGCTCTAGGCCTCTGGGGACTCCCAAGTTTCTCGAGTCAAACAAGGCAAAGATGACAATGAGGAGGAACATGGTGGCCGCTGCCTAGGTAAGGAGAAAATGTACGAGGGGTTCAGCTTATATTCTTCCCTCTGGCCCACCTCAAAATGCACCCCTACTGTTAAAAAACAAACCTAGTAGTAAGCAACAGACACTGACTGAGCACTGTGTCAGAGCCTTTTCTTCTTATTAGCAGTCCTAGACATGAGCGCTAATCTCTCTCTCCTTTACAGACGAGTTACCTGACACAGTCAGTGGCAATCAGGTGTGGATGCAGAGAGTTTAACTCTAGAGACTGTATCTCAACTACACTGAGAGGGCAAGCTGCAGGCTGGAGAAATGAACAAAGGGGCTCATTCAAATTGGTGAGAAAAACGATGTGAGACATCAGTAGATACATGGGCAAAGGAAAAGACAGTTCATAAAAGAAAAAGAGATTTGAAAAACAAAGAAGTGGGGAAAACTGATTTGTAATGGAAAAAAATGCAAGCAATACCAAATGTTAGGGAAATGATATCAGTTCTCTCAGGCTTTCCTGGTTGAACTAATCATTTTTTATACTTTTGAAAGGCAATTTAACAATGATTTAGCAATATGTATTTTAAAAAGCCCATAAATGTGTGTCCTCAATTGGACCCAGTTGGATATTTGAGAACTACACCTTGGAAATAATCTAAAATATGGAAAAATCATAAAATGAATATGCAAATACATAATTAAGCATTATTTATAGTACTGGAAAACTGGATTCCACATCAACAGGGCAAAAGCAGTTGTGTAGTGCCCATTCTATAGTCTATTATACAGCCACTAAAAACAATAAATATGAAATCTGTGTGTACAATGTGATGATTAAATATTTACCTCAGTTAACATGAAATATTTTTCTAGGTTAACATGAAAATGAACAGGTATGTTTTCAGAAAAAAATTAGAAAACAAAAAATGTATGGCAACATTTATTTTAAAAAATCGGAGGCTTCCCTCGTGGCTCAGTTGGTAAAGAATCTGCCTGCAATGCAGGAGACCCGGGTTTGATTCGTGAGTCATGAAAATCCACTGGAGAAGGAAATGACAACCCACTCTAGTATCCTTGCCTGGAGAATCCTCATGGACAGAGGAGCCTGGCGGGCTACAGTCTATGGGGTCACAAAAGTCAGACACACTGAGCAACTAAGCACACACATGTGGTAAAATTTAAAAATACTTATGACATTAGGTAAAAAATTGTATGTGCGTTACATTTTATACGTGAAAATAACATAAAAGACAAGTTGTAAGGGATTATACAAACAATGATAGCAGGTATCTTGAAGTGGTGTGGTATAGTGGGTGTTTCCCCCAGACTCTACTTTAAAATTTCTAAACTATTATTTGGAAATTGTATTACTATTTTACTTTAACAACTAAATGACAGCCACTATTTACCACATACTTACAAATAGCTGTGAAAAGAAGAGAGGCGAAAAGCAAAGGAGAAAAGGAAAGATATAAGCATCTGAATGCAGAACTCCAAAGAATAGCAAGAAGAGATAAGAAAGCCTTCTTCAGCGATCAATGCAAAGAAATAGAGGGAAACAACAGAATGGGAAAGACTAGAGATCTCTTCAAGAAAATTAGACACACCAAGGGAACAGTTCATGCAAAGATGGGCTTAATAAAGGACAGAAATGGTATGGACCTAACAGAAGCAGAAGATATTAAGAAGAGGTGGCAAGAATACACGGAAGAACTGTACAAAAAAGATCTTCACGACCCAGATAATCANATGGTCTGAGTGGCAAAATAGATGCCCCCTAAGACATGGTGTACACTGCCCACTTCCTCCCTAACTCCACCAGGCCCGTTTCATTCAAATATCTTACCTATCTGGTTTCAATAAGCTCTGGGGCTATTGAGTACCATCTTAAATCCTAGGAAGATAAACCCACTTAGATTTGGGGGCTTATAACTTTCTGGCCCCACAGACACTATAGTGTTAGCAAACCTGGCCTGAGACACAAGACATCCTCCCATTTCCTGGAGGAGGGATCTGTGGCTACCTTCCAATGAAGGACTGACTATGGGTAAAACTTTATCTAAGTAGGTTAAGTAATAGGAAGACCAAAAAACACAGTCCTATTCTTGAGAAGAAAGTCATTTTGGGGGCTTGCCAGAGTGTCTCCTCTCCCTATGTAAGCATTCTGTCTTTTGTCTCTGGAAAGGAAGAAGAGGAAATCCCCACCTGTAAGGACCCTGGTCTCGGCAAACCTTGGCACTCCAGCCTGTGCTGTAGGTGTCTGTTACCAGAAGTCCCACATCCTACTCCATCTGTCTGTATATTAATATACCTATTTATTTTATGTGACTTTGTCTATTGGAACATGTAATAATAATAATAACAACAACAGAAACAAATACTGCTTATTGAGTATGATAGCATATATTAGCCCATTAATTCTCATAAGGACCCAATGAGTCCACCTCCTCTTATTGTCTCCACTTTATATATAAGGAAACAAAGATTAGAGAGGTTAAGAGGTCAAGAGAATTTCTCACATTCACAGAGGCAGCAAGTGATAAGGTCCAGGTTTGATTGTACTTTATTTTGGCCACTGGATGAGTGAATGAGCAAGCATTTACAGCATGTATACAATGGACAAAGTGTCTCATTTCTATTACTTGCGTAATAGAAACACCAATACTTTGGCCACCTGATGCAAAGAGCTGACTCATTGGAAAAGACCCTGATGCTGGGAAANGAGCAAGCATTTACAGCATGTATACAATGGACAAAGTGTCTCATTTCTATTACTTGCGTAATAGAAACACCAATACTTTGGCCACCTGATGCAAAGAGCTGACTCATTGGAAAAGACCCTGATGCTGGGAAAGATTGAAGGTCAAAGGAGAAGGGGGCAGCAGAGGATGAGATGGTTAGATAGCATCACTGACTCAATGGACATGAGTTTGAACAAACTCTGGGAGACAGTGAAGGACAGGGAAACCTGGCATGCTACAGTCCATGGGGTTGCAAAGAGTTGGACATATTGACTGAGCAACATTCTTCCCAATATTAAATCCTCATTTAAAAAATGGAACACTGGGTGACACAAAAAATCCTATTGCTAACAAGTGGCAGAATCTGAATCCAGAGACAACTTCTCTGATTTCCAGTCCTGTGTTTCTCCTGTGACAACTGCTGCTATCTCGTTGGGGTTACTTGGTTTCTTTATTAGAACAGAATGCCTCTTTATGCACAGCTTTCCAGTTGGTTAGATTTCCAATTGGAAAATAAAACTTTCTCACTCATAACAAAAATAGTCACAAAGAACTTAGACTGAAATCTGGACATTCTGGTTAAAAATAAAGCATTGGGTGGCATGTAACCTGAGATAATATCAGAACACAATCAATCACAATCAATCACCTCTAAGAATCAGTTGTACTTCAAAAGAGATGATATTAAGACAAGCTTATCAAAAGAGAGGAATCTGAGATTTGAGAACCAAGCAAATGGGCAAATGGCCTATCTTATAGCTCTCTAAGTAGAAGAGTACCCAGAACCAACACAGTTCTCAGAAATGAGAGGTGGCGCAACTCCACTATTTCCACTAAGCTGAAAAGAATAGTGACCTCCTTTTCTGATCTGCACCCAGTCACTCATTCCCTCAGCTCGCGCCAAATAATGCCAGAATAGGGGTCCAAATAAGAAACTAATGAATAATTTGTTAAGGTGTGTGTGTGTGTTCATATCAGGATAACTATGGGGTTGAGTGTGCTGGGTGTGGATGGGAGATTGCTGAGGACAATTCTCACTTCATTCAGAGTGGTCCAACAATGTAAAGTGTATTTCAGGTCACTCTCAATCTGGAAGATCCTTGAAGATGGAAGGGTTTAGAACCCTGATTTGTTTCTCAGTTTCATTCCAGAGCTTGCAGTTCCTAACGTATGTTCCGTGGATCATCAGTTCCATGAGATGCTCCTCACAAAATGGGGGTTTTCACTAAGTTAGTCCAGGGACAGCTGTATATTCTAGTCCCCTCTTAGAGATTTACAGTGAAGGTTAAAGGCTCCAATAATTCCTACAGTTGAGAAAACTGCTTAGCTTGGTTTATCCCAGTGTTTCCAAAGTATTTGGGAAGGGCAGCATTTTCTCTCACGTAGTTCTTGCATGCATTTTACAGAACCAGTGTTCCTCAGAACAGTTTGAGCAACTCCCTAAATCACTTGGAAGAGATAAATTCCGCTGAGTGAGCTCTTTTATGGGGAGCAGAGAAGTGAAGAAAATATTCATGAACATGTAGAAAATTTTCAGTTATAAAGGGCATATGATAAAATATGAGAATTAGTGTCCTTCTCACTCCAGATTTCATATTTTATTCTCTAATAAATAATAACAATATTTTCTGGTGTATCCTGTTAAACGTGTGTACATTTTATACAAATGGGAATATTTTCTACCTGCTTTTTCATTTTAAAAGCTTAGTGAGTCTTTCTATATCAGCATATGAATATTGGCTTCATTATCTTTAACAGCTGCATAAGAGTCCATTACAGCAATACACTCCAATTTCTTTAAACTACATGTTGATAGAGGCATAGGATTTAGGGGGAGGTTTCCTGCAAAGAAAGAGATTAAGCCATGTAGACTTATTCTAGGATGAGGACTAAGCCCTCAGGTCCTTTTTGGTCTTGATTGACTGTCCTGGTCGTGTAGCTTAGAGTGTATCAGCCCATCTATCAAGATGGCTAGGGGGTGGGGTGCACATTTTGCTGGCATATTTACTTTTAAAGCATTTGCTTTGCTTTGCAGGGTCAGTGAACATAGCAATCCTACCTCAGACATGAAATAAGGTGCCCACTAGGTACATAGAGTCACTGCTGGGTGCTTTTATATATTGATTGATTCTATGGATTGTGATCTCATTTCTATGAGGCTTCCCTCCTCATATTATGAGCCCTCTGCATCACAATGCTGAAAAATAAAGAGGAGACAGCTTCTGCTCTCATCCCACATTCTCTTTTCTTGTCAAGTAATGAGAACATGTTGCAACAAACTTTGTCACTAAAAACTAAGCAGCTGCACATCTGGAAAGTAAAAAACAAAAATACTTCCCTATCAAAAGTAATGAAAATAGCAAGTTTTCTGGGAGAAAATTAAAACTCAGGGATCACAGAGTTTGTTTTTGGCAGAATCAAATGTGGTTTTATGAGTCTGCAGCCCTTAGATCAGTGACTCAGAACAGACTTTTCTCCCCAGGTCCTTTGGAACTCTGGAATTTCCCAAGTTAGTCTGGCCCTTCGTGTTCACTGCTGATAAGGGGAAGACTGCAGGGAAGCCCTTCTTCAGCTGATACTGACTCAGAGTGTAAGGATTTGAAGAGATTCAGCCTCATTTGGAGAAAGCATAGGGTTTTCCCCTGACCTGCCTCTTGAGATATCTGTATGCAGGTCAGGAAACAACAGTTAGGACTGGACATGGAACAACAGACTGGTTCCAAACAGGGAAAGGAGCACGTCAAGGCTGTATATTGTCACCCTGCTTATTTAACTTATATGCCAAGTACATCATGAGAAATGAAGCACAAGCTGTAATCGAGATTGCTGGGGGAAATATCAATAATCTCAGATATGCAGATGACACCACCCTTATGGCAGAAAGCGAAGAACTAAAGAGCCTCCTGATGAAAGTCAAAGAGGAGAATGAAAAAGTTGGCTTAAAGCTCAACATTCAGAAAACTAAGATCATGACATCTGGTCCCATCAGTTCATGGCAAATATATGGGGAAACAATGGAAACAGTGACAGACTTTATTTTGGGGGGATTCAAAATCACAGCAGATGGTGACTGCAGCCATGAAATTAAAAGACACTTACTCCTTGGAAGAAAAATTATGACCAACCTAGACTGCATATTAAAAAGCAGACATTATTTTGTCAACAAAGGTCCATCTAGTCAAAGCTATGGTTTTCCAGTAGTCCTGTATGAATGTGAGACTTGGACTATAAAGAAAGCTGAGCACCGAAGAACTGATGCTTTTGAACTGTGGTGTTGGAGAAGACTCTTGAGGGTCCCTTGGACAGCTAGGACATCCAACCAGTCCATCCTAAAGGAGATCAATCCTGAATATTCATTGGAAGGACTGATGCTGAAGCTGAAACTCCAATATTTTGGCCACATAATGTGAAGAACTGACTTATTTGAAAAGACCCTGATTCTGGGCAAGATTGAAGACAGGAGGAAAAGGGGATAACAGAGAATGAGGTGGTTGGATGGCATCACCAACTCAATGGACATGAATTTGAGTAAACTCCAGGAGTTGGTGATGGACAGGGAGGCCTGGTGTGCTGCAGTCCATGGGGCTGCAAAGAGTCAGACACTGAGCAAAGTCCATGGGTTGCAAAGTGTCGGACACTGAGCGATTGAAGTGAAGTGAAGTGAACTGAACTGGTGGGGTTTCCTAGTCACTCATGGTCACATATTCCAGGTGGGAGAAAGGGAGCAGAGAGCGCTTCACCACTGCCCCCACACTCATCAGTCTTCTCCTTTTCAGTTTTCCACCTTATGGTAATCATTTCTGGTTGGTGATATACCTGGGCAACCTAGCAGAAGCAAATGCACACCTGTTCTGGAAGAGCAACGCCATAATTTGGGCCCTAAAGATTTCCCACACTGAAGAATAAAGCTTCCTATAGAGTTTACAATACAAATCCATGAAACACTAAAGGAAATGATCCTTTGTGAATGAAGCAGTGGATAAAATAAGCATGATGATTATCAACTCCAAAACTTGAGATGATGGGAATAAAGATGGACAGGGAGGCCTGGCGTGCTGCGATTCATGGGGTCGCGAAGAGTCAGACACGACTGAGAGACTGAACTGAACTGTAAATATGTCGGGCTTCAGTTAAACAGATTAAAAAAATAAACACCTAAGGAGAGAAAATAAAAGCAATTAAGCACAAGAACCAAATAGAATTTCTAGAAATGAAAATATATTAAGGAAACTGAAGACTTAATAAACATATTAAACAGAAGCCTAGATATAACTGAATAGGGAATTAGTGAATCAGCAGATTTGCGAGCACTACACAAAATTCATCATGGAGGGGTTTAGATGGATTTGTGAAAGTGGTTGGGAGAAGTAATGAAAAAAGTGAAAGCATCAAGCATATATACAAGTATAATAGGAATTCTGAAAGAAAAAAATGGAGTCTGGAGGAGAGAAAAGATAATAAAGCTGAGAATTTTCCAGAATTGGTGAAAATTTCAAATCTTAAAATTGAAGATGAACAATGAATCCTGGGCACTACAAAAAAAAAAAAAAAAATTCATTCCTAGTCATATTATAGTAAAGTTTCAGGAAAAAGGGGAAATTTTTAATAGTAGTCAGAGAAATGCAGATTATTAAGGACAAAAATTAGACTAATAATAGACTTGTCAATAGCAATAATAAAGATATTGAGATGATACCTGCAAATTGCTAAACAAAACCAACCATCAACCTAAAACTTATCAGCTAATTTATCATTGAAACTTGAGAGTGAAATAAAGACATAGTCAGACAAACAAAGGCTACTCTTCCTGAAAATTTTCTTTAAGAAATCTTTTTTTTTTATTGCTGCACATAGAAGCCAGCATCTGAAAGAAAATAAAGGGTGAATGCAGTAATGATTAACAAATAAACTGGTAATTGATAGTAAATTCAAATAAGTATTCACTATTCAAAACACTAATATTAAGCACAATGAGTATAATATTAGATAATAATGCCATAAGATGGAGTAGTTGATTACAATTAGGCTTTTAAACCATTTTTGTGTTGCTCAGAAGGAAAGAGATGTTAATTTATTTTAAAGTTTGTTAGTGCAATAATACATTTTTTAAAATGTAAGGATAAGTACTTAAAGAATAGAAAGAGTAAGCAGAGGAGAAAAGGGAGAAATAAAGAAAGCTGATGGGAGAATCAACTCAATGGGATAATGTAAGAAATGTCAAATCAGTAAGTGGAAAACATAGAAACCACATTAAAAATTAAAGAACAAAATGCATATATGTGTATAATTGAGTTATTTTGCTGTGTAGCAGAGATTAGTGCATTATATATCAAAATACTTCAATAAAAAATAAATGAAAATTAAAGGGCATCACCACAGGTACAGCAGAGATTTTTAAAAGCTGGAAGCCAATACTATGAAAAATCATTTTAAAATTACTGCTTTCGCTATATTAATTTTGAAAATATTAAAAAAAATTTTTAACTACATTTGAAAACAGAAATGAAGCACAGTTCTCTGGAAAAAATAAATTGCCAAAATAGAATTAACAGAAAATCTAAATGAAACATAGCTTTAGAGAAATCTACTTTCAAACATCTCTTTCTTTTTCATTTCACATGCTAAGTAATCTTTAATGAACTGGTCATCCTCATTTTATATGAAGTGTTCAATAAAACAAAAAGTGGGGAAAAATTCCAATATATTTCATTAAGTTAATATGCTGCTGGTAATAAAAGTAGACAGGACAATATAATAATTGAAATTATAGTCCAGATCCTTAATGAAACGTTGCAAACTAAATGCTGTGATTAGATGGGAATTAATCTCAGGAATGTAAGGATGATTTAGCACTAAAAATATCAATGTAATTTTTTTTATCAACAGATAAGAACAGAAACCCATGTGGTTATCTCAATAGATGTAGAAATGCATAATTCGACAATTGTTCCTAATCGGAGTTTTAGTAAATGAGAAAGAGATAGGAATTTCCTTTCTCACATCAAGAATGTCTACCCAAAACCAACAGAAACTATTGTTTAATGGTAAAATATAAGAAGCTGATTTTTAAAAGTTGGGGATAGAACAAGAATGACACAATTATAACTTCTAGTAACATTGAACAAGAGGTTCTGATTATAATAATAAGAAATTAAATATTTAAGGACTAAAAAGAAAGAAAATTAAAAACGCCCATATTCTCAGAGAAAAAGGTGTTATCTATGTCAGTACAGTCCAATAGAACATTTTTCAATGAGTGAAAAGTTCTATTATTGTATCTCTGCTGTCTGATATGGTAGTCAATAATCATATAAGGTTCTTGAGTACATAAAATAGAACTAGGAAGGGTGGAAACTAAATTTCTTATTTTATTTAAGATTAACGTTAATTTAAGTAGCCACATACAGGTAGTGGCACACAAATTTGACAGCCTTGAACTATACAGAATATCTAAGACAATCTTAGACTTACTTGAATTAATAAGAGAATGACCAAGTTTGCTGCATGCAAAATCAATATATAACAGTGTTGTTTCTAAACACTAGTAATAACCAATTAGAAAATATCATTTAAAAGTTACTATTCACAGTAGTGATCATAACCAGAAGATAGCTAGAACTATATCAAACAAAAATAAATGTACGACTAATACCAAGTAAATTATAAAACTTTGGAGAGAAATACGAAAGCAGACCTATGAATGAAGAATTATTTATGGGTGAGCAGTCACTATTTCAAAATGTCAGTTCTGTCCAGAATATTGTAAATTCAGTGCAATTCCAGTCAAATCTCTACAGGGTATGTATGGAACTTGATAAGCAGATCCTAAAATTCATGTGGAAGACCAAAAAGCTAAAAATAGCTAAGACAATATTGAAAAAATAACAAGAAAGAAAAACACCAGATAACAAAAATTATTTAGAAAGCAATTATAACAAAAATATATGGCAGTGGTATGGGTTTGGACAGAGAGATCAGTGGAACTAAATAAAGTCTAGATATACACCACATTTATATGGGAACTGGTATATAATAGAGATGGCATTACAAGCAGTAGAGATAGGACAGACTAGTCAAAATGGTACTGGAACAATTGGTGATCCTTCCAAATAAAGAGACACCTACTCTACATTCTACCCCCAAATAAATTCTACACAGGGGACTATACTCAGTATTTTATAAACATCTATAATGGAAAATAATCTGAAAAATTATATATGTATATGTATATAACTGAATCACCATACTGAAACTAGCACAACATTGTAAATCAACTATACTTCAATAAATTTTTTTTAAATTCTAATAATTTAAGCACCTAAATGTGAAAAGCAAAATACTGAGCTGTAATTAAAACACAAAATATTTTTCAAGTCTGGTTTTAAATATCAGTATCCTATAGTCAATAAGAAAAAGTAGAAAAACAAAACAAAGAAAAAATAGGCAGAAGATATGAAGAAGCAATTTCCAGAGGAGAAAAATCTCAAAGTTCAGAAACACAAGATCAACTGCACTAGAAATTCATTAAAATTTCTAGTGAACTTTTATTTCCTGTATATCAAATGGACAAAAATAGAAAGTTGAAGCATATCAAGAGTTGATGAGTATATGGAAATGGGAGTTCTTATATTACTGCCTATAGTATAAGTTTGAAGCCACTTTGGAGAGCAATGTTAAAATACACATAAAGGTGAAGATCAACACACCCAAGGCCAAAAAACCCATTTCTAAAAGAGGAACTCATGTACTAGGAGGCCTGAACAGGATGTCTTTAACAGCAGAGTTGGTAATAGTGACATGCTGCAAACAATGTTAACAGTTCATGACGTGAATGGATATCCACACTTGCTGTCCGGCACAACCGTTAAAATGAATCACCCACGTCAACATGGCCTCATATAGATAAATCTTAAAAAATGTCTTTGAGGGAAAAAAAAATCTCAAATGGTAGAAGGTATAAAAACTATGAAGCCACACATATAAGTTTATGAAACATCCAAAATAGTAACATAGATTGTCATGGGAGGCAATAGTAAAGTGCAAAAGCATGTGTAAGAATGAAGAGAACCCAGAGAGGTCTGATTCTAAATCCAGCTCCGCCACACATTTGCCTGTGAGCAAGGTGTTCCATATACTAAGCCTTCATTTCCCCACCTGTAAAATTAGAACAGTTTCCTTATCTCACTAGATTTTTCCAGGATTAGAGTGAGTGTTAATGCCCTTCAGCATCCTTTGACTTCATTACATAACTCTATCTGGAGTGAATCTTCCACTTCAGGCCTCTCTGCACCCGCGTTGAAGGCATAGGGCAAGAGCCCACATGAGACCTCATGGCTGGCTCTTCCACACTTAGAACCTTGGGCTTTCTTAAAGTGACAGCACCCACATGCAGAAGTACAGATCCAGGAAAGGCAGAGTACTAGACATACGCTGTAAATAAACAAAAGAAGCAGATAGCATTGGCGGTGGATCTTCTTTCCCATGTTCTGCTGTGGTAGAAAGAGCATTTGACAGAATTCTGTGAGCGAGCGTATGGGTCTCTGGGTCTCTCAGAAAGACAACGGGGATCAGACAACAGAGACAGCTACATCCCAGTGTAAGGGCCTATGGATGAGGATCCTTCCACGGCTCTTGGAAACAAGCCATCCAAGATCAACAGAGGCTCCCGGCTTATTGGCCCGCACATTGACAACTCTAGCTCTGTGGGATCCACAGTCCTGGAGGTTGTAGGCATGGAGTAGGGTGCAGCTTTGCAAAGCTACAAGCTTGAATCAAGCAGAGAGGAGACGGGACAGGGGCATTTCCAGCCCGAGAGGAAGACAGAAGATTTATGAAGTCTCTTAAGGGCCCCTTCCTTTTAGTTCCTTTGTTCTAAGCCACAGACTGGTCCCACAGAGGAGAATCTAGAAAATAGAAATATTAGGGGAAAAACAGAGTGCCATGCATGGCCAACATGTTTATTAGAGTCATTAAGAGATGGCTGAACCACCTTAGAGTTCTGATGTTACAGGGGGGTGAATGTGATTGTAGGTGGTCGTGCCTGGGTGCTCAGTTGCTAAGTCGTATCTGACCTTTTGTGACCCCATGGACTGTAGCCCACCAGGCTCCTCTGTCCATGGGATTCTCCAGGCAAGAATACTNTGAACCACCTTAGAGTTCTGATGTTACAGGGGGGTGAATGTGATTGTAGGTGGTCGTGCCTGGGTGCTCAGTTGCTAAGTCGTATCTGACCTTTTGTGACCCCATGGACTGTAGCCCACCAGGCTCCTCTGTCCATGGGATTCTCCAGGCAAGAATACTGGAGTGGGTTACCATTTAAGAAGTCTAAAAACTTCATGCTGATAGATCTTCTATGAAACGTTCATGTCATGATCGTGTCTGTCCTATATAATAGTCTTTTGACACTCTACTGTCTAATGTATTTTAGGCTATAAAATTAACAAAGTTCTATTGGACTTCCACATGAAAGTGTTAATTCTCATTGAATACTGGTATTGAGTTGGCCAAAAATTTCATTTAAGTTTTTGTGAGATGTAATAGAAAAACCCAGATGAAATTTTTGGCCAACCAAATATATTAGGAATGACTGAAGTCAAGATATTAAGCCTAGCTCTTATGTTCATGGGCTGGGTGACCTTGGGTGAACCTCTTGATTGTATTACATCTATTTTCCCATCTGGCAAAATAGAGTTCATCATGTTTCTCTTTCTCTCCCTCCTTCCCTCCCTCTCCCCCTCCTCTCCATGGAGAGTTATAAAAAATAAGCAACAGCCCAGATGAAAAAACACTCCATGCCTCTTAGAGGAAAAGCAGAGTGGAAACCCAAGGCCCAGTATGTGTATAAGACAGGACAACTGGGCTCCATGCTGATTCCTAGGACCTATAATTGCATCAGCCTGTGCCTTAGCTTCCCACCAATAAGAAGGACAAAGGATATCCACCCTTACTCTTACCTCACAGTTGTCCTACCAGTCTCTAGGAACTCCAGATAATGTAGTAGGCCAGGATTGCCCTAAATTACACCCTGCAAAGTAGTCTTTGTTAAGAACTGGCTAACTTTAAGAACTTTCCTATTTCATACTGAATGCTAACCCTATATTCTTTAGTTTCAACAGCTTCCTAATATGGACCAGACCTATTCCAAGATCTGAGCACACTTTGTAATAATCATTTGAGAGTCCTATAATTTCTGTAACCAGCCTCTGCCCTTTCTATTTCCCTTCAGGGCACTGATCAAAGGTATTACTTTTAGTAAAAGTACTTGTATTATTTCATTCTTGAAGTGAAGTCGCTCAGTAGTGTCTGACTCTTTGCGATCCCGTGGACTGTAGCCCACCAGGCTCTTCCGTCCATGGGATTCTCCAGGCAAGAATNATTATAACTTCTAGTAACATTGAACAAGAGGTTCTGATTATAATAATAAGAAATTAAATATTTAACGACTAAAAAGAAAGAAAATTAAAAACGCCCATATTCTCAGAGAAAAAGGTGTTATCTATGTCAGTATAGTCCAATAGAACATTTTTCAATGAGTGAAAAGTTCTATTATTGTATCTCTGCTGTCTGATATGGTAGTCAATAATCATATAAGGTTCTTGAGTACATAAAATAGAACTAGGAAGGGTGGAAACTAAATTTCTTATTTTATTTAAGATTAACGTTAATTTAAGTAGCCACATACAGGTAGTGGCACACAAATTTGACAGCCTTGAACTATACAGAATATCTAAGACAATCTTAGACTTACTTGAATTAATAAGAGAATGACCAAGTTTGCTGCATGCAAAATCAATATATAACAGTGTTGTTTCTAAACACTAGTAATAACCAATTAGAAAATATCATTTAAAAGTTACTATTCACAGTAGTGATCATAACCAGAAGATAGCTAGAACTATATCAAACAAAAATAAATGTACGACTAATACCAAGTAAATTATAAAACTTTGGAGAGAAATACGAAAGCAGACCTATGAATGAAGAATTATTTATGGGTGAGCAGTCACTATTTCAAAATGTCAGTTCTGTCCAGAATATTGTAAATTCAGTGCAATTCCAGTCAAATCTCTACAGGGTATGTATGGAACTTGATAAGCAGATCCTAAAATTCATATGGAAGACCAAAAGGCTAAAAATAGCTAAGACAATATTGAAAAAATAACAAGAAAGAAAAACACCAGATAACAAAAATTATTTAGAAAGCAATTATAACAAAAATATATGGCAGTGGTATGGGTTTGGACAGAGAGATCAGTGGAACTAAATAAAGTCTAGATATACACCACATTTATATGGGAACTGGTATATAATAGAGATGGCATTACAAGCAGTAGAGATAGGACAGACTAGTCAAAATGGTACTGGAACAATTGGTGATCCTTCCAAATAAAGAGACACCTACTCTACATTCTACCCCCAAATAAATTCTACACAGGGGACTATACTCAGTATTTTATAAACATCTATAATGGAAAATAATCTGAAAAATTATATATGTATATGTATATAACTGAATCACCATACTGAAACTAGCACAACATTGTAAATCAACTATACTTCAATAAATTTTTTTTAAATTCTAATAATTTAAGCACCTAAATGTGAAAAGCAAAATACTGAGCTGTAATTAAAACACAAAATATTTTTCAAGTCTGGTTTTAAATATCAGTATCCTATAGTCAATAAGAAAAAGTAGAAAAACAAAACAAAGAAAAAATAGGCAGAAGATATGAAGAAGCAATTTCCAGAGGAGAAAAATCTCAAAGTTCAGAAACACAAGATCAACTGCACTAGAAATTCATTAAAATTTCTAGTGAACTTTTATTTCCTGTATATCAAATGGACAAAAATAGAAAGTTGAAGCATATCAAGAGTTGATGAGTATATGGAAATGGGAGTTCTTATATTACTGCCTATAGTATAAGTTTGAAACCACTTTGGAGAGCAATGTTAAAATACACATAAAGGTGAAGATCAACACACCCAAGGCCAAAAAACCCACTTCTAAAAGAGGAACTCATGTACTAGGAGGCCTGAACAGGATGTCTTTAACAGCAGAGTTGGTAATAGTGACATGCTGCAAACAATGTTAACAGTTCATGACGTGAATGGATATCCACACTTGCTGTCCGGCACAACCGTTAAAATGAATCACCCACGTCAACATGGCCTCATATAGATAAATCTTAAAAAATGTCTTTGAGGGAAAAAAAAATCTCAAATGGTAGAAGGTATAAAAACTATGAAGCCACACATATAAGTTTATGAAACATCCAAAATAGTAACATAGATTGTCATGGGAGGCAATAGTAAAGTGCAAAAGCATGTGTAAGAATGAAGAGAACCCAGAGAGGTCTGATTCTAAATCCAGCTCCGCCACACATTTGCCTGTGAGCAAGGTGTTCCATATACTAAGCCTTCATTTCCCCACCTGTAAAATTAGAACAGTTTCCTTATCTCACTAGATTTTTCCAGGATTAGAGTGAGTGTTAATGCCCTTCAGCATCCTTTGACTTCATTACATAACTCTATCTGGAGTGAATCTTCCACTTCAGGCCTCTCTGCACCCGCGTTGAAGGCATAGGGCAAGAGCCCACATGAGACCTCATGGCTGGCTCTTCCACACTTAGAACCTTGGGCTTTCTTAAAGTGACAGCACCCACATGCAGAAGTACAGATCCAGGAAAGGCAGAGTACTAGACATACGCTGTAAATAAACAAAAGAAGCAGATAGCATTGGCGGTGGATCTTCTTTCCCATGTTCTGCTGTGGTAGAAAGAGCATTTGACAGAATTCTGTGAGCGAGCGTATGGGTCTCTGGGTCTCTCAGAAAGACAACGGGGATCAGACAACAGAGACAGCTACATCCCAGTGTAAGGGCCTATGGATGAGGATCCTTCCACGGCTCTTGGAAACAAGCCATCCAAGATCAACAGAGGCTCCCGGCTTATTGGCCCGCACATTGACAACTCTAGCTCTGTGGGATCCACAGTCCTGGAGGTTGTAGGCATGGAGTAGGGTGCAGCTTTGCAAAGCTACAAGCTTGAATCAAGCAGAGAGGAGACGGGACAGGGGCATTTCCAGCCCGAGAGGAAGACAGAAGATTTATGAAGTCTCTTAAGGGCCCCTTCCTTTTAGTTCCTTTGTTCTAAGCCACAGACTGGTCCCACAGAGGAGAATCTAGAAAATAGAAATATTAGGGGAAAAACAGAGTGCCATGCATGGCCAACATGTTTATTAGAGTCATTAAGAGATGGCTGAACCACCTTAGAGTTCTGATGTTACAGGGGGGTGAATGTGATTGTAGGTGGTCGTGCCTGGGTGCTCAGTTGCTAAGTCGTATCTGACCTTTTGTGACCCCATGGACTGTAGCCCACCAGGCTCCTCTGTCCATGGGATTCTCCAGGCAAGAATACTGGAGTGGGTTACCATTTAAGAAGTCTAAAAACTTCATGCTGATAGATCTTCTATGAAACGTTCATGTCATGATCGTGTCTGTCCTATATAATAGTCTTTTGACACTCTACTGTCTAATGTATTTTAGGCTATAAAATTAACAAAGTTCTATTGGACTTCCACATGAAAGTGTTAATTCTCATTGAATACTGGTATTGAGTTGGCCAAAAATTTCATTTAAGTTTTTGTGAGATGTAATAGAAAAACCCAGATGAAATTTTTGGCCAACCAAATATATTAGGAATGACTGAAGTCAAGATATTAAGCCTAGCTCTTATGTTCATGGGCTGGGTGACCTTGGGTGAACCTCTTGATTATATTACATCTATTTTCCCATCTGGCAAAATAGAGTTCATCATGTTTCTCTTTCTCTCCCTCCTTCCCTCCCTCTCCCCCTCCTCTCCATGGAGAGTTATAAAAAATAAGCAACAGCCCAGATGAAAAAACACTCCATGCCTCTTAGAGGAAAAGCAGAGTGGAAACCCAAGGCCCAGTATGTGTATAAGACAGGACAACTGGGCTCCATGCTGATTCCTAGGACCTGTAATTGCATCAGCCTGTGCCTTAGCTTCCCACCAATAAGAAGGACAAAGGATATCCACCCTTACTCTTACCTCACAGTTGTCCTACCAGTCTCTAGGAACTCCAGATAATGTAGTAGGCCAGGATTGCCCTAAATTACACCCTGCAAAGTAGTCTTTGTTAAGAACTGGCTAACTTTAAGAACTTTCCTATTTCATACTGAATGCTAACCCTATATTCTTTAGTTTCAACAGCTTCCTAATATGGACCAGACCTATTCCAAGATCTGAGCACACTTTGTAATAATCATTTGAGAGTCCTATAATTTCTGTAACCAGCCTCTGCCCTTTCTATTTCCCTTCAGGGCACTGATCAAAGGTATTACTTTTAGTAAAAGTACTTGTATTATTTCATTCTTGAAGTGAAGTCGCTCAGTAGTGTCTGACTCTTTGCGATCCCGTGGACTGTAGCCCACCAGGCTCTTCCGTCCATGGGATTCTCCAGGCAAGAATACTGGAGTGGGTTGCCATTTCCTTCTCCAGGGGATCTTCCCAGCCTAGGGATCAAACCTGGGTTTCCCGCATTGCAGACAGATGCTTTAACCTCTGAGCTTCCAGGGAAGCTAGATGTCTAATGTACAGGCTTGACAGGGTGAGGAAAAAAATGTAGGGTCTTTCCCTACATTAGATATACAAGTAGATGCCATCCACTTCTAAGTCCAGCCCTGGACGGATGTCCTTCCACCATAAGGAAAAATATGGCTGCTGGCTGGGCTGTTCACCTTAGCATCTTCAATAGGATGGGCTCTGTATCAAAGAATCCTGGAATGTTTGGAGAGAGAGGAGGGTACACAGAATAGTGAGGAGTGAACATAGATCCTGTGAGAAATAATGAGAGATCTTGGGAAGTTCAGCCTCCTAAAAGAATTATTAATTCAACACACATTGATGGGCTTCTTTTATATATGGGCAGAGTTCTGTAGTCAATTCTAGGGAAAGGTATGGGCACGATGCCCAGGAGGGGACAAAGCAGCTATTTTTAAATACTACAAAGACTCTCAAGTAAAAGAGCAGAAGGATCAAGGGAAAGGGAGCTAACATGTAATGAGCTTCCTGTGTCAGGAATTTTACATGTAGTGTATATTTAATGTGCAACCTGAAACCCACACGTCATGGGCCCACAGGCAGGGGGCTGAGAAGACTGTGTTCTCTGCCTTCGCCTTTACACCCTTCCACCTGAATTGAGTAGTTTTTTCTTCTTGGTGGCCCAACTAATGATCTGGTCTCGTTGGATGCTCATTAATTAAACATATATGCACACAGTCTATGGAAATATTAAAGCAGAATCTGATTTACTATCTATCAAGGACACTACCAAAGGAATTCCAGCAATGGGTAGAAGTATGCAGAAAGCATAGCCTCTATAATTAGAAAGAACTCCAGTTCACTGCAAAACCCACAAGTTTGGGGCAGTTACTTCATCTCTTTGAGCCCTCATTTCTCCAACTGTTTATGGGTGATAAATGTTGGTAAAGAAGCTAACAAACAGTAGATACTTATTACTTACACCCTATATTTGTAGCTCAGTGCTTCTAAACCTCTTTTCTGTGATAGGAAAGATGCATTGCAACCTGTCTTCCTCACACCAGTAAAGGCAAAAAGGCCTGCCTATCCCAATGTCTGGACTTCCCTGGTGTCTCAGCAGTAAAGAGTCTGCCTGTAATGCAGACGATGCGGGTTTGATCCCTGGGTTGGGAAGATCCCCTGGAGAAGGAAATGGCAACCTACTCCAATATTCTTTCTGGGAAAATCCCATGGACAGAGGAGCTTGGTGGGCTACAGTCCATGGGGTCACAAGAGTCGGACACTACTTAGCGACTAAACCCCCACCACCATCCATCCCAATGTCTAAAAGGCCAAATTAGAGCTAATTTTTTAGCTTATGACTTAATTATTTTAACATACAGAGAATTTTTCATGGAACTTCTCTTCCCTTAATGCTTCCAGTAGCCCTTATCAGTCATTTATACCACAGTGTGAATGAGCTTGAGATGCTTCCCTTAAGAACACTTTTCAAGATTGGGGGCAGGGGGCGGGGAATGGCATCAGACTCCCAGTGTCTGGGTGAAAATTATCTTTACAAATAAAGTGAGTCCTTCATATACACTCTGCCATTTTTTAGTGCTCCCTTTGCTCCATGCCTTATCAACATGCAAACTTTTTACTAGAGAAAGTAAGGCAAAATGCACATTTTCTAATAAAGCAGAAATAATTACTTTGGATAACCTTTGAGCAAGACCATGTAGATTTATTAAAAACTAAAATTTTAATTTACATGTATATTGAAAAAATACATTTTTGTAGAATTTCCTTGTTTATACATCCCCACAAGCCTCAACAAAATTGAATATTATAATCAGAAAGATTTCATCAGGGTTCATTTTAGAATAGTATAAATAGAAATCAAACATTTAAAGAAATGATTGACTTTAGCCAGAAGATACAAAATTTAATTTTTCAGCATACAGTGTCAAGATATTATTNACAAAATTGAATATTATAATCAGAAAGATTTCATCAGGGTTCATTTTAGAATAGTATAAATAGAAATCAAACATTTAAAGAAATGATTGACTTTAGCCAGAAGATACAAAATTTAATTTTTCAGCATACAGTGTCAAGATATTATTTCTGTAGCTGCCACCTTGAATTGTAGGGGAAGAAACATTACTATTTGTATGAGCAGAATAGTGAATGGCTAAATTTCACCTTCATTTACTCAATTAGACAGGATGAGATTATGAAATAGATTCTTATGAAGAAATAAAGAGGGTTTTAACTTTTTTTTGGTTACAAAATACACAGATGTTTAGCTCACTTCCTCCTCTATTTTATTTGCAGAGCACTTAGAATTGTAACTGAATTTACTTCACTTCTCTGTATCACAGGTCACCCTGAGGATAAAGTTAGGCTGGGGTAACCACCACTCTTCCCTTTGGGACCAAATTGTCAAGGAACATAACCACAGGATTTCTGACTCCCTGAGGGCAATTTTTCAGTAAAGAGTGACTAGAATCAGAAGAATCTTGGACTTTTATTTTCTCTCTCTTTTCCTTCCAACTCCCTTCTCCCCAACACTGCCCCCATCTAACTAAATCTAAGTCATGTGGATGAGAGGGGAGGATGGTCAAGAGGGAGTATAAGAAATTGTCCTAATACCTTGAGGATACTTGAATGAATCATGTACAAAGAGGTTTTCAGAAACCAAAAAACATATTGCTCTGTCTCATTTTACACTAGTTCAATTTTTTAAGTCCATATTCATTTCTTAGTCTTGGATTAGTCTCCTAAAATGTTATGTATTTACCAAATCAAAGAACTTTAAAAAAATGAGGTATAATTAGCATTTAGCAATATGGTAGTTCAGGTGTACAATATACTAATTCAATATTTGTTTATATAGTAAAGTGAGCATCACAATAAATCTAACATGTCTATCTGCATACATAATTATACACTTTTTTCTTGTGATGAGAACTTTTAAAATATAATCTTAGCAATTTTCATGTATGTAATATAATACTATTAACTGTAGTCACCATGATGCATATCACCCAAGAACTTTTAATGTACAAAGTTTATGGGTAATCCTCTATAATCTTCAAAATTAAATTATTCGTAAATGGAGTAGGGAATCTTTGAGCAGATTTTTGTTGTTGTTTTAAAGCAAGTTAAAATCAGTAGCAGCTACTTATGAAAATAATCACACATTTAACTTTTGCTCACTAATGGTTTGAGCCCAGCTGAAAATTCAGGATACAGAGAATGATGGAACATGCAACAGGATGAAAACCTAGAGCCCATGCCACTTAAGTAAACTTTCCAGACTTTTATTAATAGCTGTGCAGATCTTCAGGCAAAATCCTCAAAATGTTCTTGAATACATCCTCCCTTTATATCTGACAATTTTTTATAACTGTCTAATTGAAACTCTTTAAATATTAGTTTGAGTTAAATAGAAGAGGAAAATAATAAAATTACAGCTGGACCATTGCACATTACACTATTTCTACCTAATAAATTAATGCATTTTTAAATTTAGTAAAAATCAAGTAATCTGACAACACAATCTTTGCCAAGCACTTGTGATAACAAGCTGTCTCTTGGCATCCATATTTATTGATTATTGATAAATCAGCTTAACATTTTTGGGGAAATAAGCAGGGTATAAATCAGTTAAGCAAAGGGAAAAATTTTCTAATGGCTAACTTTAGTCACAAAGTCATTTTAGAGCCCGAGTAAATCTGTAAAATGAAGAAAGCACTTCATGCCCCTCTTGCTCTCTTATCCACTTTTGTGGCTAAATGGAGTGAGTAAGCAGAAACCTAAAATGTTGGCCACCGAGTAGCCAAACAGCCTGGAAGTAACTTTGTGATTGCTGAAAGAAGTGAGTCTAATGACAAACTCAAAACAAAGATAAAATTTTTTATCATCAGCTAGGTTATAAGTGAGGCATCCTTGGTTCAAAATTCAGGAAATCAGAAAATACTCACAATCATTATAAATGTACCCAAGAACTCAGAGAGCATTTCCTTGGCTAAAGTGTTCTTCAAGATCAATCTCTGCTTCAAGCTTTTTTTCTTTTGTTCCATCTCAGGCTGCATCTTGGGGCTTCCTCAAAGACCGCTCGTTTCACCAACACCTGCTTCTTCTGATCCCTACTTCACTGGTACATAAAAGTTTTTAACAACTGCTCACAGGTTCCTGGCGATGTCTGATTCAGTTATCCAGTCCCAATTAGAACCTGTAGTTTACTTCTCTGGTGGTGAAGTTGTCATTCCGTGGTTGCTGCTGTTTATTTGAAATGGCGAGGTAGAACCTGAAATCCTGAAAACAACCCTTTTTGTGCCTGATGGATTAATCATTACCTTTCTTCTCATGGTACTTTTTTTCTCTGTTGGTTTTTTTTTTTCAAGAGATGAGAAAAGAGATGTATTGGCTGCATCGTTGCCAAACCACAGCGATGGGCTCCAGTCCAGGAGAGATTTACATGTTGCACAATTGCAAGCTTCTGACTTTTTTTTTTTTCTATTTAGAAATGGTTGGTTGAAGNTCTCTGTTGTTTTTTTTTTTCAAGAGATGAGAAAAGAGATGTATTGGCTGCATCGTTGCCAAACCACAGCGATGGGCTCCAGTCCAGGAGAGATTTACATGTTGCACAATTGCAAGCTTCTGACTTTTTTTTTTTTCTATTTAGAAATGGTTGGTTGAAGTATAGCTTGGAATTGTCAAATCAGGCACATATACATCCAGTATAAACATTCTTCTCTGAAGGCACTTTCATGCACATTATAGAACATGAATAAAATATAGATGTGTTGTTCTGCAAATTAATCACTCCTTTTTTTCTTCCAATAACATTTCAGTGATTTAATTACAGCTCTCTGATGATGTTGAGAACCACTGCATTTGTTCTAGAGATGAAGAAATTACCGTGTGTGTGCTCAGCATCTCAGTCACTGTTTGTGACCCCCATGGACTGTAACCCACCAAGCTCTTATGTCCCTGGGATTATCCCAGGAAGAACACCAGAGTGGGTTGCCATTTCCTTCTCCAGGGGCTCTTCTTGCCCCAGGGATCCAACCTGCATCTCCTACATTCGCAGGCAGATTCTTTACCACTGAGCCACCTGGGAAGACCCGAAGAAATGAACGTACAGAGAGACAATTGCAAGTTTCACATGGCAAGTCTGTAGAACAGAATGGGATCTTCTGTTCGGATCCTGTAACTGGGATTCATCTACCCAAGCTAGCTTGGAATCAAGAATCAGGATGATGGAGAAAACAACTTCTTAAGAAGCATTCTAGTTTGAAAACCAAATTGCTTTCCTTCATTTACCATGAAATACTTAGGCAAAAATCTATAGTAAGTAAACAACAGTAGCTTGAAAGTCTATACTGCTTAGAGATCACTGAGTCAGAAAGAGCTCAACCTGAGTATATGTCACCCCAATTAAACAAAAAAGGGAGTAAAGATCCCTAAACAAGTCTCCTGGGTTATATTTTTTAAGTTTGATGAATAACATCCCTACAGACAGCAAACTGTGTTCAAGACTAGCTTCTCATCACATCAAACATTCAAGTCTTGTTTTTCAAAAGTAGTTTGAAGAGGTAGAATCCAGTGGTTGTTTCTGAATCCCAAAACAGTCCCATGGAATTAGTACCCATGCTGTGTGCTTCTTCCCAGCTCTCCCACAGAGAAGCCAGCTCTATTTCAGGGCCTCCCCTGTCTTTGCAGGAGGCCCACAGTTGTTCCCAGTTAAGGAGGCAGACTGGAAAAGAAGGAAGGGCCTGGAGAAAAGAGCTGCAGATATTTCAAGGACAGAAGACATACCTAGTGTATAACTGAAATCAAGAGTTTAGGTCTAAAGAGATTATAATTTGCCTGAGAACATGCCATTGCCAAAACAGTAATGAAGTATTTGACTAACTCCTGGTTAAGTTATGGATACTATTTAGAAGAGTTATTTATGACTGCACTATTCCCAAGTACCACTGGATGGACCAGAGACACAGGACTTTATTGTTGTGTTTACAACTAATACCACACAAGGGTGTTCTTTGCTGTCCACTCCCTCACCTAACAAATATTTATGGCGTACTCATTGTGTGCTGTGCCAAGCACTGTACTTAACATGAGCATGTGGGGTTCTGGCCCCTTACAGAGCTCAGAGTCTCATGAGGGAAGCAAGCATGAGTGAAATAATTATCAAACATACAGAAATGTGAAATCACAACGGAGATGTATGCTATGGGGGTAGAGGACACATTTCTATGAGCAAATGTAAGCAGAGAATTTCACCTTGCTGGAGATCTCTGATAGCTTCTCTAAGGATATCATGTCTGAGCTGAGATCAGAAGGAAGGATAGAGGTTAATCACATGAAGTGGGGAATGTCTTGAGGGGTAAGGATGGGAACAGTATAATGCATATCCAAAAATGAGAGAAATGACTGGCTCCCAGAGGCAGCAAAGGAGTACAGAGCAAAACGAGCCTAATTCAGGGGACAGACCATACTGAGCCTTGTAAATCATGTTCAAGATAAGAGCAATAATAAGTCACTGAAGTGGTTTAAGCAGGAACAGGACACCATTAGATTTGAGTATTAAAAAAAGAATTATTTGTTATTTTCGGTGGCACGGGGTTTTCACTGCTACGTTTGGGCTTTCTCTAGTTGTAGCAAGTGGGGACTCTTTGTTGAGGTGTGGGGTCTTCTCTTTCTGTGGAGCACAGGCTCTAGGCTGTAGTTGCAGCTTATGGGCTCTAGAATGCAGGCTAAATAGTTGTGGTGCATGGGCTTAGTTGCTTCATGGCATGTGGAATCTTCCTGGGCCAGGGATTGAACCCATATCTCCTGCACTGGCAGGTGGATTCTTAACCACTGAACCACCAGGGAAGCCCCTCAGATTTGAGTTTTAAAAAGATCATCTTAGCTGTGAGTGGAGGGGGTACTGGAGAGGGCCTAAAAGTGGTTATATGTAGACATTGGGGGATATTACAAAATGCCAGGACTAGGTGGTAGCTTAGAACACTTCTAACACCATACACAAAAATAAACTCAAAATGGATTAAAAATCTAAACATAAGACCAGAAACTATANGCCTTCACTCCCTCGGAAGACCGGGAAGGCACCTGCGGCCTCACGTAGATGGTGCAAGTCTCTTGTCTTGAGACTTTATTGATTTTCTGTATAAACCAAGGAACATCAGCCTCTTTTCTTCTCTCCTTATTTTCTTATCTACAACATTCTTATCTGTCTCTCTCTCTTTAAATCAATCGCAATCGCCGACGCCGTTCTTCCTTCAGGTTTCCCTGGATCCTGCGGGGGCTGGACCCTGGCGGTTATTACTTAATTATACTATATTTTAAATGTTCTTATATTCCTGAAAAGATCCCTATTTAGTCATGATACACATACACAAATATTGCTAGGTTTAATTTTTTAGTATATAGTTTTTCATTTTCTTTTGGCTTTGAAATTATAAGTAGGTGATTTGTGTTTTATTTGTCCAGTTTGATATCAGACATACTGTTTATGAACAAAAAAACTAGAAAGTTTTCCATATTTCTCTATCCTTTAGAACAATTTAAATAACCTAAGAATTATATGTTCCTTAAAAAAATAATGGATTCCATTTATACACAAATGTGGACTAATCTGGGCGTCCCAGCTGGTGCTGGTGGTGAAGAACCTGCCTGCCAGTGCAGGAGACATAAGGGACATGGGTTTAATCCCTGGGTTGGGAAGATCCTCTGGAGGAGGGCATGGCAACCCATTCTAGTCTTCTTGCCTGGAGAGAGGAGCCCAGGACAGAGGAGCCTGGTGGGCTACAGTCAATAGGGTTGAAAAGAGACACAACTGAAGTGACTTACCATGCGTGCATGCAACTACTCTCCTCTTTGACTAGCAGATCTTTGAGATTTTAGTACCTACTAAATAGTTACTGTTATCTATGTGTCTTAAGTGATTTTTCAGCTTCCCTTGTAGTTCAGATAGTAAAGAATCTGCCAGCAGTGCAGAAGACCTGTTTTTGATCCCTGTGTTAAGAAGATCCCCTGGAGAAGAGAATGGCAATCCACTCCAGTATTTTTGCCTAGAGAATTCCATGGGCAGACCATGGGGTCGCAAACAGTTGAACACGACTGAGTGACTAACACACATAAGTGATTTTTGGTCTGTTAGTCTTTTCTAAAAATTCTTTTATTTGCCATAGATTTTTAAAATTAGTAATCCTGATGTAGCAAGCAATTTTAAAGCATCCTTTTTCATTTTAAAACTTATTTACTTATATTTTCCTCTCTTTTTGCCTTGATCCCTACCAGACAGATATCTCTTTCATAGTTATTTCTGAAGAACATTGTACTGATTTTATTTGTAAGTTTACATTTCTCCTGATTTAGTTTAATTTCTTTCATTGTTCTTATTTCTTTAATGATTAATTCATTTATATTTTTTTCTTGTAGAAGTAATTAAAGTTATTAATTTTCCTCTGAGAACTGCTTTAGTTGTGTATATATGTTTTGGTATATTGTGTTCAATTATTGTTCATTCTTAGAAAAATCTGTCATTTCTGTTTGATTTCCCTTTTACCAAATAGATACTTGTTGGTGTGATTTTTTTAAACGTACTATCCAAGGAAGTTTTATTATTGGTATCTAACTTTATTACAGAATATTCAGAGAATGTATCATTAGGTTTCAAATTTAAAAGTTCTTGTGGCCTAATATATAATCAAAGTTTTCTAATACTCCTCCATGTTCGATTCTTACTGTTGCTTCTTGAGCTGCATACAATTTTCTCAGGAGACAAGTAAGGTGATCTGATACTCCCATTTCTTTGAGAATTTTCCAGTTTGTTGTGATTCACACAGTTAAGTACTGTAGCTTAGTCAGTGAAGATGTAGATGTTTTTCTGGAATTCCCTTGCTTTCCCTATGATCCAATGGATGTAGGCAATTTCATCTCTGGTTCCTCTGCTGCTGCTGCTAAGTCACTTCAGTCGTGTCCAACTCTGTGCAACCCCATAGACAGCACCCGACTCCAGTGTTCTTGCCTGGAGAATCCCAGGGACAGGGGTGCCTGGTGGGCTGCCGTCTATGGGGTCGCACACGAGTCGGACACGACTGAAGCGATTTAGCACCAGCAGAGCACATTTTAAGGGTTCCCCTAATTAAATCCATCTCAACCAGGATAACCTCTCTTTTGTTTAACTCAAAATCATTTGATTAGTGTTGCCAACTGATATAAATTATAGTTGCAAAACCCTTCAGCCATGTAACCACACAATCAGAAGAATGATGTCCCATTGTATTCAAGCCTGGCCCATGCACAAGGGAAGTGCACTATAGTGTATACACCAATGGTGGGAAACTTAGGGACCAACTTAGAATTTTGTCTAACACATTTAACCTATCAAATCCTGAAAAAAGTATGTTCATATCTTCCATCCTGATAATGATTTTAAGAAATTCCTGTGTTATTGGAAGATTTTCTTTAATATATGTCTGTACTAGGCAAAGAATAGCAAGGAGAGATTAGAAAATCTTCCTCAGTGATCAATGCAAAGAGAGGAAGACAAGAGAATGGGAAAGACTAGACATCTTGTCAAGAAATTTAGAGATACCAAGGGAACATTTCATGCACAATAAAGGACAGAAATGGTGTGGATCTAACAGAAGCAGAAGATATTAAGAAGAGGTGGCAAGAATACACAGAAGAACTATACAAAAAAGATCCTAATGGCCCAGATAATCACAATGGTGTGATCACCTAGAGTCAGACATCCTGGAATGTGAAGTCAAGTGGGCCTTAGGAAGCATCACTATTAACAAAGCTAGTGGAGGTGATAGAATTTCAGAGCTATTTCAAGTCCTAAAAGATGACGCTGTTAAAGTGCTGCACTCAATATGCCAGCAAATTTCGAAAACTCGGCAGTGGCCACAGGATTGGAAAAGGTCAGTTTTTATTGCAACCCCCCAAAAAGGCAATGCCAAAGAATGCTCAAACTACTGCACAATTAAACTCATCTCACATGCTAGCAAAGTAATGCTCAAAATTCTTCAAGCCAGCCTTCAACAGTATGTGAACTGTGAAATTTCAGATGTTCAAGCTAGATTTAGAAAAGGCAGAGGTACCAGAGATAAAATTGCCAACATCTACTAGATCACTGAAAAAGCAAGAGAGCTCCAGAAAAACATCTACTTTTGCTTTATTGACTACGCCAGGGTCTTTGACTGTGTGGATCACAACAAACTGGAAAATTCTTCAAGAGATGGGAATACCAGACCATCTGACCTGCCTTCTGAGAAATCTGTATGCAGGTCAAGAAGCAACAGTTAGAACTGGACATGAAACAACAGACTGGTTCCAAATAGGGAAAGGAATACATCAAAGCTGTATATTGTTACCCTGCTTATTTAACTTATAAACTGAGTACATCATGAGAAATGCTGGGCTGGATGAAACACAAGCTGGAATCAAGATTGCTGGGAGGAATATCAATAATCTCAGATATGCAGATGACACCACTCTTATGGCAGAAAATGAAGAAGAACTAAAGAGCCTCTTGATGAAAGTGAAAGAGGAGAGTGAAAAAGTCAGCTTAAAACTCAACATTCAGAAAAGTAAGATCATGACATCCGGTCCCATCACTTCATGGCAAATAGATGGGGAAACAGTGGAAACAATGAGAGACGTTTTTTTTCTCTTGGGCTCCAAAATCACTGCAGATGGTGACTGCAGCCATGAAATTAAAAGACACTTGCTCCTTGGAAGAAAAGCTGTGACCAACCTAGACTGCATATTAAAAAACAGAGACATTACTTTGTCAACAAAGTTCTGTCTAGTCAAAGCTATGGTTTTTCCAGTAGTCATGTATGGTTGTGAGAGTTGGACTATAAAGAAAGCTGAGCACTGAAGAACTGATGCTTTTGAACTGTGGTGTTGGAGAAGACTCTTGAGATCCGTTGGACTGCAAGGAGACCCAACCATTCCATCCTAAGGGGAATCAGTCCTGAATACTCATTGGAAAGACTGATGCTGAAGCTGAAGCTCCAATACTTTAGCCACTTGATGGAAAGAGCTGATTCTTTTGAAAAGACCCTGATGCTGGGAAAGACTGAAGGCAGGAGGAGAAGGGGATGACAGAGGATAAGATGATTGGATAGCATCACCAATGCAATGGACATGGGTTTGAGCAAGCTCCAGGATTTGGTGATAGATAGGGAGGCCTGTGTGCTACAGTCCATGGGGTTGCAAAGAGTCTGAACTGAGCGACTGAACTGAACTGATACGAGGCAATATTGTTCGTGGGGTGGCTCGGCACTGTGTCCACATGGCTAGGCTCAATGCATCTCCCAGAATTCCCCTTTCTGTATATTTCTCTTGGGGTGGGCCACCAAAGAGCTTCTCACTGGATGTGGACAGCATAATTACAAGAGTAGCCATTCTGTAGCTAACACGGCTTACTGCTTGTCTACTGGTTCACCTTGCTGGCGTGAGGCAGCAACCAGGTTGTACTGACTCCACCTTCCCCTGGTTCCTACTTCAGTTTCTCTGTTCCTGCACTAGCGGGGTGTGTGTGTGCGTGCGCATGTGCATGTGCATGCACGCATGCCTCTATGACTGTGTGTGTGTGCCACCGAAGTATCCTAGTTTCTGTAGGATGTTCAGACCTTCAAGGTCAGGGCCAATGAGAGCTGACAGCTTTTAGCAGTTGTCAGTCTGTGCTTGTGGACTCCTGCCTATGCTGGGAGTTTCCAGCTTGTTCTTCTTCTCCCTTACTTTTCATCTATCTTCTGCCATGTCGACCTCACATATGCTCCCCTGTGCTAGTAATTGAACAAACAAAAATTAAACACAAATTAAAACCCCAATGAGATCACAATTCATACCAATCAGATTGGCAAAAACAAGAGATATTATAGTATCTAGCATAGGCCAGGATTTAGAACCACCGCAATACCAGTACATTGCTGGTGGCAGTATACGTATAATCCATTTTGTGACCACACCCAGTTTGGCATTATCTAGTAAATTTGAAGGTGTGGATACCCAATGATCCAGCAATTCCACATGAACAAATACACCCTGGGAAAATAATTGCTTAAGTATACCTACAGGAATGCACAAGACGATTCCTAGCAGCACTATTTCTAATAGTAAAAAAACTGGAAACAATGCAGATGCTCAACTGATAGTTAAATGGATAAATAAACTGAGTAAAGTTTTACAAGGGGATGGGCTTCCCTGTGGCTCCGCTGGTAAAGAATCCACCTGCAATGCTGGAGACCTGGGTTCGATCCTTGAGTTGGGAAGATCCCCTGGAGAAGGGAAAGGCTATCCCTTCCAAGTATTCTGGCCTGGAGAGTTTCAAGGACTGTATAGCCCATGGGGTCACAAAGAGTCAGACATGACTGAGCGACTTTCACTTTCTTTCACTTTCACCATAAAGAAATTGAAATTAATGAATTACAGTTACAAAAAAACAACATAAATGAATCTCAGAAATATAATGTTGACCCAAAAAAGCATGTTATGGAAGAATTTATAAAGAGTGATTCCTTTTACATTAATGAAAAAACTTACAAAATTGTTAAACAATTTTTAAGACCCAAGCCTAGATGGTAAATCTATGAAGAAATGCAAACAGATGCAGAATTATTAGGGTCTATGTCTCAGGAGAGCAGGAGAAGATACGGATTTGATGGCTCAGGCAGGGGACAGTAAGGTAATGGTCCTATTGCTCATCATAAATTGGGAGATGTGTTCACAGGGGTTCATTATATCATTAATTTTTATACCTTGCATGTGTTTTATTAATGAAGAGAAAAAATGAATAAAACATGGAAAAAATAATAGAAGAAATGAGCTCTCTGCTCACTGATTGACCTTGTACATCTTTGGGAGAGAAATCTTTTTTTGAAATTTTTCTTAAAAAAATTTGGCCATGCTGCATGGCTTGTGCAATTTCATCCCTGACGAGGGATGAAACCTGGGCCATGGCAGGGACAGCCCTAAACCCTAACCACGAGGCCATCAGGGAACTCCAAGAGAAGTCCTCCTGAAACATGATTCAGTTACAGTTTCCCCTTTTCTAAAGCTCAGTGGTTCCCTATTCTCC
The DNA here is from genome assembly GCA_006410875.1 of Neotragus pygmaeus. Classification (NCBI taxonomy): domain Eukaryota; kingdom Metazoa; phylum Chordata; class Mammalia; order Artiodactyla; family Bovidae; genus Neotragus; species Neotragus pygmaeus. The sequence continues at coordinate 1,300,931 of SJYV01022910.1, read as the reverse complement.
AAAGAGTGAAGTCCAGTCTTCCTAAGCTGATATTAGCCACAAATCTGGCTCCTCCTGACCTGCCCAAATAAGTATGTCAATATCCCCCAAATGAAGCCCTCCATTTCTTCTGGAAGGGCCCTTATAGGTGGCACCAAGTGTCTTGTTCATTTCTGCCTACAAGTTCTTCCTTATGCTCTCTTCATTCACCTCAAATGCCCTTCCTTTGCCTCTGCCTCTCTTCCTGTCCAAACCTTGCTTACCTCATCTTCCTAAGGCCATGACTACTTTCTAACTCATTCATGAACCCTTCGCTCCCAGTTCCACTGAACAGTGAAATGTCTTGCAATCAAATGCCCCCTTTATGGTGTGTATTACTCACTTAACCCTTAATTATATACAGCTTCTTATCTTTTTTGTCTGTGTATATGTGTATAGCCACACCTGTGGCTTTTTGTCCCTCCCCAAATAGATGATAAACTCATCAAAAATAAGGACTATGCTTTATAATTCTTGGCATGGCCTAAAGGGCTTAGCACAGTAAACATTTGTCATAACAAAAGATCCTGTCTCAAAAAATTTTTAATGGCATGAGATACTTTGAAAATGCCTTAAACTTGAATCAAATATAGAAACAGTTTTCAAAATTAGTTCTAATTTTGAAATAATATGTGCTATGACTTTCAGATTTTCCAGTTGTACTTCCCCTTCAAAAATATCCTCCCTTACTTGATATTCTGATGTGGCCATTTTTATCCAGGTACCATGTTTTTATATGACCCAAGGTATAAATTTTAACTGTTCAGCTTAACCAAAATTTGCCAGTAATGTGAAAAACAGACCTTATATCCTATCCCCTCCCCTGTGTCCTAAAAGACTCAACCTATCTATGACCCTTGACCAAGGGGCTTCAGGAGTGAGGTAAGGAATAGTGTATCTTAGGGGTTAATGAGGGGTAGATAAGTTTTCAGGAAAGGATAAGAGAGAGAGTACAGAGCCACTTCATGGTGGTCCTATTCTGCCCTGGAAATATCACCTTCTTTTAATGTACTCCACTTTCATGAATGAAGAAAATCTTTATATCTGTCTTTATCAAACATACAAATCATCCGACAGTAAAATTATCATCAAAGAAGTACAACTTAATACTTATAAAGAATCAACTGTGGGCAGAATGCTATTGTTTTCTTTTTTTAAATAACTCTTCACAGTGTATCAAGTATTTGCATAAATTATTTATTTGCATCTTAATCGTATAAAGTAAAAGGAACAGATATAAACTGCAATTTCTTGTTCCTTCTCTCTTATACTACACTGTGAGTGTTTAGAGGATTAGAAACCATGTTGACTAACCAGTACATGGTATGTCCATGGCACAAAATCTTTGAATAAACACATGTTGAAGTAGGGAGTAAGGAGAGCCCTCCCTTTGCAGCTGAGAGAACTGAAGCCTACGACAAAGCAGCAACCTGTCTAAAACTATGCAGTTAGTGAGAGAAGTGAAGTGAAGTCGCTCAGTCGTGTCCAACTCTTTGCTGCTGCTAAGTCGCTTCAGTCGTGTCCGACTCTGTGCGACCCCATAGATGGCAGCCCACCAGGCTCCTCCATCCCTGGGATTCTCCAGGCAAGAATACTGGAGTCCAACTCTTTGCAACCTCCTAAACTGTAGCATACCAGGCTCCTCTAACCATGGGATTTTCTGGGCAATAGTACTAGAGTGGATTGCCATTTCCTTCTCGAACCCAGGTCTCCCGCATTGTAGACAGACGCTTTACCGTCTGAGCCACCAGGGAAGTGTTAGTGAGAGAGTGAGGATTCAAATCTGAAACTTTGGACTCTGTATCCAGTGTACCTTCTACTGTTGCGTAGCCACAGTGAAGAAATTTCATTTGTCATAAAGTGAAAGGAGATTTTGGCTTATGGGTAGATTTTTATTCAACCTTTCTCAGTTTCTTTTTGAGTAGGCTATTTTGTAGAGTGAATACACTATGGTTGGGGAAAGATTCTTTTGGTAGAATTGCAGCTGTCTGTGAGTGAGGCTGAGGCCAAGGGATTGATCTTGCTAGTGCTACTCGGCCTAGATGACTCCACAGCCCCAGCCATGTGCATCTCCAAATTACATACAGCTGGTCACGTAGGCCAGGGGTGATCTTGTGCAAATTTATCTCCAGAACTACCAAAAAAACACACACAGATACACACAAAAAAGCTTGTGCCTTGTGGATAGTACATTAGCAACAACAGCTGTGTGTAGGGAAGCTAGTATTATAACTGCAACTTTAGTATTTCAAGAGCCTAAATAATTCATCAGGTTTGGGGTCAGGGTGAGGGATCACAAATTGCACAAGGATGCCCATTCCCCTGGAACTTCATACACTCCCTCCACCAGGAAGATGTTGGACACAATATCTCAAGAGAGGCATTAAACACATCCCTACGCTGCCCACTCCCTCTCAACAGTTGGGATAGGAGTCCAGTGCCTACTTTTTGAGCTCTGCTGATTATTGTTGTTCAGTCACTAAGCCATGTCCTACCGTTTGCCACCCCATGGACTTGTGACCCTATGGACCCACCTCTGTCCTCTGCTATCTCCCAGAGTTTGCTCAGATTTATGTCCATTGAGTTGGTGATGCTATCTAACCATCTCATCATCTGCCACCCTCTTCTCTTTTTGCCTTCAATCTTTCCCAGAATCAGGGTCTTTTCCAATGAGTCTGTTCTTCGCATCAGGTGACCAAAGTATTGGAGCTTCAGCATCCGTCCTTCCATTGAATATTCAGGGTTGATTTCCTTTAGGATTGACTGGTTTGATCTCGAGCTCTCCAAAGGCCTACTGGTTCTGTATAGTAGCCCAGCATGCTGTTCATATAGTCCCAAGACTGGGAATTCCTTCTTGTTCTAGCAAGTAGCTATCACTCTTTTGGTTGGTCATATTGTCAGTTGTGTCTGTAAAAGTGCTAAGTCAGGCTTTTCTTCCAGAAGTTAATTCACTAATTATAATTCTAACTGTTTCATTAACTATAGAGGGAATAGAAATCTTTTTAAAGCTCTTTCCAAGGTAGCCCTCTTCTCCTAACTTCATATTCATTGTAGCACAATGGGGAGAATCAGCACTGGTCACTGATTCATTTCTCAGGAAAGGGCAAAGTAAAGGGTGACCTTTACCTTGATTTTAGAGAAAACATGGCATCCTAACCTAAAGAATACCCTGGAAATCTCCATAGACTTCTGGGAGACTCCCATGAGAAAATGGGGCATGCATTCAAGGTAAACTTCCTTCACCTCCTGAATCCACCAAGGGTTTTATTATTATCTCAATTGTTTAAAAATTTGACTTTTTAGATGGTAGAAAATATATTACAGTGACCTCAAGAAATTTTAAAACAAAACCATATAGTTCATACAGACCATTATCTAGAAATCCACTGCAGACTATAACACTGGCAGTGAAAACTTTGTCCTTGGTGGTGAGTTAATGGTGTATTTTGAAGTGCCATATTCTCAATGGAAGTACGATCTCAAAACACCTCTAAACATCTTGTGGATTAGTACAAAGAATATGGAAACTATGATAGTGGCTGCTTATATAGACCGTTTGCAGATTAATCTCTGAACAGTTGATTGAATCTCCACCTAGCTGAGGTACATTGTAATAGTTGAATTGATGAAAGCAACTCATAAAGAGTAGAGAAAAAATTTAAAGTCAACTCCATTTGATCTGAATTGAACGTAGTAATAGCTAATGTGTGCTTGCCCAGGGGAATCTTTGATTCCATGTCTGTTACGTCCTCTATGATCTCAGTTTATTGATCTTCTGAGTACAAAGATAAAGAACATCTGTTTACCCAAATGTTTGCTCAGAGGGTGTTTAAGGGAAAGTGTGTTGACTGAATGAAGGAAGGTCACTTTTGTTTTTGCTATTTCTGTGATATCAAAGGATTTGACTGATGAAATTTGGTGTGCTACTAAAGGACATGAAGGAAACCTTGAAATAAAGGTTTAGTTTGAAACAAAAGTTTAGTTGACTTGAAACAAAAGGACAGTCAATTACAATTATCAAATGATCATTTGGTCTTTAATTTTAAAATAATGTATTTGGTACATGGAGAGAGGCAACGTGATATCTTGAAAGTGGGTTAATTTACTCTCTGAAAACATATTGGGCATGTTGCTTGTATTGTCTATAGTTATGACATAATGCTCTTATCCACATTGATTCAGTTCAGTTTAACAAACATTTCTTGAATATTCAAGTGCTTGGGACTGTGCTAGGTCCTGGGCACATGAAGATAAATAAAAAGCAGACTGGGCCTTCAAGATGATCTCAATTTAATTAAGAAACCACATAGATAATTGGTAAATTTGATACATGTATAAATGGTTGAAACAAGTGAACTCATAGTCCATGGAATTCCCAGAACTTTTGCCCCAAAAGGATATCAAATAGAGAGGCTGACTGACTCTCTTATGAAAGGAGATTGTCCTTTGAATGGAATCTACTGAGACCTAGGAGGTTGTCTACAGCCTCACAGGTCTAAAACTTAATTTCATAGTGTCACTAAAATGTGACTAAGCCCTGGAGGACTGACTCTAGTTACCAAATTCATCAGAGTCTGACTAACAAATGAGATGTCTGTTTATTAATTTACAATGAGAAAAACAACCATGTTACTTCTCTTGGCTGATGAACAAACATGTCTTTAGCAATAGTCCTCGTGGAAGCCAAATCATTCTTGAAAGCTTGGAAAACGTGGACCAGAGCGGAGAACTGGCTGCCCCAGCACCTGCTCCATCCACCCACAGGCTGGCACCCTTCAGGAAGGCTTTGCTTCCCATTCCAACTCAGAGATTCTCTCTCCAGGGTGCAGGTCCTCCTGGTCCTCATTTTCTTGGCTCCTTTTCATATTCTCTTTTTATCAACCTTTTCAGTTTTCACCTTTCAGTCCATCTGCTTTGGGGTCAGTGTTTCCTTAGATGGCCCCTAGATCTTGACCTGATTTTGACTTCTCAATGCTGTTCTTCAGTTAACTCTTGACCCTGCTCAAGTCCCACATCTAGCTCAGCAACTAGAATCTGTCTCCATCCAAAAGCCTAGTATCCCCATCCCCATCACTTTGTCCTGGAGGGGATTCAGAAAGTAACCTGATGGATGATGTACCTATTTCTACTACATAAATCTGCCCACAGAAGAAATGAGACCATTGTGTCCAGTGGTCATGATTCCATCAGCAGTACTAGAGACCATTTTTTCTTTTGAGAGAGTTCAGTGTGGGGTTGAATTTGCAGTCCCTAGAGTCAGAGAGCTTGGGTTCTATTTTCTCTTCACCACTAATAGTTATGGTGCCTTGGGCAAGTTATTAACTGCTTTGCACCTCAGTTTCCTCATTTGTAGAAAGGGGATTATAATAGTTCATACCTCAGAGGTTCTGAGGTGTGAATGAATTATTTTATATAACACAGTCTGTATGTCACATAGTAGACACACAATACTGTTTCTGTTGCTGCTCTTGGTCTATACTTCTGGATTCCAAGTGGCTCCTTTCCTTTATGAGAGCACAGTGACCTCAGATGTTTCACAATGCAATTGAGTGGGTTATAGTTTCAGAGTAACACCCTCTCGATTTGATGCAGGACAGGATTAGATTAGATAGCACTTGCATACCATCTCCAGGATACACAACTTAGCACTTGCCTAATCACAGTGACAACAGCCACCACTTATTTAGCACTTTTAATGTGTCAGGCACCATATGAATAGCTTTATGAATATTACCACATGTAACATTGGAAGCATCCTTGTAAAGGGTGGTATTGTTTTTGCCATTCTAAAGGTGAGAAAACTGGACTTCCTGGTATTAGGGCATTTGCTTGGAATGGACAGCAACTGAATGCCCTCTGACTGAAGACTCATTTACTAATTTAGAGTTAATAAATTCTTGACCTAGAGTTCCTAAATGCCTCTCCTTTTAGGGGCGGGATTGGTCCTGGGCTAGACTCTTGGGTAGGAGTCAATCCATCATACTGGTAGAGGGCTGTAGGTGACTGTAGGTCAAGGGCAGCATCCTCGCATCCACCTCTGTGGCTTCCATGTCCCCTCTCTAGCTACCTTCGATTCCTGGCTGGGAAAACAGTCCCCAAAGACTCTGTTGTTGACTGCTCCCTCGAGCCCGAGTCTGGCTTCTGGGTTTAGGCACTCGCAAGTGCTACTCTTGGAGACCCTGAGTCCTGAGGTGAACTGGCAACGTTTGATTCTGGCCCCACCTGGCAGGTTCTGTATCATAGGCTTCACCTGTTATCTTTCCCAGCCAAACTTTTTATCCTTCTACTTTTGCCATTTCCTGCTGCTGCTGCTAAGTCGCTTCAGTCGTGTCTGACTCTGTGCGACCTCATAAACAGCAGCTCACCAGGCTCCCCCGTCCCTGGGATTCTCCAGGCAAGAACACTGGAGTGGGTTGCCATTTCCTTCTCCAATGCATGAAAGTGAAAAGTGAAAGTGAAGTTGCTCAGTCCTGTCCGACTCTTCATCACCCCATGAATCGCAGACATCTTTAGGGGACCTTTATTCAACCTACCATGGAATTAATACCCCAAATATGCTTATTTAACAACCCAGAAATTATTTCTCAACATCACTCTTATCTTGGTATCTCCTGTATAAGTTTATAATTATTTCCTCTTACCTATCAGATTAAAGTATTGGGCTGGCCAAAAGTTTGCTCAGGTTTTTCTGTAACATCTTACATTACAGAATCCAGCATTCAAAGCCATTAGCCAATGGGCCCAAATTCATCTCTCTAATCTCATCACCAGCATTCCCCAGCTGGGTCACTTAAGTCATTCCCCTGAGAACACATTAGTATTTCTAGGTCTACCCTGTTCACACTGTTCATTGCCGAGAATAACCTCCTGATTCACTCCTCTCCACCACGGTCATTTCCTCCCTTTTGATCAAAGACTTTCTTTCATATCATTTATCATCCATAATGTTTTCCTTTATGAAGGCTTAGAGCTCATTGTTGACCAATACTGTAATCATGTTTTATTTTGACTTATTCTCTAATTGAGGNAACTTAATTTCATAGTGTCACTAAAATGTGACTAAGCCCTGGAGGACTGACTCTAGTTACCAAATTCATCAGAGTCTGACTAACAAATGAGATGTCTGTTTATTAATTTACAATGAGAAAAACAACCATGTTACTTCTCTTGGCTGATGAACAAACATGTCTTTAGCAATAGTCCTCGCGGAAGCCAAATCATTCTTGAAAGCTTGGAAAACGTGCACCAGAGCGGAGAACTGGCTGCCCCAGCACCTGCTCCATCCACCCACAGGCTGGCACCCTTCAGGAAGGCTTTGCTTCCCATTCCAACTCAGAGATTCTCTCTCCAGGGTGCAGGTCCTCCTGGTCCTCATTTTCTTGGCTCCTTTTCATATTCTCTTTTTATCAACCTTTTCAGTTTTCACCTTTCAGTCCATCTGCTTTGGGGTCAGTGTTTCCTTAGATGGCCCCTAGATCTTGACCTGATTTTGACTTCTCAATGCTGTTCTTCAGTTAACTCTTGACCCTGCTCAAGTCCCACATCTAGCTCAGCAACTAGAATCTGTCTCCATCCAAAAGCCTAGTATCCCCATCCCCATCACTTTGTCCTGGAGGGGATTCAGAAAGTAACCTGATGGATGATGTACCTATTTCTACTACATAAATCTGCCCACAGAAGAAATGAGACCATTGTGTCCAGTGGTCATGATTCCATCAGCAGTACTAGAGACCATTTTTTCTTTTGAGAGAGTTCAGTGTGGGGTTGAATTTGCAGTCCCTAGAGTCAGAGAGCTTGGGTTCTATTTTCTCTTCACCACTAATAGTTATGGTGCCTTGGGCAAGTTATTAACTGCTTTGCACCTCAGTTTCCTCATTTGTAGAAAGGGGATTATAATAGTTCATACCTCAGAGGTTCTGAGGTGTGAATGAATTATTTTATATAACACAGTCTGTATGTCACATAGTAGACACACAATACTGTTTCTGTTGCTGCTCTTGGTCTATACTTCTGGATTCCAAGTGGCTCCTTTCCTTTATGAGAGCACAGTGACCTCAGATGTTTCACAATGCAATTGAGTGGGTTATAGTTTCAGAGTAACACCCTCTCGATTTGATGCAGGACAGGATTAGATTAGATAGCACTTGCATACCATCTCCAGGATACACAACTTAGCACTTGCCTAATCACAGTGACAACAGCCACCACTTATTTAGCACTTTTAATGTGTCAGGCACCATATGAATAGCTTTATGAATATTACCACATGTAACATTGGAAGCATCCTTGTAAAGGGTGGTATTGTTTTTGCCATTCTAAAGGTGAGAAAACTGGACTTCCTGGTATTAGGGCATTTGCTTGGAATGGACAGCAACTGAATGCCCTCTGACTGAAGACTCATTTACTAATTTAGAGTTAATAAATTCTTGACCTAGAGTTCCTAAATGCCTCTCCTTTTAGGGGCGGGATTGGTCCTGGGCTAGACTCTTGGGTAGGAGTCAATCCATCATACTGGTAGAGGGCTGTAGGTGACTGTAGGTCAAGGGCAGCATCCTCGCATCCACCTCTGTGGCTTCCATGTCCCCTCTCTAGCTACCTTCGATTCCTGGCTGGGAAAACAGTCCCCAAAGACTCTGTTGTTGACTGCTCCCTCGAGCCCGAGTCTGGCTTCTGGGTTTAGGCACTCGCAAGTGCTACTCTTGGAGACCCTGAGTCCTGAGGTGAACTGGCAACGTTTGATTCTGGCCCCACCTGGCAGGTTCTGTATCATAGGCTTCACCTGTTATCTTTCCCAGCCAAACTTTTTATCCTTCTACTTTTGCCATTTCCTGCTGCTGCTGCTAAGTCGCTTCAGTCGTGTCTGACTCTGTGCGACCTCATAAACAGCAGCTCACCAGGCTCCCCCGTCCCTGGGATTCTCCAGGCAAGAACACTGGAGTGGGTTGCCATTTCCTTCTCCAATGCATGAAAGTGAAAAGTGAAAGTGAAGTTGCTCAGTCCTGTCCGACTCTTCATCACCCCATGAATCGCAGACATCTTTAGGGGACCTTTATTCAACCTACCATGGAATTAATACCCCAAATATGCTTATTTAACAACCCAGAAATATTTCTCAATATCACTCTTATCTTGGTATCTCCTGTATAAGTTTATAATTATTTCCTCTTACCTATCAGATTAAAGTATTGGGCTGGCCAAAAGTTTGCTCAGGTTTTTCTGTAACATCTTACATTACAGAATCCAGCATTCAAAGCCATTAGCCAATGGGCCCAAATTCATCTCTCTAATCTCATCACCAGCATTCCCCAGCTGGGTCACTTAAGTCATTCCCCTGAGAACACATTAGTATTTCTAGGTCTACCCTGTTCACACTGTTCATTGCCGAGAATAACCTCCTGATTCACTCCTCTCCACCACGGTCATTTCCTCCCTTTTGATCAAAGACTTTCTTTCATATCATTTATCATCCATAATGTTTTCCTTTATGAAGGCTTAGAGCTCATTGTTGACCAATACTGTAATCATGTTTTATTTTGACTTATTCTCTAATTGAGGATGAATAAATATTCCAAGGACAAAAGTTTCTTTCACATTTCGCAAAATGCCTAGAGGAGCTTATGAATGAATACTTCCTTTTCTCTCTTCAATGTTGACCCAGAAAACAATTCTATACTCCACACATACACTGTGTCTTTCATTCTGGTCCTTTCTCCATCATCCAACATTAGCTATTCTGAAATATTCTGAAATCAAGTCACTTACACAAAGAAAAAACTTTCATGGACCAGAATTTTTTTAATGTTCAATTTTTAAAGAAAACTATCTTTATTTCAACCTCTGGTATTTAAAAGTCTGAGAGGTATTTTTCAGATCCCCCCCTACCACCCACCATCAGGGATAGAGAAAAGGCACAATTTAGAAAATCTTGAAGTGGAAGATTACTTTACCTACAATACAATTGGAATTTGTTGTTTATCTATAGTGAGTTAGAAATACCTGCAACCTGTCCCATCCATTGGGGGTGGGGGGAGGGGGAGTTTAGTCAAAGATCCTGGAGAACTTCTCATAAGATTCTCTTTAGAACTCTGGGCAAAGCCCCTGGATGACAATAGAACTCCTCCACCCCTACCTTCCCAACTTCTCTTGGCTTTAACTGCAAATTGTCTTTCCTCTAAGAGCCCATTTTCCTTTGTGACTCTATTTCCAATGGCTCATTCTTCTACATTCCATTTCCTGCCTGCATCTCTGAGACAAGGGAAAGAGACCAGTGCCCCTGAGTCTTCACTATTTGCTTTCAGCTCAAATTGTTGGGGTCACACTGTCTTCCACTGTCATCCTGTTTGTTTTTGTCATCTTTTGGTCACATCCATACTTGCATTCCCCCAAGAGTGTGTCAAGCTATTCATGCCCCAAACTGAGTTCAGTCTCTTTCCAGTAAAGTTTTTTCTCCCTCCTGTGTCCCTCTATCTATGAATGGCATTACCATTTACCCAGTCACTTCATCTGGAAACACCCTTCAACTCTCTGTCTCTCCTGAAAGTATTTGCAATCCATCACTATATTCTCAGAATCCTTTCCTGCAGCCTAAAAGCTGTTTTCATAAACTAGTCCCACTTACTCTTCTGGGTTCAGATCTCATTATTTCCACCTGAGAACCCTGCTCTCTATTTTTATACATCTGTAATTTAACATACGGTACCCATCTATGCCATGTCATCTCCGCTTCCACACCTTTACATGTGCAATTTCCTTGATATGGCACGGCTTCTCTGACTTCATCATCCTAGTTAATTTCCATTTGTCCATCAAACTTCAGTTCTAATATGACCTCTTTAGAAGATTACCCTGGTCCCTGACCTCACTATTGCAGGAAGGGGGAACACTTCCAGGGCCCAAAACTGGGCTCTTGTCTAACACTTGGAAATGAATTGTCCGAGGAAACATTTGTGCTGACAAAGCAAGGGATTTTATTGGGAAAGGGCACCCAGGTGGAGAGCAGTAGGTGAGGGAACCCAGGAGAACAGCTCTGCCACATGGCTTGCAGTCTCGGGTTTTATGGTGATGGGATTAGTTTCCGGGTTGTCTTTAGCCAATCATTCATCAGGGTCATTCCTGGTGGTGCACACCTTGTTCAGCCAAGATGGATTCTGGGAGGTGGTCGGACATGTCTCCTTTTGACCTTATGTCCATTGAATCACTGATGCCATCCAACCATCTCATCCTCTGTCATCCCCTTCTCCTCCTGCCTTCAATCTTTCCCAGCATCAGGGTCTTTTCAAATGACTCAGTTCTTCACATTAGGTGGCCAAAGTATTGGAGCTTCAGCATCAGTCCTTCCAATGAATATTCAGGACTGATTTCCTTTAGGATGGAATGGTTGGATCTCCTTGTAGTCCAGGGACTCTCTNAGACCATCTTACCTGCCTCCTGAGAAATCTGTATGCAGGTCAAGAAGCAACAGTTAGAACCAGACATGGAAGACAGACTGGTTCTAAATTGGGAAAGGAGTATGTCAAGGGTTATTTAACTTATATGCAGAGTACATACATGCAAAATGCCAGGCTGGATGAAGTACAAGCTGAAATCAAGATTGCCGGGGGAAATATCAATAAATTCAGATATGCAGATGATACCTCCCTTATGGCAGAAAGCGAAGAAAAGCTAAGTAGCCTCTTGATGAAAGTGAAAGAGGAAAGTGAAAAAGCTGGCTTAAAACTCAACAGTCAAAAAACTAAGATCATGGCCTCTGGTCCCATCACTTCATGGCAAATAGATGGGAAACAATGCAAACCATGACAGACTTCGTTTTCTTGGGCTCCAAAATCACTGCAGATGGTAACTGCATCCATGAAATTAAAAGACACTTGCTCCTTGGAAGAAAAGTTATGACCAACCTAGACAGCATGTTAAAAAGCAGAGACATTACTTATCAACAAAGGTCCATCTAGTCAAAGCTATGTTTTTTCCAGTAGTCATGTATGCATGTTAGAGTTGGACTCTAAGGAAAGCTGAACACTGAAGAATTGATGCTTTTGAACTGTGGTGTTAGAGAAGACTCTTGAGAGTCCCTTGGACTGCAAGGAGATCAAACCAGTCAATCCTAAAGAAAATCAGTCCTGAATATTCATTGGAAAGACTGATGCTGAAACTGAAACTCCAATACTTTGGCCACCTGATGCAAAGAACTGACTCTTTTGAAAAGACCCTGATGTTGGGAAGGATTGAAGGTAGGAGGAGAAGGGGATGACAGAGGATGAGATGTTTGGATAGCATCACCAACTCGATGGACATGAGTTTGTGGGAGCTCTGGGAGTTGGTGATGAACAAGGAAGTCTGGCATGCTGCAGTCCATGAAGTTGTAGAGAGTCAGACACGACTGAGTGACTGAATTGAATAAGAGAACACAATGTCACATATAACTTAACCAAAGAGATTAAACTTGGGTCTGATTCAAGTCTCTGGATCCAGCTGCCAACTGGCAGAAAACACAGAGGACAGGGAAACAAGTTGAACTGCACAGTGAAGACAAAATTAGTAAAATCCAGGCTTTGTGGAACTGCGGGTTGAATGACCCAGGTTCTTTAAAAGATAAATTATAGGGAGGGGAAGGAGTTGAGGGAGAATTTGTGGATTAAAAGATACCTAAAGGAGATATCAAGTTTTACAAAATGAGCAAGGTTACATGGTACTATCTAGGACCACACATGAGTCATCACAAAATCTTGAGCAAACACAAGGAAGAGATCACTTATAAAAATCAGGATAGAGAAATGGGCAGGCTGTCTTCAGGATGGATATCTGAAGGAGCTTCTAGAGTGGCTGCAACAGTTCTCTTTCTTGACCTGGACAATGGTTTAAAAAGTGCTCTGTACTTTCTGTTCTGTGCCTGTGTGGCTTTCTTTTAATTGTTAAAAAAAAATAAACCAGCTGGCGTGCTGCAGTCCTTGGGGTTGAAAAGAGTCAGACAAGACTGAGCGACTGAACTGAACTGAAAACATTCAAAATGTTCATCTCAGTGAATGAATGTAAGAATGCTTGCATGAATGAACAAATGAAAAGCCTAACAACTCATGAGGCCTGAAGAATAGCTTTCTTTTTTTTTTTTTTTTTGAGTTTTGGTTCCCAGATTTGTGAAATGAATTGCTTACACAATAAACTTGAGACCCTTCTGATTCTGTCACTTCAATAACTAATGCTTCTAATAGCAAACATCTGTTGATTATTTTGTTGTTGTTTGCTAAGTCACGTCTATGTTTGTAACCCCATGAATTATAGCATGCCAGGCCTCCCTGTCCCTCACTATCTCCTGGAGTTTGCCCAAGTTCAAACTGAAAAAAAAAATTCAAACTGAAAGAAAAACTAGAAATTTCAACAACGTTCACAAAGGGTAGCAGCTGTCTTCTTTTAAGTTATGGTTATTATTATTTTGCCTAAAGAAAGGAGGGCTAATATTTTGGAAATCTTCATCAACAGGCTAACTTCATCTGGGTCTCCACTTTATGTCTTTTATTCCATGAAAATGTCTTTTCAAAGCAGTGTTACTGCCCACGGAGAATTTAAACAGGAGTCATCATCATTTTCTTCCAGTTTCTTGAGCTCCTCCGGTCTTCTGTGACAGTAGAGCATCAGCTGTTTCTGCACCTCGCTGCTAATGAAGGGCTCTCGGTCTGTAGCTCCCAGGCTCCTTTGCTGAATCTTGATGGTGATTTTGACCATTGAGTCAGTGATACTATCCAACCATCTCATCCTCTTCTGCCTTCTTCTTCTTTTGCCTTCAACCTTTCCCAGCATCAGGGTCTTTTCAAATGAGTTGGCTCTTTACATCAAGTGGCCAAAGTATTGGAGCTTCAGCATCAGTCCTTCCAATGAATATTCAGGGTTGATTTCCTTTAGGATTAACTGGTTTGATCTCCTTGCTGTCCAAGGGACTCTCAAGAGTCTTCTCCAACACCACAGTTCAAAAGCATCAGCTCTTTAGCATTCAGCCTTCTTTATGGTCCAACTCTCACATCCATGCATGACTACTGGACAAACCATAAATTTGACTATATGTACCTTTGTCAACAAAATGATGTCTTTGCTTTTTAGTACACTAAGTTTGTCATAACTTTCCTTCCAAGAAGCAAACATCTTCTAATTTCATGGCTGCAGTCACCATCCACAGTGATTTTGAAGCCCAAGAAGAGAAACTGTGTCACTACTTACTTTTACCCCTCTGTTTGCCATGAAGTGATGGGACTGGTTATCATAATCTGTTTTTTGAATGGTGAGTTTTAAAGCCAGCTTTTTCACTCTCCTCTTTCACCTTCATCAAGAGGATCTTTAGTTCTTCTTTGTTTTCTGCCATTAGAGTGGTATCATCTGCATATCTGAGATTGTTGATATTTCTTCCAGCAGTCTTGATTCCAGCTTGTAGTTCATCCAGCCTGGCATTTTGCTTGATGTACTCTGCAAGTAATTTAAATAAGCAAGGTGACAATATATAGCCTTGCCATACTCCTTTCCCAATTTGGGACCTATTTGTTGTTCCTAAGGTTCTAACTGTTGCTTCTTGACCTGCATACAGGTTTCTCAGGAGACAGGTAAGATGATCTGGTATTCCCATTTCTTTAGGAATTTTCCACAGTTTGTCATGATCCACACAGTCAAAGGCTTTTGCATAGTCAGTGAAACAGTATTAGATATTTTTCTGGAATTCCCTTGGTTTCTCTTATGATCCAACAAATGTTGACAAATGTTTGATCTCTGGTTCCTCTGCCTTTTATAAATCCAACTTGTACATCTGGAAGTTCTCAGTTCACATAATGCTGAAACCTAGCTTGAAGGATTTTGAGCATAACCTTACTAGAATAGGAAGTGAGTGAAATTAACATTCTTTAGCCTGCTTTTTTGGAATTGGGATGAAAGAGTGACTTCTTCCAGTCCTGTGGCCACTGCTGGATTTTCCAAATTTGTGGACATATTGAGTGCAGCACTTTAACAGCATCATCTTTTAGGATTTGAAATAGCTTAGCTGGAATTCCATTATCTCCACTAGTTTTGTTGGTAGTGTTAATTACTTACTTACCAAGTGCTAACTGTTTTGTGTATGTTGTCATTGAATTTTCATAAGAGTCAGGCTTAGAGGGTATGTAACTTGCCCAAAGGTAATTGGCTTGAATTCAGGGCTGAAGTTGTTCAGTCGTGTCCGACTCTTTGTGACCCCGTGGACTGTAGCCTACCAGGCTCCTCCATCCATGGGATTCTCCAGGCAAGAATACTGGAGTGGGCTGCCATTTCTAGCAGATCTCAAAACTTAACCTTGCTATGCTAAGATGCTACGCTGAGATACTGTGATAGCAGTAGTTGCTTCCTTGATATCAAATTAAAGGTGAAATGGTTAAGAGGTCGGGTTCTAGAGATTGATCTTGTGGGTTCAAATCCCATCTCCAACACTTAGCAGTTGCATGACTTTGGGCAAATAATTTATACTTGCTGTGCCTTAGTTTCTTTATCTGTAAAATGGAGATAATCATGGTATCTATCTCAGAGGGATGTCGTGATGATTATATAAGTGCCTAGCATAATGCCTGACACATAGTAAGCATTAACTGTTTACTATTTTCATCAAATAATCCTTTCTTATTAACTGGGCTCATATGTAATAACTGTTAAATGTCAGATTAGACAAGGGCTAAACTTTACACTTTTAAAAATATATAATAATTTTATTCTTTACCCAGATTCACAGATACAAAGTTTTGAAGAGCTAAGTTTTGTATTAGAAGAATGACTTTAATAGCAACAAGATACTACTTTTGGCTCCACTAGCTAATTTCTCTAAGGAAAAAAATATTCAACTAAATACATAAATTGTCCTTTTGCCCTTCTGTTTTTTGAACTGTGTATTTGGTAATGCCACTTGAATAGTAAATATTGGCATGATTTACTTAGCCTTTGATCCATTTTTCCCAGCAGTTAGATAAGACTCCAGATTGCTTTCAGAATTTTTCAAAATTTTTAAATTTAAAAAATTTTATTGACATATAGTTGATTTACAATGTTGCATGAATTTCTTCTACACAGCAAAGTGACTCATTTATACATGTATATGTATATATGTACATATACATGTATATATATATGTACACATGTATATATGTACATATACATGTATATGTATATATGTACATGTACATGTATAACTGAGTCACTTTGCTGTGTATATGTGTATATATATATATATATATATATAATATTCTGTTTTATACCCTTTTCTATTATGGTTTGTCACAGGAAATTGAATACAGATCCCTGTGCTATACAGTAGGACCTTGTTATATACTCATCATCTATATAATAGTTTCCATCTGCTAATTCCAAGCTCCTAGTCCCAAACTCCCAATCTTCCCCTCTTCCACCCTGCTTCCCCTTGGCAACCACAAGGCTGTTCTCTGTGTTGGTGAGTATTTTTTTGTTCCACACATGTTAATTTGTATCATGTTTTAGATTCCACATATAAGTAATATCATATGGTATTCATCCTCTTCTGTTTTACTTCACCTAGTATGATAACCTCTAAGCCCATTCATGTTGTTGCAAATGGAATTATTTCATTCTTTTTGATAGCTGAGTAATATTCTATTGTGTGTGTATATATCTGTATGTATGTATTCTATTGTGTATATATTTATGTGTGTGTGTGTGTGTGTGTGTGTGTATACACACATATATGTGTGCTTCCCTGGTGGCTCAGATGATAAAGAACCTGCCTGAAAAGCAGGAGACCCAGGTTCAATCCCTGGGTTGGGAAAATCCCCTGGAGAAGGGAATGGCTACCCACTCCAGTATTCTTGCTGGAGAATTCCATGGACAGAGAAGCCTGGCAGGCTACAGTGCATGGGATCACAAAGAGTTGGACACGACTGTATGACTAACACTCTCATATATATGTGTATGTGTGTGTGTGTCTATATGTATGTGTGCTTACTAAGTTGCTTCAGTCATGTCCAGCTCTTTGCCACCCACTTGACTATGGCCCACTAGGCTCTTCTGTCCATGGGATTTTCCAAGCAAGAATACTGGAGTGGGTTGCTATGCCCCTCCTCATATATGTGTGTGTGTGTGTGTGTATATACAAACACACCCCACTGAAAAAGGAATCTACTGACCACTAATAAGTAAAAACAAATTAAACGTGTTTTCTAATTAAAAGAAATACAATGCATTTAATTAGCAACACACAAAAAATTGTCCAAAGAATAATCAAGAACTTAATTTTATTATCTTCTGATTTATACTGAATATAAAAGCCCTATCTCGTTGCTGCTGTCACTGCTGTCAAGGAGACATTTCTTGGGGACTCTGCCTTTCTGAACTAGAGTAGAATTTTCCCTGCCAAGTGATTACAACTCTTTTGACCAATTTTAGACTGTCAAACCTTTAAATGACGTGAGAGTTCACTGCTATTTTACATGAGGGAAGCCAGAGGTTGGGCCCTGCTTTAATCCAATTCTATATAAACTAAGATTGGGAGAAATTCCTCTACAATAACTAACATTTGAATATCACCCTTTACAAGTTTCTGGCGCTGCTTCTATTTGTTTTTTAATGTTTATATCACATTGATGATCTAATCAGCATCTTGTCAGGAGTTCATTGTACTTATCTTTGTATTCGTTTTGCCCGGTATAAAGCCAGGCTCTTAGGCCTATAAATGTTGAATGAATAAATGAATGAGCAAATGAATGAATGACATCTATAAGCAAATTTGAGAGGCTAATGGGAAAAAAAGAACTGAAAAGTATTGTGGGCACTCACTTTTCATTGTTTGTCATTGCTTTGTGGTCCTATTTTTTTTACAGAAGTTCTACATAATCTTCAAGGTGCAGGGAACTTCTGAGTTTCTCAAGAAGACAGATTACTAGACAAAAAAGGACATTTTGATGGAAATCCATGAAATACTAATTCAGCAGTGAGAGCTGTAGGTGAGGATATACTAGAGATCAACTTGAAAATCAGAAGATAATCTATCTTCTGATACAAGGAAACAGCTGGGAGGAGTAGGTGGCAGCCATTTTTCTAAGGTTACCCTGCAGAGGCTCTGGACTGGTTAACTCCTGGCTACCATAGCAAAGCTTCCTTCTGCAATGCATCAGACACTAGGTGCCTCCTTTCTTCCCCATGCTGCTGTATATTTAGAGTCGTAAAGAGGAAATATGAACATTAAAAAATTTTTTATTCTTGATCTGTGCCTTATTTGCTTGGGAACCTATGTCAATTTCTTCCCAACATATCACATTTCAATAGTTTGGACCAATATAGGTCTCTTTAAAAATAAGTAAATGGAAAGCAATCAAAATAAAACCATCAGGCATACAAAAATATTTTGCTTTAAAAAAAGATAAAAAGCATTTTGTGTAATGGGAGCAAATGTTTATTATGAAAAATTTTACTTCTTATATTTAAAAAGATAATTCTGAATAATTTCTAATTAATGGCTTCAAGATGACAAAAGAACGAAAGCCAAAATTATCTGAGAATTTTAAAAAATGTGTGGAGATGAAAACTTAAAAACTGTAATGGAAGACATGTAGGTAAGGATGGTAGGTTGAAGCAAGATAACTGATTTTTTTTTTTACCTCCAAGTCCTTGGAAATTAAGTAAAAATAGGGAAGAGAGGGTCAGAGATTCATAAACAGCAACCAGTCAAGGAAAGTGGGACAACTGTCAAAAAAGGTAATAAACAAAATGGAGATAATTTTGTTTAGATAAAGGTAATAAACAAATGGAGATTTGAGTCTGAGGCAGTCCAGAATGGCCCCTAACCCTTCCCTCACCTCTCAGAGTCCTAGTGAAGCGAGGAGAGTGAACCCAATCCTGCGAATCCTCAAATGCTCTCTAATCTGTAAGAAGAATACTGTGGCAACAAGTCAGTAGCCTTTGAAAAAGCTAAGCAGAAGCCCTGGAAGTGGATGTTCCATTCATGGCACTGTGGAGCTTAGCAGAGGTTGGAAGGGCTGAAGCACTTGCCATCTTCTAGGACCTGTTGCTAAGTTGAAGGACTCAGCTAGTATCCACAGAAGCAGTGCTTACCCACGGTCATGAGGATGGTCCTGATAGAGACTGTGTATGCTCACTTCCCACGGCTACTATTACCAGTTACTCATAAGCTTATTGGCTTAAAACAACCCAAAGCTATTATAATTCTAGAGATCAGAAGTTGAACATGTGTCTTCTTGAGTTAAAATCAAGGTGTCTTCAGAACTGTGTTCTGTTCAAAGACAAACTGAGGCATATTAAAATTTTAAGAATTTATTTGAGTAAAAACTTGATTCAAATGGACAGTATCAAAACAGAAGTGGTTAGAAGCATTCCAGTGAAGGCAGCTGGGGTGAAACCTGTATACAGAAGAGGCAGAACCAGAAAAAGGAAATTATTTCATTGGTTTTAGCTTAAGACCTAGTTGACTATTTGTGTTTCGGGGTCCTAGGTTTTTATTTCACAGTCTTGAGGCAATTACAGGCTTAGATTTTGGTTTACTTAGGTAGGCTGCCATGGCCGTAGAGACACCTCAATCTAATGGCCTCCTTGTTTAATGAATTTAACAGTTTATTCTGGAGTCTCCAGAGGGCACTCTGTTTACTGTGTCTTTTCCTGTATCTAAAGGCCACCTGCAGTCCTTGGCTTCTAGGCCCTTCATTTTCAGAGCACATCACCACCACTTCTCATGTTTTCTTGAATAATTGTTTGCTTGAGGACCATCCTGGCATCTCCCCCTTTCCTTACACATGTTTTACTGCATGAGAAGAGACATCTTACGGATGAGTCTGGGAGAAATAGCTGCATGGTGAATCCCTTTCTGGAGTCTCTTTCAGATCTGACTAAACGTGAGGTATAGGCCCTGTGTTCATTTTCACATGGGAACTCATGAATGGACTGTTTCAGCTAAGAGGAATCCTATAGTTTGGGACTTTTCAATTCATAGGAGACATATCAAGATAACTTTGTGGCTGCAAATTCAAGCCATGTTCCTCAATTTATTAAAAAAAAAAAAAAAAAAAAGATTTTAAAAAATCTGCCAAGAAAACTCCTGTGTCTTATTTTTCAACTGGTTCTGAACTTGACCTCCTAAAATCCCTGGTTTCCAGCTTAGATAGAAATCTTAAATAGACAAACAAGGACTAACACTGTAGAGTCTAAAATATTATACAATAGTTGAGGCTTTGGGGGTATCCATGTGAGGTACTTTAGGACTTCATGTTTGAGGGTGCATGGGTTTTCAATTTTGACAGTCTGAAAGAATTTATAAGTTGGCAAATTTTTACAGCTATGTGGCTGTTTATGACTGGAGAAGGCCAACACAGCCTTCAAAAATATATTTGGTATATAGTCCTTTATGGTGGACTTGGATGTGATCTAGGTCAGTGTAACTTTGGCCTAAACAGATTCAGTTTAGCTTCAGCCTGGCTGAAATAAGGATTAAATTATTGGGAAACAGGTCTTATAGTCTCATGGAAATTTTACCTCAAAATAGGTAGAGCTTCAAAATATGAGTGTTTAGGCTTTAAAGAGCAATTTTAATTGTTTTTACTTGATTTATTGGTGAGGTTAGTAACCATGATTTTAAATTAGAAAGATAGTGAGATCAATTCTATGTGAGCTACGGAGCATTCATATATTGGTTTCTTGCCAGGCCTAGTTAGGAGGAACCAGAGAAGCCTCTTTGTGTTTGATGTGGTCCTAGGACCAAGAGAAGTAGCGGTCAGTGGCCTAGACTCTTGGAATCACGTAGTTTGGAGGCTCAAGTGATCTTAAGTTGGCTTTGTTGGCTGTATTAATTATGACTGTGGTTTGAGATCTGGCTTATACCTCAAGATGGCAGATGATTTTATTCACATGTGTGTGCTCAGACACTCAGTCGTGTCCATCTCTTTGCAACCTCATAGGCGGTAGCACGCCAGGCTCCTCTGTCCATGATATACTCCGCAAGAATACTGGAGTGGGTTGCCATTTCCTCCTCCAGAGGATATTCCCAACTCAGAGATCAAACTCGTGTCTCTTACGCCTCGCATTGACGGGTGGATTCTTTACCACTAGCACCATGTGGGAAGCCCAATTTTATTCATGAACCAATCAAAAGGAATAGAAGCCTTTATTATACAGAGATTATAAGAGAAATATTTCAGTGAAATTGTTGCATACCTAAAGATTAAGAAATAAATAGAAAAAGCCTGTATCTACAATACCATCTTTGGGTATAAAGTTTGCTTAGAAAATAAAGAAGGTATTGTTTGAAAAGACTAGATGTGGATCCAGGCTTGCGGTCTCTGTTGATTTACAATTTGGATGTTTTCTTAGTAAAAGAATGCAAAATTTATATACAAAACTAATGACTGATAACTTTTAACTTTAAGTGGGATTCAACTTTTCAGTCTTTGTCTTTACATTTTTTAATGTCTTTTTTGAGAAATTCTTACCAAATCCTAAGGTCATGAAGATATTCTTTATATACTCTTTTTTTTTTTTTTCTAAGTTGCTTCAGTTGTGTCCAACTCTATGCAACCCCGTGGCCTGCATCTTAGGGATGACTAATTCTACTTCCTGCATTTGATTTTTAATCAGCAGGTATTTATTTTTCTGTCTGGTACGGGGTAGGAGTCTGATTTCATTTTTTCTCACTTGGCAGTCATTCTAGCCTCGTTTGTTTAAAAAAATCTTTCTTTTCCCCCTTTGTTCTGCAGTGAACCCCAGTCAGTCCTCACACAGATCTGCTTCCAGACTTTAGAGGTCTATTCATTCTAGAGATCTATTTCTTCACCCCCAAACAAATATCACACTAACTGAATTACTATAGCTTTGGAATAAATCTTGTTATGTGGTAGAGCAAGTCCTCCTATCTCATTCATCTTCAAGACTATCTGATATTTCTTCATGATTCAATGGAGAAAGAACATAATACATCAGGCAAGATTCTGAAACTGAGAGCAGAATGTAAGCTCAGGTGAAGAGTCAAATCCTAGCCCCCAAAGATGCCTTTCTTCAGAAATAATTAATAAGAAAAATTTAAAAAGTAAATGTTGAGGTGGAGTAGGGGGAAGTTGTGAGAGTTCATGTCCTATGGTTTCACATTTCACTACCAAACTTCCTCTCCACCAACTCATGTCTGCTCCCATCATTTCAGGGAAGAAATTTCCTTTTCAAAGGTCACCAGTGAACTTATAAAATCCTATAGCCCTTTTTTGGTAATCTTCATTCTTGCATGTGTGTGAGCTAAGGTGCTTCAGTCATATCTGACTCTTTGTGACCCTATAGACTGTGGCCTGCCAGGCTCCTCTGTCATGGGGATTCTCCAGGCAAGAATACTGGAGTGGGTTGTCATGCCCTCCTCCAGGGGATCTTCCCAACCCAGGGATCAAACCCATGTCTCTTATGTCTTCTGCATTGGCAGACAGGTTCTTTACAACTAGCACCACCTGGGAAGCCCCCATCCTTCTTGATCTTCCTGAGAAAACTGATACTACAGACCACTCCTTTCACCATTTTTTTCTTAAACAGATAGATTGAGATATAACATATACAATTCACCCAAAGCATTTAAACCAATGGCTTTTAATATATCCACAGAGTTGTGCACTNCTTATGTCTTCTGCATTGGCAGACAGGTTCTTTACAACTAGCACCACCTGGGAAGCCCCCATCCTTCTTGATCTTCCTGAGAAAACTGATACTACAGACCACTCCTTTCACCATTTTTTTCTTAAACAGATAGATTGAGATATAACATATACAATTCACCCAAAGCATTTAAACCAATGGCTTTTAATATATCCACAGAGTTGTGCACTGATCACTGAAATGTGTTGCCGCGTGGGCTTTTCTCTAGTTGTGGCGAGCAGGGGCTACTCTCTAGTGGCAGTGCAAGGGCTTCTCATTGCGGTGGCTTCTCTTGTTGTGGAGCACTGGTCCTAAGGCGTGTGGACTGAGTAGTTGCAGCATGTGGGTTCAATAGTTGCAGCTCCCAGGCTCTAGAGCACAGGCTCAGTAGTTGTGACACACAGGCTTAGTTGTTTCGCTGCATATGGAATCTTCCCAGACCAGGGATCAAACTTGTGTCTCCTCCATCGGCAAGCAGATTCTTTACCACTGAGCCACCAGGGAAGCCCACACAGTTCATTTTAGAACATGTCATTACCCCAAAAAGAAACCCACTGAACTTAGTTGTCATCCTATAATCCCCCCGCCTGCCCCTCTGCCATAAAAGGAGCAGTTGTGTCTGATTCTTTGCAATCCCATGGACTGTAGCCTCCCAGGTTCCTCTGTCCATGGGATTTCCCAGGCAAGAATACTGGAGGGGGTTGCCATTTCCAACCACTAATCTACTTTCTGTCTCTATGGATTTGTCTATTTGGGATATTTTATATAAATAGAATCTTATATGTAGTCCTTTGTGAGTGGCTTCTCTAACTTAGCATAATATTTTCAAGGTTCATCCATATTGTAATGTGTTTCAGAACTTCATTACTTTTTATGGTTAAATAATATTCCATTGTATGGATTTACCACACCTGTTTATCCATTCATTAGTTAATACACATTTGAATTGTTTCTACTTTACAAGTTATTATGAATAATGTAGCTTTTCTTTTTAAAACTCTCCTTTTTTGGGCTTTGATATCACTTATGTCATCTTATTTTAATAGTTTTCTGTTACCTTTTGAATTAAAAAGGTAAGAAGTAAAGAAGGAAGGAGAGAGAGAGCAAAGAAAGGAGGAAAGGAGAAAGGAAGTGAGGGAAGGAGGAAGGGAAGGAGAAATGGAGGACCAGCTTGATGTTCAGTAACCTCCATGATATCAATTTGCTTTTCTGTCTCTATCTCCTAAGGGCTTCCCTGGTAGCTCACTGATAAAGAATCAGCCTGCCAATGCAGGAGACATGAATTTGATCTCTGATCTGGGAAGATCCCCTGGAGAAGGAAATGGCAGCCCACTCCAGTATTTTTGCCTGGGAAATCCCATGAACAGAGGGGCCTGGCCGGCTAAAGTTCATGAGATCGCAAAGGGTTGGACACAACTTAGCAATTGAACAACACTCTATCATCTATCTCATCTCTTCATCTAGAGGCAAACTATAGCCAGTGATTTCAAGCCTGGATTTTTAGGTATTTTTTTGTTTATTCATTCCTGCCAAAGCCACCCTTCCCCATCTTTCAAGAAACATAAAACTTCTACCAAATCAAGTTTCATCTCAAATGCCACCAAAAGCTTTTCCATAACTCTTCTAAACTTGTAGTGCTTTATTTTTGGCACTATTATATCACATACTCTATGCTAAAACTATTTATGTATTCACTCTCTTCCCAACCAAACTTAGTCCTTGAGGACAGGTACTATACCTTATCATCCGTCTCAGACTTAGTCTTTGAGGGCAGGTGCTATGTCTTAGGGGCTTCCCAGGTGGTGCTAGTGGTAAAGAACCTGCCTCCCAATGAGGGTTTGATCATTAGGTTGGGAAGATCCCATGGAGTAGGAAATGGCAACCCCCTCCAGTATTCTTGCCTGGAGAATCCCATGGACAGAGGGACCTGATGGGCTATAGTTCATAGAGTCACAAAGAGTGGGACATGACTGAAGTGACTTGGCATGCACTATGTCTTATCTTGGTATGTTTGTAGCACCTCCCAAACGCGACCTATTCACAGTGGTGGTACAATAAATACTTATTTGTGAAACTACTTGAGTGGAACCATGTGAATTGACTCAACATTTCAAAAGAATATCTAGATAGTTGAGGGAGAATTATTTGGATATTCTGAGTTAACCTGAATCAAAATCTTCATTTATCTTTAGTTTAAGGCATGAACAGAGAAGATGATTGTTGTCTTCTGAGTAATTCCTATCATATTCTATTTGAGACAATGGCTCACTGTTTTAAATATACTTGACTCAATACTAATTCTAACTAAATATCTGTGTATTTGAAACAAATAGTGAGTGACTTTAAAATATAGCTTATTCACTAGAGTCAGGGGCATCATAGTTTCCAAAACAATACTAGATCATAGTCTTTAAACACACACACACACACACACACACACACACACACACCAAAAAACTCAATACAACATAGCCACATCCCACACAAACATAAATTAAGGGAGTTCTGTAGTCAACCAAATGGAACTATCACCCAGGTCATGATGTACCTGGGTATGAGGCAAAGATTTCTGAGATGGGTTTTAAAATAGTTAAACATACATCACTAGTCATCCTCAAAAAGACAACTCTAGAACTACCTATGAGTGTTCTTATCTATAAAATTTGGACATGAATGTAGTCTAGTCTTAGGAAACCAATTTACAGGAAATGTGGGAAACAGAGGAACAAGTTAAACAACACCGTGAATCCAGAACAGCTGAATCCAGAGCATAAACCATTCCATGGTACAAATAACATGTTTATTTGTTTTTAATAAATAGATGCCATAAAGTAAAACAACAACAAAGCAATTGGAGACTATTTTAAAATAAACTTAAGATACACAAGAAAGGCAAGATGTGTGCCTTGTTTGGATCCTTATTTCAATGAATTGACTGTAGATAAAAAATACCTTTAATAAAATCAAAAGCATTTATATATCAACTGGGTTTTAGATGATATTAAGGAATCATTCAATTTTGTTATGGATAATAATGTTATAATGATAAACCTGAGATGCATAATAAAGTATTACATGTTATATAACATAATGTGTAGATTTTGCTTTAAAATATCCAGGAACAAAAAGTGTTGAGAGAAAGGGTGAGTTTGACAACTTGTTGACACATGTTGAGCAGTAGGTAATGGATATGTTAGGGTTTGTTAGAATTCTTCTTGTGTGTATGTTTGAAAATTTCCATATTAATTTTTTAAAAAAGTTACAAATAGGACAAATTTGGATTTAAGCAAAATATGTACTTCCTATGGGTAAAGCCCTGTGCCAGGCTTAACACTTTTATAAACTATCAGTTCAGTTCAGTTGAGTCGCTCAGTCGTATCCGACTCTTTGCGACCCCATGAATCACAGCACAACAGGCCTCCCTGTCCATGACCAACTCCCGGAGTTCACCCAGACTCATATCCATTGAGTGAGTGATGCCATCCAGCCATCTCATCCTCGTCGTCCCCTTCTTCTCCTGCCCCTAATCCCTCCCAGCATCAAAGTCTTTTCCAATGAGTCAACTCTTCNAGATGGCTGGATGGCATCACCGACTTGATGGACGTGAGTTTGAGTGAACTCCGGGAGTTGGTGATGGACATGGAGGCCTGGCATGCTGCAATTCGTGGGGTCACAAGAGTTGGACATGACTGAGCAACTAAACTGAATAATAACTTAGAGAAAGCAGAGACATCACATGATCAACACAGGTTCATATAGTCAAAGCTGTAAGTTTTCTAGTAGTTATGAACAGATGTGCGAGTTGGACCATAAAGAAAGCTGAATGCTGAAGAACTGATGCTTTCATATTATGGAGCTAGAGAAGACATTGTCTCGATAAATTTAAGATCGGAAGAACTGAAGCCTTAACAATATTAGACATGAAATATCTCTATTTATGTAAATATTCCTTGATTTCTTTTATCAGAGTTTTGTAGTTTTCCTTAAATAGATCTTCCACATATATTATCAGGTTTTTATCTAAGTATTTATTTTGTGAGGGTGCTAGTTTAAATGGTATTGTGTTTTTAATCTCAAATTCCAATTGCTTATTGCTAGCATATTAAAAAACAGTAGTTTTTCTATCAGTTCAGTTCAGTCGTTCATTCATGTCTGACTCTTTGTGACCCCATGAATTGCTGCACGCNTGGGGGGGTGGGGGGCAGTTAAGTGAGAAGCCCAATGTCTGGCAACATGACAGCTGTTAGCGTGGAAAACTACAGAAAAACAAAACTAGTTGTATCCTTCTGTGTTAGGGGACGAGGAGAGTCCCTGTTTCCCTCTAGAAAGAGGTATCAGGAAGGACCAGAAAAGCCAACGCAGCTTGCAACTCCGCGGAGCAGCCCCGTCTTCCCAAGGCCCCATCCTCCCGGCGCAGCCCAGACCGCCCTGGGTGGTGCCGGCCAGCAGAGGGCAGCAGCTGGGCAGGAGAGTCCCGCCGAGGGCCGCGCGGCGTCGACAGGATCGCGGGGGCACTCTTTTTGAGTAGTGGGGCGAAAAACTCGCTCATCACTCACTACCCGTTCCCGACCCTGTGGCCACGGCGCACCTCGGGCCCCGTTTCGGGAAGTGGGTTGCGCGGGCACCCGGTAGCTGCGGAGGGCCCGGCGCCCTTGGCGGGAGGAGAGCGGAGGGAGTCCCGCGAGTCCCCGGGAGAGACGAGGAGCCGGGCTGCCGCGGGTCCGGGGCGGGAGGGGAGCTCTGTGCCGGCCGCAGCGTCGGTTGCCCCTTCCTCGGCCGGACCCCTCAGGGCCCCGGCTTCTCCCACCGACACTGCGTCCGGCTCTCCGGGCCGAGTAAGCGCCGGGCCGCTCCGGTCCCCTCGCCAGCCCCCCGCTCCGCTTCCAGGGCCGGGACGGGCGCCCGACAACGGCCAAGGTGTGCTTCCCGCCGACGCTGCCCCGGGCGGAGGGAGGCCAGTCCCGGCGGCTGAGCCCTGAGCGGCCGCGGCGCAGGTCTGCGCTCCCGCCGTCGAGGACTGCGGCGGCCGCGTGGGCTGGTCCCCGCGGTCGCGGGTGCTCAGGGCGAGGCGGGGCGGCGGGCGCACTTGACCGTGGGTCTCAAGCGTCCGAGCCGCGCGGCGCTGGGCGGCGGGCTTTATGTAAATCGGGGCTGCGCCGGGGCGTCCTAGGTAGGATGGACCAGCCCCCCGCGCCTCGGCCCTCACGTCCAATAAGAAGAGCCCCAGCTTGACACCTGCCTATATACAGGCGAGCGCGCCCCCGGCTCTCGGACCGCGCGCACAGCCCGCACTGCCCACGCCGCGGGCGAGCGAGACCCGGCCCGCCCCCATGACTTCCAGTGAGATCGAGATGCCCGGCGAGGTGAAGGCCGACCCCGCCGCCCTCATGGCGTCCCTGCACCTCCTGCCGTCGCCCACGCCCAACCTCGAGATCAAGTACACCAAGGTAAGGCGCCACGGGGGGCCGGCCGTCCACGGAGACTTTCCAGAACCTTCCTTCCTCTCCTTGGTCTGTTAGGGGTGAGGACAGGGTGTGGGGCTGGGGTCTTCCGGGGCCAGCCCGTCGAGCCCGCAGCAGAGGGACACCCGGTCCTCGGCGTTGGGGCTTCTCAAGTCCCGCCGGGGTCTTGGGACGCGTCGGGGACTCGCCTCCGCCAGCCTGCCGCGCGGCGCTGAGAGTCGCCGTCAACGGCTGCTTCCCGAACCGCGTCCGCCGCTGCCTCCTCGTCCGGTTCTCCGGGCCCCGACTGCTGCGGAGAAGGCGTCGGCACCGCTTCCACTTCTCGAAGGGTTCCCCGCCGGGTTGGCCGAGCAGCCTGGCCGTGTCTTCTCGGCCGTCCACCTTTAGGGGACCGTCTCGGGTACCCCGCAGCCCTAGCGGGGCACGGCCAGCGGCTGTCGCATAGGATCGTCCAGGCTCACAGCGCTACGGCCGCCTTTGCAGATTTCATGGAAACCTGGCCTCTGAGTACAGTAAATCCAATATCAGCGTTTTATTCGAATTTTGTAGGTAGTGGCAGTTTTCCTGGAAAACTTGAGAAGTCTTTAAATTCGTGCATATTAACGAGTTCGCTTTTGAACTGAAAAAAAAAATTGCTTTTTATAACGAACTCTGACATCTCGGGTTACCCAAGCAGGAATTAATTTTTGTTGCACCACAACATAAAAAGGAAATAGATTCTCTACCTTAATGTAAATAGAATTTACTTACCACAAATTGGACATAGAATAAAAGTATTGATTACACATACAGGGGAGGTTATGTTATGCCATTGGGGTGTGAGAGATAAATAGGTGNATTAATTTTTGTTGCACCACAACATAAAAAGGAAATAGATTCTCTACCTTAATGTAAATAGAATTTACTTACCACAAATTGGACATAGAATAAAAGTATTGATTACACATACAGGGGAGGTTATGTTATGCCATTGGGGTGTGAGAGATAAATAGGTGCAATTTAAAATAATGTTTCTTGGAGTTCCTTTTACAGTTGTCTTAATTTTCTATTCCTTTCCGTTGACTTCTACTCCAGGCATCGCCCATTCAACCTAAACGCGTACTGCACACACGCAACACGGTTAAACTTGTTTTCCATCATGCTTACTACGAGATAAACTGAATTTTGTCCCGGAACGAATTGTTTGGTTTTGTCTTAAGGGTTGAAAGAGAAATATTTTTAAAAACCCATCAATATTGAAATTTTACCCGCTGAATTTTAAGATAAAAACCAGGATGGCTCGTGTTTTGAATGCCAATTTAGATGGATTTAATGTACCTGTTAGCTTTTTAGGTGGTGTGACAAATTTTTGAAAGTCTTTTTAATGAGAGGTCGTTAATGGTTACAACCATTTAGGCATTGTTTGCATAACAATGGTGCCAATGTGTGGCACTTCTCCAGGTTTAGGAACAAGCAAGGAA
Organism: Neotragus pygmaeus; assembly: GCA_006410875.1. Classification (NCBI taxonomy): domain Eukaryota; kingdom Metazoa; phylum Chordata; class Mammalia; order Artiodactyla; family Bovidae; genus Neotragus; species Neotragus pygmaeus. Next base: position 1,271,356 of record SJYV01022910.1, on the reverse strand, counting down.
AGCGTATAGCATGAGTTGTTTTATGAGGGTCTCTAACCTCTTCAGGTTCTTTTTAAAAGGTTTTGGTATGCAAGAGCTGTGCTGGAGAGGGGACCTCAGATTTGGGACGGTTTGATTTTAGTCTTACTTTGGATTGAATTTTCCTCACAGCCCCTGAATGGAGTTTTAGGTTTGCAGTAGGTATCTAGGAATTTAATTTAGAAGCTTTTCCAGCTCTCTTTTTCTCTGACAACCCCCGCTTCCTTTTTTCTCTTGTTGTGCCCCAGTAGGAAAGACAACTGATTTATAGCTAATTGAAGCCTTTAATGTGGAGTCCTTTAGCTCAGGGGAGACTTTTATCCAGTATCCACTTTCCCACTTATTACAAAGAAAAACAATCAGAAATGAAATAATGGATCGTAACTTGATTCTTTAATTTGTGGGGAGGAGGCACCTTATTTTTAGGCTTGACAAACAACCCTCATAAACATTGAGCAAAACTAACCTACAGGCAAGCTCTTTTCACAAAACCTTGTAAAATCAGGTATCTGTGAACATTCCCAGCAGCTTTGCTCCTTGGCCCTTTAGTGAGACTTTTGAATTTTCTGAGACAAGTGGTATGGGCAAGCAGCATCTTTAACACGGAGAGCACAAGTTGCTCTTTTGATAGCCGAGGGTACTGGGCCATGATTTTTTTACTTAAAAGGAAAATAAGATTAATGGAGAGTTTTTTAAAAATTGACTTATCAGAAGCGAGGGAAATTATACTAGTGATTTTAAGCAGAAGAATGAACAGGGTGCAATAGTTGGTCCTTTAAAATAGTGATACCACATTCATTAGGAATTTTTAAAAGGACACTAGCTAAAATATGCTAGAGAGCTTGTTGAATAATACATAGGAAAGAAATACAGTATTTATGTCAGAAAATGGTTCCAGATAAATATAGATGGGTCCTTAATATTTTTTGTCTTGTTAAATGAATAATTTTAGTGAAGGATATGTAACAATAGGATTTTAAAATATTATGTGGGGACAGTAGAGTCATACTTACATGAAAATGGTTATATTTTGAGAATTTTAAGTACCATGCGTTCAGAAAACTTGCACTTGTGATGTTATTTTTTTAAATATATTTTTCACAATTTCTTTCTTCTTCTAAAAGTATGTTACATTTTTTATAAAAGAGGAGTAAAGGAGACCATAAGAAATAAAAGTTACTGCTGTTTGTCCAGTGAAAATGCTCCAAAATTAAAGTTCAATCCCCAAGAATGCTGAAAGGGCTAAACTCATGGTTTTGTTTTGACTCTCAGGCAATTAATTACATCTAATTTTTAAAATAAGCCTATTTCTCTGAAATTGCAGCACCCATTAGGATTAATGATCAATAGTACCATTTTTGGAATATGTCTAATTTTATTTCCCTAATATAGCAAGCTAGACCCCCAACAAGTTTTAAAAATGATTCTTTTTAAAGGAATAGGTTAAAACAAAAAACTGCACTGTTAGTCAAGAAAGACTGATAACTCCACCAACATGAAGTAGCAAAGGGTTGGGGCCAGGAAAATGTGCACTCTTCCTTGTATCCTGAGAAGATTGCTTAATGGCTTGCACAGGAGTGAGCGTGATTGTTTTTAGCTGTGCCTTTATGGATTAGAGATCTTTCTGAGTTGTTCCTGTTTATCAGTCTGATTGTTAAATTTTTGTATATTTGAGTATATTGCAGGAGTATACACATGATAAAATCAAGGCTTGCACTTTGCTGACTGCCCCTAACTTCAGGGGAGATCTCTTCCAGATTCCCAGATCTTTGGAAAAACTAATCCCTCCTTCCCTCAGCTCCCCACTACACACACACACACACACACACACACACACGCACACACACACGTCCCTCCTTCCCTCAGCTCCCTACTACACACACACACAGACACACACACACACTCATTGTGTCATCTCTCTGTTGATCACTTTTTCAATGAAAGTTTATGCCCATAACGAACACTACCATAAAGAGTAGTGTTTTGTTTTAGTAGTAGTTTTATTTTCCTGCAGGATTTGATACTGTGGAGACCTAGGACATAGGGAAGAAGAGGGTTATGGAGAACTGACCCACTGAACTAGAAGAGAAAAAAAAAATAGAAGGCAATAAACTGAAAATTAGAGCTAATGTGCATTGGGCAACTATTGTTTATTCTTTTATTTATTCATTTAGCAACCTTTTCTTGAACATCTACTGTTTTCTGGGATCAATTTCAATTCAGTTCAAAGAATTTTTAAGTGGCTGTCTTCCTGTAATAGTGCTTTTCATTACACTGGTTGGGCTCTGGAAGAAACATCAAACTCCTAGGAGCTTAGGGTCTTTTTAGAAAGATGGAATGCCAAATTTTGGTTATCAGCATGGCAGTACTTCAGTAGATCGATGTAATAATAACAATAATGATAACATTTATAATGCCACTTACATTGTGATGGAGCCTAACAGCTTACCTAGCACTTTGATATATATGTTGGATCCTTGCAAAACCTTTTGAAGGACACAGAGTAGGAAGAAATAAGAATAATTGATAAGGAAGACCTTGGCCTTGACTTATGAGAAATTGATAGAGTTTGCCTCACCATACACTTTGCTTTTCCTAACAGTCTCATACTTTTTTGGTTTTTTTTTTAGAAAAAGTTTAAATTTTTATTTTTATGTGTTGCTTCTGTTGGAAACATGGAGACAATATGAACTAGTCAACTCCTCTTAAGAAGGAACTCCTTTTTGTGACCTTTGATTTCCTGACTTTAAATTACTGTTTTTACTATTTCTATGTGTTTGTGGGGGGTTTTTTAGGTCTAGAGCAGGCTGCTTATCTGTCCCAGGGATTATCTCTTTAAGGTTTGGTTATTTCTAAACCTCTAATCGAGATTGTCTTCTTGATCCTAAGTTGTTAATCAAATTTCATGTTTATAGGAGACCTCAGGTTTTCAAAAATACACTTTTTCATAATTGGACAGCTTTCTCATGTTTGTATCATCTCCATTTAACCCAGGGAAGCTAAACAACTTCATTGTAGGACTTGAATTAGATAATTTTTCTGGGTTCTGCCTGATGCCTTCTGTTAAATAGGCAGGAATCATATGGAATCATTTGCTGAGGTGCTTCTGTCCTTTATTTCTATAAAAAGAGAAATTATAGTTTTTTTGTATGAAAAAACGCCTTCTGAGGAACGTGTTCTGTGAGATCTGATTTTCTTGCAGCCGGGTTTGAGAGAAGCCAGGCGTGCATAGGGAGTTCTCTTTCATGTTGGACGATGATTAACCTGATGATCAATCCACGACCAAAACAAAAATATCTCAAATATCAACATATACAGTTTTCTGTCAAGTCTTTCTCAGTTGGATAATGGAATACAAATATTGATGTCTATTTTTTATCTTTTAGTTAGTGACAGCTTGTTGGAGTCAGCACACTATAGACTTTCTGCTTGATTTTGTAAATAAAGTTTTATTGGAACACATCCACAACCATTCATTTACACATATTTTCTGTGGCTGTTACTACAATGGCAGAGTCAGATAGTTACAATAGCACTGTATGGCCCACATTAAGTTTATAAGCCCTTGAGTTACTTAGAAAAAAGAAAGGCTCTCGGTTAAAAATAGGCCCTTGTTCAAATCTAGGTCAGATTTGTAATTCTTAGTGCTGTGCACATTTAACATTTATTCACCACATAGTGCCAAATAACGGTGCCAGATTCTGGAGATGGATTAATAAGCAACATATGAATGGTGTCTCCTCTCTGGGAGTTTCTTCACTGAGTGTCAATTTCTACATCTGTCAATTCAGTTCAGTTCAGTTCAGTCGCTCAGTCGTGTCCGACTCTTTGAGACCCCATGAATTGCAGCACGCCAAAACTGAGGTAATAGTAATACCTACCTTACATGATGGTTGTTGTCAGGACTGAGTAAGTATGTAAAAGTAAGTGGCATATAAGGACAGTCAGCCAAAGTCTAGTTCCATTTCATTTTTGGAAAGTGATGAATATATTTTTGCTTCAAATTGATGAATATCCATTTTAAGGAAGATTGGAATTGTATAGTCAACAGCTGTTTTCTGAAACAGTCCATTGTTAACTAATTAGTCATAAGGGTTTAATAGTCTCGGTAGCTGTGGAATCATTATCTGTTTACACTGGATTTTTATCAGATGGGACCCCTTTGAGGTTTCCCTCTCAAGGACTTCTCTTTACTAAAAAGTTACCGAATCAAACAATTTCCAGCCAGGATTTTAGTAATCAAATTAGTTATCTGACACGTGTGCCAAAACTCTGCATCAACATGCCTTTTATACCCAGTCCTGAATGTCAGATGGCAAAGAGTCATTTCTGGTGTTTTGAGTAGCTTAAAGAAAGATCATGTCAAGTTGTTGGTGCATAAATCTGGGAAGTATGACAGCATGGGAGGACATTCTCAGAAGGTAGATGCCTTTTGAAATGGAAAATAATCTTAGTTTATACAATTTAAAATTAAAGAGCCTTTCAGTGGTCCTGATTTCCCAATTTGGGGGCACTTTACCCACCAAACAATAAAAGCACCACATAGTGACTATTTTGAAAGTCTTCCTAAAACTGTGACAATTAATTTCAAAGCCAGTCATTTCCCCTTAGACACCAAACCAATGCATAGAAATGATTGCCATAATGTCACCTTGGTTAATTTGTAATTGCCTTTTTCAGACCTGTCTTTGTGCTTTATTCCATTTTACCTTTCAGTTATATGAGATAACCCAAATTGTGAATTTCTTATCTCTGACATTTCTCTATTGCTAGTTTGTCTGCTTGTAAGATGGTAGAGTTATGTTTAAATTGTTTCCCTTCCAAATCTTAATGGTTTATTTACAGCAACTTTCTGTTCTATCGCATAATTTGGAAACACTTCCAGCCTTTGAAAATTCCAGTTGGAATAATAATCAAGTGCTTTCACCATCTAGACTTTAGCTGGGCTCACAACAAACTAGCCTGGGGCTAAACACAGGGGTTTATTGAATTCTGTAGAATGTGGTTAAAAATTAGAATGTCTGTGAGTGAATACTCTAATTTTTTATTATAGAAGGAAGCTTTCCTTTTACTTCAGCTCAGCTCTGTTGCCTCCAGAAGTAGATATCTGCTCTGTTTCCTTTCCTTACCACAGTCTGACCTTTGGAGAGCCATAGTTGCAATTTCTTTATTTCTAGATCTCTGGAAAGATAAAACCTATTGTTCAGTTGAAAGTGGAAAACACCTTATTTAGACAGAATTGAGGGCATCATGGGTACCAAAACAGTTTCCAATATTGATTATAAATTATGGAGAAAAAGTAAAAATAATTAAAGATTATATTTTATACACTTTCTTCTATATGATTTTAGTTTTTCTAACCTGTCTTTGGATTTCAAGTCCAGTGACTCAGGATTTTGTCCCAGGTCATTTCTAGGGATTTCTAAGAGATTAAGCTTGGTGAAAAAATGATATAAGCAATATGTCTCTTTCCACCGAAAGGATGGAGCCTACCTCCAGGTGAGTAGATCTGCCAAAGTAGTGTGAATTTAATAAACTCACTAAGTGTTAGTCGCTCAGTCGTGCCTGACTCTTTGCGACCACATGGACTGCAGCCCACCAGGCTCCTCTGTCCATGAGATTTTCTAGGCAAGGATACTGGAGTGGGTCGCCATTTCCTTCTCCAGAGGATCTTCTCAACCCAGGGATTGAACCTGGGTCTCCTGCACTGCAGGCAAATTCTTTACCGACTGAGCTACAACCGAGGCAGAAATCACCTGTTTCCCTCCTCCTGCAACCCCCATCACTGACTAACACCAAACATATGGACAGAGAGGGTTTAGAGGGAAAGAAAGGGGGAAGTAAGAAGACCTTGACTGGGAAGACAGAATTATGAAGTATCTCTACAGGTCAACAGAGGATAACATAAAGTCTTATTTCATGAGGTGTGAAAAATGGACTCCCTCACTGAATCCTTTTTGGGTGGAAATCAGGAAATAGTATGAGACTGATTGGCTGAACATGAAAGCAGTGAATTCTCTATATTTTAGAGTCTGATAACCAATGTACCAATATAACTTGATTTTCACAGGAAAGGTTATCTAATTGCATTACTCAGGATTATTTTTATTTTTAACTGCAGCCAGAGCTCACCCTTTTGCTTTCCTGAATTTATTTACTTATCATCATTTATTCATCAGACATTTATTAGAGCCTCTTGTGTCCAAAGCATTGTTAGTCACTGTCTGGCATGAAAAGATACATAGATGTGTGCATTGTCCTGAAGAGGCTAGAGAGGATTCCCGCTTGGGTGTGTGATGAGGACATGCACACCAATAACTGTGGCACATGATCAGTTCAGTTCAGTTGCTCAGTCGTGTCCTACTCTGCGACCCCATGAATTGCAGCATGCCAGGCCTCCCTGTCCATCACCAATTCCTGGAGTTCACTCAGACTCACATCCATCGAGTCAGTGATGCCATCCAGCCATCTCATCCTCTGTTGTCCCCTTCTCCTCCTGCCCCCAATCCCTCCCAGCAGCAGAGTCTTTTCCAATGAGTCTACTCTTTGCATGAGGTGGCCAAAGTACTGGAGTTTCAGCTTTAGCATCATTCCTTCCAAAGAAATCCCAGGGCTGATCTCCTTCAGAATGGACTGGTTGGATCTCCTTGAAGTCCAAGGGACTCTNTTTCAGCTTTAGCATCATTCCTTCCAAAGAAATCCCAGGGCTGATCTCCTTCAGAATGGACTGGTTGGATCTCCTTGAAGTCCAAGGGACTCTCAAGAGTCTTCTCCAACACCATAGTTCAAAAGCATGAATTCTTCAGTGCTCAGCCTTCTTCACAGTCCAACTCTCACATGGATGTATAAAGAAAGTTGAGCGCCAAAGAACTGATGCTTTTGAACTGTGGTGTTGGAGAAGACTCTTGAGAGTCCCTTGGACTTCAGAGAGGTCCAATCAGTCCATCCTAAAGGAAATCAGTGCTGAATATTCATTGGAAGGACTGATGTTGAAGCTGAAACTCCAGTACTTTGACCACCCGATGTGAAGAACTGACTCATTTGAAAAGACCCTGGTGCTGGGAAAGACTGAAGGCAGGAGGACAAGGGGACAACAGAGGATGAGATGATTGGATGGCTTCACTGACTCAATGGACATGAGTTGGTGATGGTCAGGGAGGCCTGGCTTGCTGCAGTCCATGGGGTTGCAAAGAGTTGGGCGTGACTGAGCGACTGAACTTAACTGAACTATGCCATATATATTCTTTGCAGTTTGCTTTATTGGCTTAGCATAGTGTTTTCAAGATTCATTCATGTTGTTGGATATACCTGTAATTCATTCATTGTCATTGTTGCCTAGTATTCCATTACTTGTGTATACCCAATTTTTAATTGATTCTACTATTAACATGTAAGATATTGCCAGCATTTTGCTATTCCGGTAAACATTCTTAAGCATATCTCCTTATCTGCCTGGGTGAGAAACCTTCTAGGATATATATTTAGAGTGATATTCTTGACTCTTGGATATATCTACAGCTTTACCAGGGGTTGACAAATATTTGTCCAACACATTATACTAGTTTCCATTGCCATCAGCAGTATATCAAAGTCCCCATCGCTCTATATCCTCGCTGTACTTGGAGTTCCCATACTTCCTGAATTCTGCCAGCCTGCTGAATGTGAACCGTCATCTCATTACTGTGCTGATTTGCATTTCATGATTTCTTGTGAGGTTGAACATCTTTTCATATGTTTGTTGGCCATTTGGCTTTCCCCCTTTGTGAATTGGCTAGTACATCATTTGCTCATGTCTGTTTCTATATATGTGTGTTTTTACTGATTTGTAACAATTTTTATATATACCCAATTATAATCCTTTGACAGTTACATACTTTGTGAACATTTTCTTCCCCTTTGTGCTTATTCTTCCTTCTCCTTTTTTGGTATAATTAGAAGGGGATTTTCTGTCTTTTTTCCCATTATGCTTAGTAATTTTGAACTTGCTCTTTAAGAAACTTATTCCAAGTTTTTCAAGACATTTTTCTATATAGTTTTCTGAAAGTTTATTTTTATTATTACAAATTTTACCTTTTGCATTTGTGTCTTAATTCATCTATAATTGCTATTTCTTTGTATATATTGATACAGGTAAATGTTAAAGATGAACAACGTAACATAGAGGAAAATCAATATTACTGTATAAAGAAAGTTAAAACTGTATTCTGTGCAATTTTGGACTAAGATTAAGAGGTCCAGAATTCTTCACTGTGTGCCCTTTGTGTTTGGGACTGGAGAAAAATGGAAAGGTGATGATTACTATAAAGTGAAAACTAACATCTAATAGACCTTTTTCTTGATTAACTGATTCAGTACTGTGCTTCTTCCTGTTAGTTTAGAGAATTTAAATTATTCCTTCGTGCTGGGCTTGAAAATAACATCACTTTATGTTTTGTTAATATTTGAACTTATTGTGTTTTAAACTCAAAGCTGGTGTTACATATTCAACGTTGTATTTGGATTTCGTCAGTTATTTGATTCATGCATGTGTGCCTCTAATTCTAAAGAACCAACTGAAGAATGAAATTTTCCAACCTTAAAACTGGTTCTAGTCCTTCTAGGCATTTTACGTATGTAATACCTAACGGAGTTGATGCAACACTTACTTTTTTAGCATGAATATGATCTCTGAAAGTCCTTGTTACTTGTTTGTACTGCTAATAAAATGTGCAGTTTTTGCCTTGTATTATATTTTTGTCTGTACTCGTCTACTCTTAATCTGTACTAGATTATAAACTTTTATTCATGTTGGTATGTGGAAGCCTCTAATTTAGTGTCTTACAGTATAAATGCTTAGGAAGTATTTGTTGAGTGAATACTTGTTATATTTTATCACTGATAGCTACTAATAGCAATGAATTATCTTTTGATTAATACTTTCTTAATTAACATATTATCCTTTCATTAGTTATACTACAGTTTCCAAAGTACTTTCACAGTGATTACTTTTAATAATTGTGGCAGTCCTATTAGGTGACTATTTTGTTAACATCCCATTTTATAAGTGGTACAATCAAGCATATTAACGTTAATTAATTTTAGCTGTAGGTGGCTCTTCTAAGCCTCAAATAATCCTTTTCCTTCCCTCCTCATAACAAGAACAAGCACAAAAACCACAACAATGACTAAAAAAAAATAATAATAATAGAATTATTAGCCTGAAGCTCTGCTAAATGTTTTACAAAATAATCCCAAACCCAGTTCTCTGACTATAAATCCCAACCTTAAGTCCAATTGGTATTGCCATAGCTATCATCAGCCACAATTTCTGCCTGACATAAAGATGAAGGACTGTGTTCAAACAAACAGTTGATGCAATCAATGTTTGGGGTATGAGTCACCTGGGTAGATGTGATTCCGTAGGCGATGGGAAAGAATTGTATTTTTGGATTCTCACTGGTTGGCTAAGTCACACACAGTCCTTAATAACACCTGCTTGTTTGTCTTTTCAGTCAAAAAGTGCTTTTCTTTGATATGGTTATTTCAGATCCACTTGGGAGTAAGGATTAATGAGACTGTTGAAAGTGAATATATTTCACAGTCTTTCAAATTTTTCTCTCCCACTATGAATAAGCCATCATTTTGTGTTACTTGACTGTAAACGGTGTGGGAGAGGCACTTGATTTAGAAAGAGCAGGGTGGATATGTTGTATCTTGCCTTTTATGAGCAACCATTTCTCGCTAAGACTTGACTTGTTTGGATCCATCTATTCCATGTCACTTCAGCAGGGATGCAGAATCGAGAAATAAAGTGCAGTTTTCAAATTTCAACAGTTTCAGTGACAGAAGTTGGTAGTGATTGGGATACACAATTAATGTTTCATTGGAAATGGCTCAGAAATCCTATCTAAAGAAACAACTGTCAAGTTATTGCCCATAAGCCAGGTTATAATCTCCAGACTTCTGTCTTCACTTTTATGGAGAGGAAGCATTCCTCTTTATCCACCACTTCCCAGCCAGACACCCCGTCTTCTTACCATTTTCATCTCCTTTAAAGTTTTTTACACGCTTGTGCTTCTCTGCTCCTTCCCAGAGTATTCCCCTCAGACAAACCCTTGATGACCCTCATTCCCTGGTTAGACTCGTCTACCTGTTTTCATAAGAATGGTTAGTTGTGCCTGGGAACCTTTGTAGTCAGCTCTTCCAGCTGTTGGCCTGAATGGTCCCTAGGGAGACCAGAAGCAATGAACCTGGAATAACCACATTTGACTTCTGTGAGCCCTCTTGAGAATTTAGTAATTACTTAATGGATTGAATTGGTGACATATACTATTCCAGATAACAGCCTAGGTTGCATTAAATTAACCTTCACAAATGGGTATTTATTAGGTACTCTTAAAAGACTACACGTGTTGGCTGTAATTGCTCTTCCATGTTTCTCCATGCTGATAGGTATTTGTACCCTGTGAAAAATTTCTCAGATGAAAGCCTGGGTGGTAGTTGTAGCTACTTAGTGATATGTGTCATTGTGTTCAGCACATTGAGCATAAATCCTGTCTTGTAAACAGCAGGAAGACTAATGAGGTTTGCCCACATTCTGGTATCATTACCGGGAATTCCAACAGAGAAGAAATAAAGAAAAGTACATAAAATGCAGTGATTTTTGGAACTCCTGATGATCCAAATTAAGGAGAGAGATGATTGCTCAACATTAAGCACAGACATGTATGTACAGATATGAGTACATAAGCTACATTTTGCTAAAAAAGAAACCAACATTCTGCTTTTATGAACACTGGTAAAGTCAGTGACTTGGTTCTACAGAGAGCTAATGAAGGGCTTATTTATGAGTGTCTTTAATTGTGAGAGTGTAGTGAGATAGCTATTGAAATAATGCAGCTGCTAAAATGATAGCACAGTTTTTGCTTTCTCAGAAATCATCATCATTACAGCCAGCTAAAATCTCACATCATTTTTTTGTCTTACAATTTTTGAAGTGATTCTGCCTGTTATTTTTATAGTCACAAATGACTTCTGAACACAATTTCTGAACACAAAGGGAGAAACCTTTCACATGTGTTTTTTAAGATTTATTTCAGATCTTTATTATTCCTGCTATGTATAACTTGTGTATTTGATAATGTCACATCAAGGGATCTGACTATTACTTATTGCCTAGACTACTTCTTGGATTCAAATTTTCATAAAAACTGTTATCATCGTAGCTTTGGCACAAAGTATGGTCCAACACATCTTTGTGTTTGAATAAATGCATAAATGGATGAATACTGTTAATAGAAAATAATATTGTCTGATCCATTTGCAGAGTTACTAATAGACAAAAATCTGGGACTAGAAAGTGAATTCCAGGGTAAAGTGTTTTGAAATAAATAGCTTTCTCTCTTTAGAGAAAACATATGCACATTCCCTCTCTCCCTCCCTCCTTCCGCCTCTCTTTCTCTAATGGAAAAATCCCCTCCTCCACTCCCACTTACTTGTCCCTTTCGTTGAAATAGAAGCCCCTCAGGTGTGCTGTGGAATAGTGAACAAGGCAGGGACTCTGCACTAGAAGATCTGTGTTCTGGTCCCAGCTCTGCCAGGGATGTGTGCTCGTTTAGCAGTTTCTTATATATGTAGGCACACAGTAAATACACTGAATTACTGAATGAACAAATTACTCAATCACTTATTGAGTGCTTCCTTCTATACCAGACTCTGAAAATGCTTTGTGATACTGATTAAGTTACTTAAATTCCTTGGACCTAACTTTTATTACTTATAAAGTGACAGGACAGAATGAGATGCCTATTTACTAACCCACCTAGTACTTACAAATATGACTAGATGAGTTGTAAGATTTCTTCATCCCACCCTGACTCTTCAGAACTCTTTAATTTCCTGGATCCCAATTTAGGATTATGAGATCAGAAGGAAAATATCAAACTTGTTTGTACATCTAGTTACAGGCTTTCTGGGACCCCAGATTTTCACTCAGAACAGTGATTGTAAAAAATATTTTCCCAAGGATGTCTTTTATAATTACCAAAAAGTAGTCCATAGAAATTTCTGTTAATGACTCTAGTTATATAAGTGAGTGATTAGTGGTGTCATAAAGATCCACTGGAAATAAAAAATTGTTGTGTTTACTGAACACTTAGAGTACTAGAAATTCGATTAGTAACTCTCAAGAGAATCTTCCTTAAAGTCTTAGGGAACATTGATTTTAATACTTGGTAATGGTGGTAGGAAAAAAGGGCTTGTTGGCACTTTTCTGCCTAAGAATTTTGGCAGCTTCTCTGTCAACCTCAGCTCATGAAAACCACAGTGGGTCGGGTAAACTGTGTGGAGAGGGAACTTGTCAGAAGCTTACGGCTTTTCACTTGAGTCTAATAGAGACTTAGCACTTTGCAGGTCAGTGCCACTGCTATTTGTCTCTGACCCAAGAGATCTGGAGTTCTTCACATCAAAACCACATCTTGCTGAGCAGAGATCAAACGTAGGAAGGTAAGGATTCTGCCAGTGATTTATCATGCCAGGGAGAGTGATCAGGCCATATGGGGCTGCTGCAAATGAAGTTGACATTCTGGCAGTTTCTCTTATAAGTCTCACATGTAGTTGTGGCTAGTTTTTCTTGTAGAGGAATTCCGGGTCAAGTGGCAGCTTCAGTGGCATTTCTTAGCAAGCCTTAACCCCAACATGAGATTTATTTCAAAATCACATCTTAGCAAGACTTTTCTTATATTTTATGTAAATAGCAAAAAGGAATTTCTTCACCAAATACTGAAGGTTAATTTGAGCTTTTCATTTGATGTCTCCTCCCTCCACCCCTTTTCTGGGATGGTAACTATTTTGAACAAGAGAAAAGAAAGAAAATAAAAATTAAGGTGATTTTAGGTCTACAAAAAAAATTGCTTTCTAAATATTAGATGTGACTTTAAGATAATGAAATTGACTCTATAAGCTATACTCAACTAGGCTCATTAATTCATCACATTTTATTAGCTCAGGAGTTTTAGGAATGAATTACTACAAATATGACAATTTAATTCTCAGGGTAGGGAAGGCATCGGGCATACAAACCTTTCTGTATATTAGTAATGACCAAGAGCAAAGAAGAAGAATTTAATTACTTAAATACAAAATAGATATAATTATGTTTGAAAAAAATTGCTGACATTTAAGTTGTGGACAAATATTTTAACTGAAAGAAAAAATCTAGTAACTGTACACTATTTATTTATTTTTATCAACAGACACATGAAAATAGTTGTGCAATATAAAATTCAGCTTGTTGTTTGTTTACTGTCACAAGCAAATGTTTAGTCTCTTGTGGAGAAAACACTCATTTATTGGTTCAAAGACCTCTTCAACCTTCGGATATACACTGGGGCGTTTCAAGCTCGTCTTTGCACAGAATGTTTGCTTTGTAACATAATGAAAGATGAGATTGGTCGTTAAATGTAGTAGTAGTCTGTGACATTAACTTCTAATTCAACTGAAGATATCATTTGTCCCTTTTGTGTTTTACTTTTTCTAAATGAGAAAAATTACCATAAATGAAATGAGCTTTAGTGGTTAGAACTAGGTCTCATCCTGTAGTCAGAATTCAGTTGATTTCCTGAGGTATCAGTATATCTGTTTATTAGCTGGGAATTATTATTCTGACTGATGAAGTACTTCAGACCTGCAGGAAGCAAGTGTAAATATAATATATAATAATAACATGGACTCTCTCCCAGTTTTCATCCTTGGAATGTGTACAACATCCATGAAAACCTGGTAGGGTCACCAGGTAAAATATAGGGCATCTAGTTAAATTTGAATTTTTGATATATAATGAATACTTTTTAAATATAAGTATGCCCCATGATTTGGGGACATTATTATACTGAAATTTAATTTGTTATTTTTCTGGAATTCATATTTAACAGATTGACAACCCTAAACTGTTACATGCATGGCTTGTGATTTTTATCTGTGACCAACAAATAAATATCATTTTAATGTAAAATTACTTGCCAATAAAATCAAAGACGAAAGGAATCCTTTAAAATTGTTGTACTTGAATAATGAAAATGAGTATAGTAGAAATATCTTTTTTTAACCCTAGCAATACTAGTAAATAAATAGGGCAACTAGGCCCATTGTAAGACAGCTTAATCTCCTAAATGAATTGCTCCAACCTTTTAATTCAAAATCATACAAACAAAAACATTGAGATAAGCTGGGTGCTTTTTCAAATGGGGACCCCCGTGGCTTTGAAAATAAACACTTCAGTCTCCTTCCCACCCCAACACCCACACTCACTAGCCTTTCTGATGTCTTCCATTTGCAAATGAACAGGCTGAATCTGAAAAAGACAGAAGACTAATTAAACCAAGGAAAGATAGGCAAAGGAACATTTGTTTCCAAGCAGAAACAAAAAGAAATCAAGTCACATTCTGCTTTCTCAAGGTGACAGAAAGCCTTAAAGCCTTTCCTGAAGTTTCTTCTCCAAGCATATGTCCCACTCCACTGCTCAGACCCTGTCAGGGCCAGGCTTCAATAGTGTGTTTGAACATTCCGGCATTAGACTGTCTTCATGGCTGAATCTGGAAAGGGTCTCAATCAGAAATTCTGACCAGTCAGTGTGCTGAGTGACCTTCACCATCTTTACCTTCTTTTCCCATCCTTTTGCCCTGTGTGTCTCATGATTTGACAAAGGGGTCTTAATGGCAACAGAAGAATAAATGAACAGATAAACACAGAACAAGGAGTGAGTAACATTTTAAAAGCATTAATAAACTGCCTTGAATTGATGATTTGCATTCAGAATCAGAATCAAGAATTTGAGTGTGCACAGTATCAGGTTTTAAGTCATCCAGTACTTCACTTAATCTTTCCAGCCACTGGATGAGCTGATTTTCTCCTTTTAGAGATGAGAAAATTGAGCCATAGAAAGATCAAATGACACACCTCAAGTCACACCATTTAGCAGTCTTTATACATGTAGAAATTTGATACATAAAGAAATAGTTTGAAAGCAGTGGGGAGGCAGAATTTGATCTTAGGACACCTAAGACGACCAAAAAAACCTCCATGAGATTGAATATAGATGCTAGTCAAACCTGGTGGTATTACTAAGGGAGGCTGGGGAAATTGGGCAGTTTAGGTGTGTGGAAGAGAAACCTTGCCATAACCCTTGGGGTCCTGAAGCAACTAGAACACTAGGTCTACCCTAACTTGTATCACAGGTTCTTGGAATTATATCCAGAGCCCTTTAAATGATCCAAGTAGCTTCATTCTGGGAAAGAAGGCAGCCCCCAACCCCCATACCTCGCCTCCCAGTTCATTTGGTTCTAGCCTTGTGTCCTGAAGTCTGCCCAAACTGAACTGTTCTCTGGGGAACATGACTAATGATCTTTTGTCTCTGTACTCTTATCAGTGTCCTTTCACTTTCAGAAACAGATCTTGAGGTTAGATGGATATGTGAGAAGCTGGGTGGATCTTGGCTACCTAATTCTGCTAATGTCCTAACTTATTTCTGTTTATAACATTAACACAATTTGTGTAATCATTATGTATTAGTGTAATATGTTGGGCATATAGTATTTATTTTAAAATACTCTGGCACAATCAATTTAGATTAACATTTTAAAGCTATTTTAAAATGTTGCCTCTGGTTTCTCATTTCTTTGACCTTGTTGTTTCTGCATACTTTGAAAGTGTAGTTTGCAGTCTTTTCTAATGAAGACTTTTCCTTTTTCCTGGCTTTCAGCCTAGGACGCAGAATAAGTGGGATTCAGGGCATACAGTAATGGGTCTATTATTTAAAACTGTTAATTGATTAAAATTAAGATTGATAAACTATTCCTTGTCAAAACAGGCTTTATAAAACCATGCTTTTTGCCAGTAAATGATTACACCTATTGAACAAAGGCCATGTCTTTATAATATCAAAACATTGACTTTAAAGTGGAAAATGTAATCAATCATCTAGGTGTTTTCCTATACAATACCATTTGGGTGTTTTTTCACTTTTTAGCCAGATGTTTTGGCGTGAAGCAAAGCAAAGAATGGAAGACAGGAGAACCACTTGTGCTCCGACTACCTAGATATTTCAATAGGAAACTTCTCACCTCACCCCATAAGTGATCTGGACATTTGCTTGTTTTATTTTATATAGGTAACCTCTTAATTGCAAGTAAATAAGGTCAGGATTTTTTTCCTTTAAGTTAAAAATACCTTTATTACCTTAGTTTAAAATAGTCAAAGGCTACCAGCTTTGCAAGGTAGTATCCCAAGGTGATCATCAATATAGTTTTTTATAATAGAAATTAATTTCATGTAGTTCAGTGATAGTGCTATCTGTACCCTGTTGACCGAAATCTCTTTGAAGTGCGTCAGAAGAAACAGTCATGTAAAAGGAGATAACCAACATATGACAAGTCCTCAGACTTCTTTCTCCTCTTAATTAAAAGTAATTGAACTTTTTCCTATAAATAGATCAGTCTGGTTATTGATTTGCTATTTGGTACTCTCCTTTGATGAACCAAAAACAGTGTAGTGGCAAGTCGAGTGAAATTCAACTCTCCAAAGCATAATCTACTGCAGGATTTAATACAGATCATTTAAAGCATTTACTATTAAAAACAAAACCTTTTATTACTGAAATAAAACCATGGCAGCTTTATGTCAAAGATTCATTGAGGATAGGAAATTATTTACACCTAATTCCTATTAATACCTGCCTCTTTGAGAACTCCTCAGGGGTTTGTTGCCGCTGCTAAGTCGCTTCAGTCATGTCCGACTCTGTGCGACCCCGTAGACGGCAGCCCACTAGGCTCCTCTGTCCCTGGGATTAGATCCAACAATTAGAAAATCCATGGCAGCCTCTCTGTGTTGTCACGGCCACTTTGCTGTGGGCTGAAAGTGTGGTAAACCTGATTTGTCCTCCATTATTCTCCTGCTGCAGAAGTGGCCAAGTGATATGGCTTGGCTTATGTGGCTGAGGTGCACTGTTTTGAATCTTTATCCAAGAAACTGCTGAGA
The DNA here is from genome assembly GCA_006410875.1 of Neotragus pygmaeus. NCBI lineage: Eukaryota > Metazoa > Chordata > Mammalia > Artiodactyla > Bovidae > Neotragus > Neotragus pygmaeus. The sequence goes on along the minus strand of SJYV01022910.1, from coordinate 1,254,328 downwards.
TTTATAAAACAAATTCGAGCTTGTGAAAGATTCAAATTCCTGTTGACAGCCAGTCTGAATTCCTTGTCCCATCTTTGCTTCTTTCCCCAGTAACTTAATTTATTAAATCTTCTGAATACTGACTGCATGTTAGATGGTGTGTTAGAACCTGTAGAACGTGGGGGACTCCAAATATTGCTGGGAGACCTTTCTTCAAAGAACTTAGGAAAGGGAGAAACTTCCATTGTAGCTAGCTAAGCCTTAGGCACATTCACATTTTAGCTTACCTGATTGCGCAGTAGCCTTGCAAAGACTAGGCCTACTGCTTTTTCTGGAAAGGAAACAAAAGCTCAGAGTTTGAAAGTCTTATTTAAGATGGCTCAGGCTTACACAGGGTTTCCCTTGTGGCTCCCTGGGTAATGAATCCACCTGCAATGCAGGAGGCCTGGGTTCGATCCCTGGGTTGGGAAGGTCTCCTGGAGAAGGGAAAGGCTACCCACTCCAGTACTCTGGCCTGGAGAATTCCATGGACTGTATAGTCCACGGGGTTGCAAAGAGTCGGACAGGACTGACGACTTTCACTTCACTTCACTACTTCAGGCTTACACAAGTGGTAGAAGGCAGGTTGATTTTAACTGGAGATCTTTCAACTCGAGTACTTCCATTCTAGTTTGTTCTATAAGGGAGATAAAGAAGTACATGCAAGGTTAGTCACCTCAGTCCTCAGTAAATTTCCTACTTTTTTTTTTTTTCACATACAGAGACATGACCCTCATGGCATTTAATCATTACTGTTGATTTAATTAAGCAACTTCAGTCTCTACACTTGTCCTGGGGAGAAGAGACTTACATATTATGTTGTTATATTGAGGGTGTCTTTTGAAAGAAATCATATAAATTCAACCCAGTAATTTGAACTGGCCTGCCTTTTCAAAAAGCCTGCCTTTATAATCTTTACTGTTTAAAGCCAAGGACACAACCAGATATTTCATTTATATTTCAGGCCACTTCTCTTGAATGCCATGAGATGTCTGTTCCTTTCTGGTTTGGGAAGGGACACTTTGGCGGATTGTCCTTTTTAGAGTTCTTAAAAGCATTCCACCAAGAAGGGAATAAAACTTGTGAGATGGGGAAATAGATGGCATTTCCTGACCAGGTTCCCAGAATTCTAGGATGCTACGAAATAATTACCGAAGGAAATTGTACTTAGAGGTTTTGTTCAACTCCCTGTGTGGCGTGTCCCTAATAAACTGCCATTATGAATGTACTTTTCATTCCCTTAGTTGGTGAGGTAACTGAGAGATAGGTGTGACCGTTTCATAAAGACTGGCATTTTGATGCCTGTTTTGATACCTAGATTTGGCAGATAAAGGAACATATGAGAAAGGAATTGTTTTGATGCAGTGAACTTGTAACCAGCCCCTAAATCAGGCAAGGTTGGCCATTTCCTTTTTTATCTGCATATCCCAAACTAGCCCTTCTGTGGGAAGTCATTAGCATAGGGATAGATTTTGAAGTCCCCTTCCTGGACCCTCAGATATAGCCCTCTGGTTGTAAAAGTGCACAGACTCTCTTTAAGAAGCCTCAGGAAAATAATTTTCTATCTGAGGATTACAGTAGCGTGGCTGCTGTCCTCTGGCAGAAGTTCCTGCTTCTGCAGGTGAGGAGAATGCAGAATCTCCTCAGGATCTCACCTCCGAGTGGAATCTACTAGGGATGTAAACGACCATTGTTTCCCTAACACATTTTGCCTTCAAGAAAAAGAATGAAAAATTATTTTGCTGTCCCCTTGTTGATTGTGCTGAAGAAAAAAAAGACTCAAACAAAATTCCTTGTGCTGAATCATTTTGAAGAGGCATTGTGGAAGAGGTGCTTATATTTCCTGGTCAACCATCAAATCTGCTTTCTAAACGAAATTTAAATTTAGCAAAAGCCCTGAGCTGGAAATCAGGATATTGGATTCCAGTCCCTGTTCAGCCACTAATGGGCTGTATGACCATGGGCCAGTCATTGAACTCCTTTTTAACAATATAACAATTTCCTTCAGTATAGATGGTATGTAAGGCCCTTTCGGTTCTTTGAATCTCTCTCTTCCTCATTAGAGCAGCCTCTACTATATTTAGACCAAAAAATAAAGAGTGTTAATTCATTAGTGCATTTAAAAATAGTGCTTTGATGTGACTTGGATATCAGAAGTATGAGCTTGGCATGCTGCATAATTTCACAGTAAGAAACTAACATCAGTGGGGGTGAGTGGGCTATTTCCAGTTGTTCTTGGTGGTCACTTTGCATGAGTTTAAAAATGTTTGTTATAGGACTTTTTTCCACCTAAATTTACTTTTTTTCAAATGACATCTTTCTAGTACATTAGTTGAATATTCAAGTATTATACATAATTGGAAAAGGAAGTAGCTTTTAACCTGTAGGATGGACTCTTTTATGGGCATGGAGATCTATTAAGTATTATTCAAGTAGTTATGAAACACCAGCATGCACTTAGGAAGGAGTAAGACAAATCTGCAGTCAACAGAACCTCTGATAAACTCTCTTATTGAGCACCCACTAGTGGACACATGTGTGTACCTCAGGTAGGCAGAGTATCCGAACTGGGAAGTCCTTAGAGATGGCATCTTCCATTCAGTTAGTAGTATCTTTCTAATGTGCCATGCTGAAAAGTATTCAGGAGTTCAGCCAGGAAGTGTCACAGTCGATTATGAATGTCTGTCAAGGGGCTGGGCAGGAGGTTTGTATCACAGGCGCCATGGATGCGCCTGCCTTTGGTTACCAAGTCTGGTGTTCTAGATGAAAGAAGGCTGGGGAAGGTGGGAGACTTGCTGAACATTTAGTGTGAAACCAGGACCAGAATACAAGCACTTCACCTATTCTTCCGTCTTTCACTGTGGAAGAAAATAGGACTGTTAAAGTAGTATCCTCTTATAAATGGCCTCTAGGTGTAGTCAGCCTAAATAATGAGCTATAAAATGGCCACACTACATAATTGGTAGTGGTCGAAGGAGGAGACTGAAATTCCAGTTTGGTTCTGCAGGTGTCAGATCAGTCCAGAGAATTCCAGTGTTATGGCCCAAGACCCCAGAGGAAAGTAGTTCCTTCTGAACCACTTTCACTGGCAGGGTACTGTGGTACAGCAGTCTTCCTAGGTAAGTAAATAACTAACTCCATTGTCTCAGTGGTCACAGTGTGTATCTAAAACCGTATTCTGGATGAAGGTTGATTTTCGTAACCTCAGTTCAAACAAGAAAGAGTGGGAAGCATATGGTGTTAGTGAGATGCTGTTCAGTGTCAGTTGAGGGACCAGCTTCCCTGGATAGATGAAAATGATTCTTGAGTTGCAAGAATTTTGACTCCTGGAATTCAAAACATACATTGTTTTACTTTTTTTTTTTCAGAAAGTACTTCTTTCTCATATGATACCTGTACACACCTAACATTTATTGAGCAGCTACTGTTTCACTGTTCCTTTTCTAGGTACTGGAGATACAAAAATAAAGATGACCTAGTGACATAGTATTTGTCCTTAAGGAGGGAACAGTTTAGTAGTGGACAGATACCTTTGACCAGAGATGAAATATTTTAGGACGTTATGATACTAGGCAGAAGCCAGAGGATCGCATTTAGTTCTGTCTGAAGGGATTTGGGAAGGCTTTACCAAGAGGTCTTATTTGAATTGAGTTTTGAAGGATGATTAAGATTCTAATGTTTTATCAGGTGAAAAAGTATGTTTGTATTGAAAGATCCTTATAAAAGTTCATAGCATATTTAGAATTAGGTGTGGTTTTAGTCTAGAGAGTCACTAGGGAGGAACTTAGATCCACAGATTTTACATTATTATACTCCTCGTTAGATGGCACACCATAAGACACTGGTCTGTGCAAGACTCCTCCTGTTTGCCCACAAGCATCCATTTCCAGCCTATGTTTAGATACAGATAGATCCTTGATGGGGAAATAGTATTACTTTGTCTGTTTTTCATTTATGTAAATGGTATTGTGCTATGGATGTTATTCTGGCTTAGATCCTTAGTGAGGAATGGCCAGAGATGAGACCAGAAAGATTGGCTGGGACCAAGTTATGAAGGCAGCTACCTCTTGGGAAGAAACATTTTTAAATAGTCTATTTTTAAACAGTTCACTTGGCCACTTAAAGGTTATGCAGTAATAAGGAAACTGCCCCAGAGCTCTAGTCTGTTACATACAAGTAGGTACCAGACTGCATCAGTTCTGGATCTCAACTCCCCTGCATCCCTTACTGTGCGCCAGTTCCTTTACATCTCTGAGCTTCTACTTCCTCATCTATGAAATGGGAATGATGACATTGCCTACCTCATGTGATATTTTTGAGGATTAATTGAGTTACTACATGTAAAGTGTCTGAAACAGCGCCTGGAACATATAAGCACTCACATTTAACTTTCATTATTATTCTCTTGATCCATTTGGTTTTCAGTTCTGACTTTACAGTAAATTTCCTAATTATGTTCGTTCTACTGCCTTTGGCCTAACTGAAGACAGCTCTTTAACTTAAAGTTATAGTTTAGCAGAGAGGATGGGGAAAAACCAGTAACGTTAACAGGCATAAAAAAGCCCTGGACTTAACTTCAGGAGACTTAGGTTCAAATTTTTGGCTTGGGAGTTATTTGCAGCATTTCAGTTCAGTTCAGTCGCTCAGTCGTGTCCAACTCTTTGCAACTCCATGAATCGCCACACGCCAGGCCTCCCTGTTCATCACCATCTCCCGGAGTTCACTCAGACTCACGTCCGTCGAGTCAGTGATGCCATCCAGCATCTCATCCTCGGTTGTCCCCTTCTCCTCCTGCCCCCAGTCCCTCCCAGCATCAGAGTCTTTTCCAATGAATCAACTCTTCTCATGAGGTGGCCAAAGTACTGGAGTTTCAGCTTTAGCATCATTCCTTCCAAAGAAATCCCAGGGTTGATCTCCTTCAGAATGGACTTGGACATAAATCTTAGTTTACTTTTCTGGAAGGAAAATACGTACATCATAGATTTGTTAAATAGATTAAGTGAAGTAGTGAAGATGCTCAGTAAACAGTGGCTATCTAATAATGTTAATCATCTGAGTTATTTTTTGAATTTATATTGTCCATATACTTTGAGTTAAAATGAATTCCCCTCTGTCGATCTCTGCAGGATGTTTTGGTCTTCATGATATAGCTGGGCTGGTGTAGATGTGCTCTGTTAGCACAGCTCTTGGGAAAGGACTTACTTATCAATCCTGCTTTTTCAGCTAAGGGTTTGACGAGCTGGTGCTTTCTTTGATGAAGCCCAAGTGCTCTCCTTAGGAGGATGTTCTCTTGGCTTCTGTCAGGCAGGCATGGCTCTTTGGTTGGATTTCTCTTTGGCACACAAATTACTTGTCCAGTGCAGTGTTTTATAAAATTAAGATATAAATTATCCTTAAAGCATATTCATAGTAAGTATTCAGTAATACTTTAGAATGTTGTTACCACATCATATCACTGGAGCTGTTGTTGTGTTGGTCTTCTCCACTGCAGTGCTGAACACTCATCTCAAGAGTGAGGGCTGACTCTATTTATTTCTGTATCTCCAGTGTCTGGCAAGTGCCTTCCATGCAGTAGGTTCATAATAAGTGCTTGTGAACATGGAAACATTAATAACTTCAAGGGAGATAGAACAAAGGCATTCCCCTTCATATATGACTGTCTTTTCTTTTTCTTCTTTTCTCTTTCTTTTCAGCTTCTCCCTTCCTCCCAATAACTAGTGTCATGAGTCATTTACTGGCCCTAATTCACCTTTTTAGAAGATATTTCTGTCATTTCCCCTTTTCACAAAAATGGAAGGTGACATGTCTTCACGTGAAGAAATTGCTTCAGCCAATTTTTGAAAAACTCTGTGGTTAATCAGTTACTTTTAATTTAAATATATATGCTCAATGCTGAATTGCATTATAAACTCCCGCACTGATTTATGATCTCAGTCTGCCTTAATTAACATTGATTCTAGGGGAATAGTAAATGGGAATGGCCCTTCACAATTGAGGCTGAACAATGAACTCTCTGGGTGTTGTCCAATTTGTAACATGATTTACATGGAAGCCAGTCCTTCCTTTCCTGGGGTTATCCCTTTTTCATCTAGTGTTTAGGACAGGTTATATATAATCCATAGATAGGAACATTTACTGTCAAATACTTTTGCTGATTTAGAGCTGGGCCGCAAAATGGTCACTATTAATAAAGACAGAGAAAAAAAGCTAATCTGAGGCTTTGCAGGGGTTCCAGGTTCTTGCTATGTGTCATCACTTGTCCAGTCTGTGGCATTTTTATGAAGTGGCCATAATGAAAGTCAGATTAAATGCACAGGATATATACATTTAATCAACAGCCATTGGAGTCTGTGGCGCTGGAACAGTTATAAGAGCCCCATGAATGCAAATTTATTGCAAAAGAATCCAAGGGGTGGGGAATGAATGTCTGCTGAATGGTACTACCTGACACGGGACACCAAAAAACTTTCCAGAGTGAGTGATTTAAGTGTAAGGTTTGGCTTGTAAAGCTGCCAGCTGCTTGGTTTCAAAATTTGAAACATTTCCAAAACATTGGATGAGGCACTTTATATGTGCACTAGAGTAAATACTCTGGTTTTACTGCCAATTTAAATGTGCTCAGTTTACAGTAATGAGCTTGTATAGGCATTACCTTGTTTATAGAAAGTGGAACAGGAAGAAATGAACATTAACCATTACCAGTAGCAATTCCCATTGCCTTCTGCCACATCAGTGATGGCAAGCACAGTTTCTTCCGATTTGAGACTATGTCACAACTGACATTGATGTGTATGTGGCTCTAATGCCATGTTGCTACAGCACGTAACAGAGGAACAAATGCTGTAATCCAATATGCTCTGATAAGGCTGCTCAGACCACTTGACTGTTTCCTACCATTTTTCCTAAAACAGATAAGAACGGCATTCTTAGATATGGGAATCATGGGACAGTAGAGTAGGTAGGTACCCTGATTACACAAAACTGAGTTTATTTTAGCCAGGTCTGTTTTCTCCAAGCAAATCAGTACTGGGAGTCATGTATTTTCTCCTAAAAAAATTATCTGGATGTGTTTTGGTGCTCTGCACGGAAGCATTGGTTTTTGTCTTTTAGGATGACTGAAACAGGAACCCCTTTAACCCTCTCATACTTTTGAGATCATATACTGGCAGATATATTTAGCCTGAAAGACATAATTTGCTCAGCCTGGAAAAGAAAGAAAATATAGAAATCTAAGGAGGCACCAGTGAACACAATGCCTAGAGTAAGCACTCAATAAAAATTATTGGAGGAGATAGGAAGGGAAGAAGGGAAGGGAGGGTGATTCATAGGAAGGGAACATGGAAACCCATATTTTAAGAGACATATCCTCATTAGTTCAGCTGTGTTTAGACTAGACTTTTTAAAACAAAAAAGTCCCTATTGATTGCCAGGGACTCCTTGTCTTTATTTCTTCATTTCTTTGCATGGCTTCTGAGAACCTTTTGGCCCAAATACACATAGATATGAGTATCTGGATTCTGCTACCCAAGGAATCCCACACCTCCCCTACAGTTAAATACCTTTTCCATTGTGTGGGATCCTAGCAAAATGCAGAAATTGGCCAGAACCACAGCATGGTATATGTCTGCAAACAGCAGGCTTCTGATGACACAGGTGTATGGCTATGAGATTATTTTCATGCCCCAGATTGTGTGTGTTTTCTAGCTGGTCTTGCTTTCCGTGCTTTTTCTAGCAGTATTTTCATGGTGCAAAAAGAAAAGCAAGCTAGTCACTCAGCACTGAGTAGCTCAGGTGTTGATACCCGAGCTTTCATGGCAGGTGAGCTCCCCCTGTTCCCTGTCAGGTCCTCGACCTGTCCCTCGGTTCATCCTCCCTTCATCCTGCTTCCCTTCTCAGTGCACCGTTTGTCAGTAAGAACTCAAGGCTTATTTGTCTAAGTCTCTTCTTTTCAAAGAGAACTGTATTTTTAAAATAAACATATGTTTTCTAACACTTTTTAATATTCATGGCCTTATTTTTAGAAGTCTCCCCATCCTATTTCTTCCACAGTATTTTTCACTCCTTTTAATTGCTGCTCTTCTTAAATGTGATTAATTTATATTTTTAAAATTCTTCTCTCTTTTCTCATGACTGCCTTCTTTATATAACTTTATTTCACTAGTCAGGTTTGTGAGTTTCTGACCTGATTACTGACTGTGCATTTTCGTGAGTGCTTGCCTGAAGGCACCTTGCTTATTCTGAAGACAGTGCTATGGTGGAGGGCAATGCTGAGAACCCAGGTGTCGCTCAGCCACTGGAGATAGTGCTAGGGTCTGAGGACTTGTAGGTAGGAAGATGAGAAGCTAAACCTGGGTTTCTTCCATCTCTGTCACATATCTTCAACCTGGGTATCAGATAATCTTTGAGAGAGCTGACGTTTGGGAAGAGGGGCTGGTGAGGCCAGCTGAATAATTTTATGAGGGATAGAGTTTCTTTCTTCTACCTTTTTCATGCCCTACCCCAGGTCATACTCCCTCATTATTTCTTGTTTCCCTGAAGTGTTCTTCTGACATGTCAGCCCACACCGATATCTCCCTTCTCTGAAGCGAACTCCTGCAGTGCTTATCTCAGCCATTCATCTTGGCACTAAATCATAGAGTGCCTTACATTATTTAACTTTCCTGAAAGTAATCTTGTCTTTGAAACACGATTTTAAGCTCCAGGACAGCAGAGCACACGTTTTCTGTAGATTTTCAGTGGTACCTACAAACATCTCCATGTTTAGAATAGGCCTTTAATAAACATTTTGCAGTTTTTTCTGTGAAGTCAAATTTCTCCTCAGCTATTCCTTTCCTTCTTAGTTTGAACGCATTCTGTTTTTGTTCTAACAAACCTGTTTCACAGAGGAGAATTGAGAGGATTTAGCAGTGCCCTCAGTTTTATGAAGTGGTTGCATTGCAACTGAGAGCCATAACTCTGTTTTAGATTATTATTTTAAATTTTATATCAGTTAAAAGAGTAATAGTTGCTATCCAGGATTTCTGCTTCTGACTTCAAAGTGTCATACGGTAAAGGGTTCTTCAGTCAGAATGCAACTAGCTCTTGTATGAATTAATGTGTATGTAATTATATGTACTTGAATTTCATTTTCCAATGATTTGTTGATAGCCTACTGATCTTGTATCCTGGGGTTGTGCTAAATTATACTTCCTGTAATTTTTGGTATATTTGTCAGAAATCTCTATATAATCTTCTGAAAATAAAGAAAATATTACCAATTTTACTTTCAACTTTTTGGCCTAGCAATATCATATTATTGCAGTATTAAATAGTGGGAACAGCTATCCTTGCATATATTATTTTTAATATATTGATTAATTAAAAGAACAGTTATCTGAAAACTAATCAAGGGGCTGAGGGAAAATGCAAAAGCTGGGTTTTTTTCTAGAAGCAAATGCCAATACTAGTTCTAGGAATAGGAGAATAAATTTCTGTCCAGCAACAGCAGAATACATATTTTCAAGTTCACGTGGTGCATTCAACCAAGTTAGATCACATCCTGGGCCATAAGACACACTTTGGCAAAATTGGAAGTGTAGAAATCATATAAAAATACACTCTCAGATTACATTGAAATTAAACCATAAATTAATAACAGAAAGATAACCTGGAAAATCGCCAAATATTTGGACACTAAACAACACTTGGATCAAAGAATAAGTCTCAAGATAAATTAAAAATATTCTGAACTAAATGAAAAGACAACTTGTCAAAATTGGTGGGATGCATTGAAAGCAGTGTTTAGAGGGAAATCTATGGCATTGAGTACATATATTAGAAAATAAATAGTCTAAGCTTCTACCTTAGGAAACAGAAAAAGCAATATACACATAGGTTAAGCAGAAGAAAAATAATAATAAATTATACCAGAAATCAGAAATTGAAAACTGGGAAACAGTAGCAAAAATAAATGAAACCATAGGCTGGTTCTTTGAAAAGATCAACAAAATTGATAAACATCCAGCCTGAATAACAAAGATAAAAAGAGCGGAGACAAAAATTACTAATATCAGAAATGACAGAGAAGTCATCATGGACATTAAAAAGATAACAGAGGAATGTTTTGAGCAACTCTGTGCTCACAAATTTAATAACTAATGGGAACATTTTTTTAAAAGACATTCTACTAAAGCTCACATAAGGAGAAGTAGATAATTTGAATCGCTCTGTATTTATTAAAGAAATTTGAATTTGTTGCTAAAAAACTTTCTCATAGAGAAAGCTTCAGGCCCAGATGCCTTTGCTGGTGAATTCTAACATATTTAAAAATAAAATAGGAAAAAATAATGCCACTTCTACACAAATTTCAGAAAATTAAAGAGGAGAGAATACTTCCCTACTTATTATTTGAGACCAGCATTATCCTGACATCAAAACCAAAGACATTACAAATATATTTAAAAAATCCCAACACCTAACAGATTGGCACCCAATCTTGAAATAGTCAGGGCTTCCAGGTGGCTCCAGCAGTAAAGAACCTGCCTGCCATGCAGGAGATGCAGGTTTCGATCCCCGGGTCAGGAAGATGCTCTGGAGTGGGAAATGGCAACCTGCTCCAGTATTCTTGCCTGGGAAATTCTCTGGACAGAGGACCCTGACTGGCTACAGTCCGTGGGGTCGCAAAGAGTCAGACACCACTGAGTGCAGGTGGTCCCTGAAACAGCCATCACTTCTTGCCTGCCCTTCCACATGTTTTTTTGACTGTAGGTTATCCTGACCCAGGATTTGGGGTTTAAATGGCCTTAAACTGTACTGCATGACTTTCTGCATCCTGGTTACAGGTGTTTGGATCCAAGGGCAGTGATTTACTTTACATCTCAAGCCTGACTTGAAAGATTGTACTGGAATCCAATCAACTCCCCTTCCCCTGAGATTGACCTAGAGACCCAAAAGGATAGAATAGTTGCTGGTGGGAGCTGAGGATGGAGACTCATACTGTCTAAGCCTGGATAGACCTGACCTATTTCTGTTAAGAAATTGGATTAGCAGTTAATAACATCCCCCATTAAAAATGTATCAGTCCAGATAGCTTTGGTGATGATTTCTACCAAGCATACCAATTTCTATAATTTCTTCCAGAAAATAGAAGGAACGCTTCCTATTTTACAAGCTTGGCATTCCTCTAATATTAAAACCAGAAAGATATTACAGGGAAGGAAAACTACAAACTGATATCTCTCATTAGTGATAGTTGCTCGGTTGTGTTCAACTCTTTGCAACCCTATGAACTGTTGCCTGCCAGGCTCCCCTGTCCATGGAATTCTCTAGGCAAGAATACTGGAGTGGGTTGCCATTTCATAAAAGCAAAATCCTCAAAATATTAGCAAATAAAATCTTAACAATGTTTTAAAAAGTATTATACACCACAACCCAGTTGAATTTATTTCAGGTATCATTACCCAAAGAAAGGTAATGCCAAAGAATGCTCAAACTACCACACAATTGCACTCATCTCACATGCTAGTAAAGTAATGCTCAAAATTCTCCAAGCCAGGCTTCAGCAATACGTGAACCGTGAACTTCCAGATGTTCAAGCTGGTTTTAGAAAAGGCAGAGGAACCAGAGATCAAATTGCCAACATCTGCTGGATCATGAAAAAAGCAAGAGAGTTC
>SJYV01022910.1:1213751-1242488 GCA_006410875.1 Neotragus pygmaeus | reverse complement strand
AGAGTCCCTTGGACTGCAAGGAGATCCAACCAGTCCATTCTAAAGGAGATAGCCCTGGGTGTTCTTTGGAAGGAACGATGCCAAAGCTGAAACTCCAGTACTTTGGCCACCTCATGCTAAGAGTTGACTCATTGGAAGAGACTCTGGTGCTGGGAGGGACTAGGGGCAGGAGGAGAAGGGGATGACAGAGGATGAGATGGCTGGATGGCATCTCCGACTCGATGGACGTGAGGCTGAATGAACTCCGGAAGATGGTGATGGACAGGCAGCCTGGTGTGCTTCAATTCATGGGGTCGCAAAGAGTTGGACACGACTGAGCAGCTGAACTGACTGAACTGATACAATGTTGGTTCACTGTTCAAAAATCAGTTATCATAATCTGTCACATAAACAGGCTAATGAAGAAAAATCATGTGACAATATCAGTACATACAAAAATAGCAGTTGACAAAATCCAACACCCATTCATGGTAAAACCCTCAGCAAACCAGGAATAGAAAGAAACTTCCTCAACTTGATGAAGAACATCTATACAAACCCTATAGCCAATATCATACTTGGTGGTGAGGAACTAGATGCTTTTCCTCTATGATTGTAAACAAGGCAAAATATTCTCTCTTCAATGTTGAATTCCTCTTCAACATTGTACTGAAGTTCTAGCTAATACAGTTAAGAAAAGAAAAAAATAAAAGGTATACAGATTGGGAAGGAAGGAATAAAACTGTCTTTGCTTATGGTATGATTTCTATGTTGAAAATCCCTATAATTGACCAAAAAAAAAAAAAAAACCCAGAAGAACAGAAAACCTCTGGAACTAACACTGGGTTAATATACAAAAGTCATTTAGTTTCCCTATACACCAGCAATGAACAACTGAAATTTAAAATAAGAAACACAATGCCATTTTCAGTGCCACAAAAAGAAAAATACATAGGTACAGACCTAACAAAATATGTACAAGATCTCTGTGAGGAAAAATATAGAACCCTGATGGAATTAATCAAGGAAATCTAAATTAATGGAAAGATAACCCAGGGATAGGAAAACTGAATGTTGTCAATATGTCAGTTCTTTCCAACTTGATCTGTAAATTCAATGCAATCCCACGCACAATCCTGATAAGTTATTTTGTAGATGTTAATAAATTCTGAGTTTGATATGGAAAGGCAGAAGAGCCAATAATATTGAAGGAGAAGAAAAAATCAGCAGTACCCAACCTCAATACTTACTGTGAAGCTACAGTAATCAAGACAGTGTGCTGTTAGTAAAAGAACAGACAAATAGGTCAGAGGAATAGAAGAGACAGAGCCCAGAAATAAACCCACACAAGTATAGTCAGTGATCTCTGACAAGGAAGTAAAGGCAATAATTAAGAAAGGACAGTCTTCCTGACATGGTGTTGGGTCAACTAGACATCCACATGCAGAAATGAATCTAAACACTGATCTTGCACCTTTCACAAAAATTAACGTAAAATGGGTCATAGACCTAATAATGTAGAATGCAAAGCTATAAAACTCTTAGAAGATCGCATAGGAGAAAATATAGATGACCCTGGGTTCAGCAATGAATTTTTAGATACAACACCAAAAGGCATGATCCATGGAAGGAAAGTTGATAATTTGGACTTCTTAGAGTGAAAAACTTCTGATCTGCAGAAAAGATACTGCAACAGAGAATGACAAGCCACAGCTGACAGAAAATATTTGCCAAACGTGTTTGATGAAGGACTTATATCCAAAATAGATCAAGAACTCTAAAATTCAGCACTAAGAAAACAGCTCATTAAATAAAGGGCAAAGGGAAGAGAAGATACACAGGCTGCAAATAAGCATATGATAAAATTCTCCACACCATACATCATTGGGAATTTCAGACTAAAATGAGGTGCCATTACCTATTAAAATGGCTAAGATCCAGACAAAACAGAACAAACTTGGCATCACCAAATGCTGACAAAGATGTGAAGCAGCAAAAACTCTCATTCCTCGCTGGTGGGAATGCAAAATGGTACACTCAGTTTAGAAGACAGTTTGGCAGTTTCTTACAAAGCTAATAGTGTTGCTTATGTGATACAGCAGTCACTCTCCTAGGCATTTACCCAAATGGGTTGATAATTTATATTCATACAAACACTTGCATACAGCTATTAATAGCAACTTTATTGATAATTTCTCCAAACTGGAGGCAGCTAAGATGTCCTTTAAAAAGTGAGTGGGAGACTTCTGTGGTGGTCCAGTGGCTAAGTCTCTGTGCTCTGAGTGCAGGGGGCCCAGGTTCAATCCCTAATCAGAGAACTAGACCCCACATACTGCAACTGAATAAAAGAGCCCCCATGCTGCAACAAAAATGGAAGATTTCACGTACCGCAATTAAGACCTTGAGCAGCCAAATAAATTTTTTAAAGAAGTGAATCAATAAACTGTGGCACATCCATAAATGGAATATTATTCAGCATTAAGAAATAATGAACTAGTAAGCTGTGTAAAAACCATGAAGGAGGCAACGTTTTATGCACTGTGTGAAAGTGAAAGTGAAGTCACTCAATTGTGTCCGACTCTTTGCGACCCGTGGACTGAAGCCCACCAGGCTCCTCCGTCCATGGAATTCTCCAGGCAAGAGTACAGGAGTGGGTTGCCATTTCCTTCTCCAGGGGATCTTCCTGACCCAGGGATCGAACCCAGGACTCTCACATTTCAGGCAGACGCTTTAACCTCTGCACCACCAGGGAAGCCCCAATGCACTGTATACTAAGTGCAAATTACTGTGTGAAAGAAGCCAGTCTGAAAAGGCTACCCTCGTATGATTCCACGAGGCCATTCAAGTATGACCTAAATCAAATCCCTTATGATTATAGAATGGAAGTGACAAATAGATTCAAGGGATTAGATCTGATAGATAGAGTGCCTGAAGAACAATGGCCAGAGGTTTGTAACATTGTATAGAAGGCGGTGATCAAAAACATCCCCAAGAAAAAGAGAGGCAAAATGTTTGTCTGATGAGGCCTGTACAGCTGAGAGAAGAGATGTGAAAGGCAAAGGAGAAAAGGAAAGATATACCCATCTGAATGCAGAGTTCCAGAGAATAGCAAGGAGAGATAAGAAAGCCCTTTTAAGTGAACAACGCAAAGAAATAGAGGAAAACAATAGAATGGGAAAGACTAGAGATCTCTTCAAGGAAATTAGAGATACCTAGGCAATATTTCGTACAAAGATAAGCACAATAAAGGACAGAAACTGTATGGACCTAACAGAAGAAGAAGCCATTAAGAAGAGGTGGCAAAAATACACAGAACTATACAGAAAAGGTCTTACTTAATGACTCAGATAACCATGATGGTGTTATCACTCACCTAGAGCCAGACATCCTGGAGTCTGAAGTCAAGTGGGCCTTAGGAAGTATCACTACGAACAAAGCTAATGAAGGTGATAGAATTCCAGCTGTGCTATTTAAAAAATCTGAAAAGATGATGCTGTGAAAGTGCTGCACTCAATATGCCAGCAAATTTGGAAAACTCAGCAGTGGCCACAGGACTGGAAAAAGTCAGTTTTCATTCTAATCCCAATGAAGGGCAATGCCAAAGAATGTTCAAACTACTGAAAAATTGTGCTCATTTCACATGCTAGTAAAGTAATGCTTAAATCCTTCAAGCTAGGCTTTGATAGTATGTGAACCGAGAACTTCCAGATGTACAAGCTGAATTTAGAAAAGGCAGAGGAACCAGAAATCAAATTGACAACATCTAATAATAAAAGCCAGAGAATTCCAGAAAAGACATCTATTTCTGCTTCACTGAATACACTAAAGCCTTTGATTGTGTAGATCACAACAAACTGTGGAAAATTCTGGAAGATACGGGAATTCCAGACCATATCTTACCTGCCCTACCTGCCTCCTGGGAAACCTGTATCCAGATCAAGAAGAAACAGTTAGAACTGGACATGGAATGATGGACTGGTTCAAAATTGGGAAAGGAGTACTTCAAGGCTGTATATTGTCACCCTGCTTATTTAACTTATATGTAGAGTACANTATCTTACCTGCCCTACCTGCCTCCTGGGAAACCTGTATCCAGATCAAGAAGAAACAGTTAGAACTGGACATGGAATGATGGACTGGTTCAAAATTGGGAAAGGAGTACTTCAAGGCTGTATATTGTCACCCTGCTTATTTAACTTATATGTAGAGTACATCATGAAAAATGCTGGGCTGGATGAAGCACAAGCTGGAATCAAGATTGGGGGTAGAAATATCAATAACCTCAAATACACAGATGACACCACCCTTATGGCAGAAAGTGAAGAGACATCAACAAGCCTCTTGATGAAAGTGGAAGAGGAGAGTGAAAAAGCTAGCTTAAAAGTCAGCATTCAGTCTATTAAGATCATGGCATCCAGCCCCATCACTTCAAGGCAAATAGGTAGGGAAACAATGGAAAGAGTAAGAGACTTTATTTTCTTGGGCTCCCAAATCACTGCAGCCATGAAATTAAAAGACACTTCCTCCTTGGAAGAAAAACTGTGATCAACCTAGACAGCATATTAAAAAGCAAAGACATCAGTTTGCCAACAAAGGTCCATCTAGTCAAAGCTGTGGTTTTTCCAGTTGTCTTTTCACTTTCATCAAAAGGCTCATTGATTTCTCTTCACTTTCCATATGTAAGAGTTGGAGCAGAAAGAAGGGCTGAGCATAGAAGAGCTGATGCTTTTGAACTCGGGTGTTGGAGANCTAGTCAAAGCTGTGGTTTTTCCAGTTGTCTTTTCACTTTCATCAAAAGGCTCATTGATTTCTCTTCACTTTCCATATGTAAGAGTTGGAGCAGAAAGAAGGGCTGAGCATAGAAGAGCTGATGCTTTTGAACTCGGGTGTTGGAGAAGACTCTTGAGAGTCCCTTGGACAGCAAAGAGATCAAACTAGTCAATCCTAAAGGAAATCAGTCCTGAATATCATTGGAAGGACTGATGCTGAAGCTGAAGCTCCAATACTTTGGCCACCTGATGCAGAAAACTGATGCATTGGAAAAGACCCTGATGCTGGGAAAGATTTGAAGGTAGAAGGAGAAGAGGATGACAGAAGATGAGGCGGTTGGATGGCATCATCCACTCAATTGACTTGAGTTTGAGTAACTCTAGGAGATGGTGAAGGATGGAACCCTGGTGTGCTGCAGTCCATGGGGCTGCAAAGAGTCAGACAATACTGAGCACCTTAACAACACCAACTGCATTATTCCAGCTCTGTGAAGCTCTGGGAAAGGTGCAGTAAAGGAGACAGTAAAAAGGTGAGTGTTTGTCAGGGCTTTACGGGGAAGAGGAAGAGAGAAATAGGTGGAGCCCAGGCCGTTTAGGGCAGTGAAGAAACTATTCTGTGCTAAGTGATGATGGACACATGCAAAACCCATAGAACTTTATAACACAAAGAAATAGTGAAGCCTGACACAATCTACAGATTTTATCAATACTCGTCCATCAGTTGTAACAAATGTACAGCACTAAAGCAAGATACTAAAAGCAGAAGACACTGGGGAGGGGAATAGCAGAGATATGGGACCTCTATGCACAATTTTCTGTAAACCTAAAAGTGTTCTAAAAATTAAGGTATTAATTTTTAATACAAAAACACAAAGACCAAGCAGATTTGAAAAAAATAAAGCAGAGCTTTTAGGAATAAAAATTGAAATGAGCAGATTAGACCTTGGTAAAGATAACTGGATAATGGATCTGAAGAAATTATTCAACTGTAAGAGGAAAAAGGAGAATAGAAACAACTTGAATGTCTTCCAGTTTAGGACTGACTGACTAAATTAATCTATAGCCATGCACACACATGCATGCATGCACACACGTACCTATATGTGTGTTAGTTGCTCAGTCATTTCTGACTCTTTGCGACCCCGTGGATCACAGCCCAGCAGTCTCTTCCATGCATGGAATTCTCCAGGCAAGAATACTGGAGTAGGTTGCCATTTCCTTCTCCCACATACCTGTATACATACAAATAAAAATACACACTGGAGTCCAAGGAAACTATTTAAAATGTCTATAACATATATTAACTTTAAAAAAAGCAAATTATGAAGCTCATGTAAAATTGATCTTGTTTTGGAAAATTGTGTGTATATGTGTGTGTATATATACACACAGAGATATGTCTAGAAGGATGGTCAGGAACATGTGAACTTTTGTTATTTCTGGAGTATGAAATTTGAGGTGATTTTTTACCTTCTCTTTGCTTTCTTGTATAGTTTGAATTATTTAGAAGAATATTTTTTACACATTTACAAACATAACAAAGTTATAGTTACATAAAATGTTTTTAAAAGAGATGGAAAATATGAATGGTTAAAAGACACTGAGGATAGACTAAAAAGGTATAGTTGGAATTCCAGAGCAGAGAATATAAATAATTATATTTAAGGAAATGATGATGATGATTAAGAATATCCTGAAATTACAAGACAAAAATTCACAGATGCTACAAGCACACTGCTTAACTATCAAAATAAAAAAAATTAACACATAGACGTATTATGTTGAAACTTAAAACACCAAGACAAAGACAAGATATGAAAAACCCCAGATAGAAGAGGTAAGTCATCAACAAAGAAATGATAACCAGACTTGCAGCAGAGATTTCTTGTAAGCACCATTACAAGATAGAAAATATTGGAATAATAGTCTCAAAGTATTGTGATATCTTTTGAGTATGAGGATGCAATAAATATATGTTAAGAATTGAGACTTTCAGTTCAGTTCAGTTGCTCAGTCGTGTCCGACTCTTTGCGACCCCATGAATTGCAGCACACCAGGCCTCCCTGTCCATCACCAGCTCCTGGAGTTCACTCAGACTCACATCCATAGAGTCACTGATGCCATCCAGCCATCTCATCCTCTGTCGTCCCTTTCTCCTCCTTAGAAAAGTGAAAGTACAGAGATAGTGAAAGCAATAGAAAAAGAATGTAAACAAAACAAAATCAATGTTTCTTCCATATTTTCCTGGAAATTGGTATTGGACATATATGTACATGAAATGAGCAATGGCCTTTGAATGCAACTACCCAGGTGGCATAGTGGTAAAGAATCCGCCTGGCAATGCAGGAGATGTAGGTTTGATCTCTGTGTCGAGAAGATCCCTGAAACAGGAAGTGGCAATGCACTTCAATATTCTTGCCTGAAAAATTCCTTGGACAAAGGAGCCTGGCGGGCTATGGTCCACGAGTTTGCAAAGAGTTGGACATGAATGAGTGACTGAACACATATATATCTGCTCATCAGCCATCATGTTTGAAACTGGAAACATATATGTCATAAATACTGATGCATATTAAACACATTTCTAATAGATTATATCTTATTGTTCTGGTTCTTCTTGCATTTGCCTTATAATGTAATACTATTGAAAAGTTTGAAGGCTCCTAATCTGGTAGAAAAGAGCATGGCCATTTTTGTTCCATAATTACTAAAAGATTTTCATTTTCGTTTATAAATGTAAATTAGGTTGATCATTCCAGTGAATTTATTTCTACATAATATCTGTCCTTCTCAGTCACCTTTGTATATATACATACTTTTAGCATTTGTCCATTTATGAATCATATCAACTAAATTTTTGCCCAAAAATATCTTAAAAGATAAAAGAATTCTTACTTTTTAAAAAATCAAAACAGGATGGTTTTAAATTACTAAGTCCTTCCCATTGAATAGCTAGCTAGGTTAGACTATCATATTTCCTTTTTTATGTTTATAATGATCTTGTTTGCTCTCTGATTATTAATTTGGAGAAAGTGCATTTACTTATCCTAAGGGCTCATAGTCTAAGATTTTTGTTTATACAGTCAATTTCACCCTCATCAACAGTGTCTCTAGTGTTTCTGTCTCTTTGCTTTCAGCTGCTGCCTCATCTAGCAGTTATGAAATGTCTTTTTCTATTAGATTTCTTCTTTTTCTCATAATGAACAGAAATGAAAAATTCTGAATTCTTAACTGTGTTCAGTGAAAGGGAAAAAGAATATGACAAAGCTGGTGTCATCATACTTCTTTTACTTATATCCTTTTGAGACATAATAATGCATTATTTTGGATAATGCATTAATAAAACCAAAGGATGATGGAATTGTTCGGTTGCTCAGTCATGTCTGACTCTTTGTGACCCAATGGACTGCAGTACGCCAGGCTTCCCTGTCCTTCACCATCTCCCAGAGCTTGCTCAAACTTATGTCCATTGAATCGGTGATGCCATCTGTCCATCCCATCCTCTGTTATCCCCTTCACCTCTTGCTGCTGATATGTTTAGTCATTTCTAGATAGTCATAAAGTTTTTTGTGTCCTTATTATTTTAAGTTTTTTGGCATAGTTGGAAATAATTGATGAGTGATGATGAAATATTTCCTAGAATGAAGAAATTTGCGAGATATAGAGAAAGCTTGTTAAGATCCCATACTGTATTTTAAAACAATAAATGCTGGAGAGGGTGTGGAGAAAAGGGAACCCTCTTACACTGTTGGTGGGAACGCAAACTACTACAGCCACTATGGAGAACAGTGTGAAGATTCCTTAAAAACTGGAAATAGAACTGCCATATGACCCAGCAATCCCACTGCTGGGCACGCACATCGAGGAAACCAGAATTGAAAGAGACACGTGTACCCCAGTGTTCGTTGCAGGACTGTTTACAATAGCTAGGACATGGAAGCAGCCTAGATATCCAACGGCAGATGAATGGATAAGAAAGCTGTGGTACAGGAGAGAACAAGATGGTGGAAGAGTAGGTGGATGTGGAGTATATCTCTCTTCATGGATACATCAGGAATACACCTACAGACACAGAAGTGCCTGCAGAACATCAGCTGAGAGTGGACAGGAGTACCTGACCAGTGGAAAATAATATATAGAACCACACAAAACTTGGTAGGACGAAGGAACTAGGGGGAAAGACAGGAGTGTTAGTAGGACTGGACCTGCCTTGGCCGATGGGGGAACTGAAGCAGGGGTCCGATCCCCACGTCGGGGTAACTGAGTCAGAGAAGAAATATTTAAGGCTGAAACAGCTTATCTGTGGCAGCCTAAATGGAATGAGAATCAGATAGTCCTTGCCACAGCCATACATATCCTGGACAGAGACGCAGGTACCCTGGAGGGTGCAGTGGCGGCTGGGAGCTGGAGTTTGNTGTTTCTGTCTCTTTGCTTTCAGCTGCTGCCTCATCTAGCAGTTATGAAATGTCTTTTTCTATTAGATTTCTTCTTTTTCTCATAATGAACAGAAATGAAAAATTCTGAATTCTTAACTGTGTTCAGTGAAAGGGAAAAAGAATATGACAAAGCTGGTGTCATCATACTTCTTTTACTTATATCCTTTTGAGACATAATAATGCATTATTTTGGATAATGCATTAATAAAACCAAAGGATGATGGAATTGTTCGGTTGCTCAGTCATGTCTGACTCTTTGTGACCCAATGGACTGCAGTACGCCAGGCTTCCCTGTCCTTCACCATCTCCCAGAGCTTGCTCAAACTTATGTCCATTGAATCGGTGATGCCATCTGTCCATCCCATCCTCTGTTATCCCCTTCACCTCTTGCTGCTGATATGTTTAGTCATTTCTAGATAGTCATAAAGTTTTTTGTGTCCTTATTATTTTAAGTTTTTTGGCATAGTTGGAAATAATTGATGAGTGATGATGAAATATTTCCTAGAATGAAGAAATTTGCGAGATATAGAGAAAGCTTGTTAAGATCCCATACTGTATTTTAAAACAATAAATGCTGGAGAGGGTGTGGAGAAAAGGGAACCCTCTTACACTGTTGGTGGGAACGCAAACTACTACAGCCACTATGGAGAACAGTGTGAAGATTCCTTAAAAACTGGAAATAGAACTGCCATATGACCCAGCAATCCCACTGCTGGGCACGCACATCGAGGAAACCAGAATTGAAAGAGACACGTGTACCCCAGTGTTCGTTGCAGGACTGTTTACAATAGCTAGGACATGGAAGCAGCCTAGATATCCAACGGCAGATGAATGGATAAGAAAGCTGTGGTACAGGAGAGAACAAGATGGTGGAAGAGTAGGTGGATGTGGAGTATATCTCTCTTCATGGATACATCAGGAATACACCTACAGACACAGAAGTGCCTGCAGAACATCAGCTGAGAGTGGACAGGAGTACCTGACCAGTGGAAAATAATATATAGAACCACACAAAACTTGGTAGGACGAAGGAACTAGGGGGAAAGACAGGAGTGTTAGTAGGACTGGACCTGCCTTGGCCGATGGGGGAACTGAAGCAGGGGTCCGATCCCCACGTCGGGGTAACTGAGTCAGAGAAGAAATATTTAAGGCTGAAACAGCTTATCTGTGGCAGCCTAAATGGAATGAGAATCAGATAGTCCTTGCCACAGCCATACATATCCTGGACAGAGACGCAGGTACCCTGGAGGGTGCAGTGGCGGCTGGGAGCTGGAGTTTGGGGATTGTGGAGCAATCCCAGGGTGAGGGCTGCTGTTGACTGTGGAGAGACAGATCAAGGGGATGTGAGGGAGGAGACTGTGCTGGCAAATGCCTGTGGAGGAAAGCCTAGCAGCCACGGAAGCAAGGCGATACTGCTGAGTCACGCATAGAGGGTGGAGCCATCACCATAGCCTCTCTCTCCACACACCAGTGTGGGTAGGTGAACAATAGAGAGGCTGGCCCATCAAATAAATGCCTGATGCTCTGAACTACAGAGTAGGACCCCAGACAGGGGGGCCCCTCTATGTGCCTGATGTGCCAAACAACAGAGAAGGACCTCAGGCAAGGGAGCCCTCTAAGTGTCTCAACAGCGGAGCTACGGAGTTAGACTGGCCAAAGAGGCCTTCTGATCACCAGCTACAAGAGGCTGGAAAAAAGACTCTGATAGGGCCATAACTCTGCGATGGAGGCAGTCCATGTCCCTGCACACTTGGGCTGCCAGGGTCCTGGCAAGCCAAGCAGCTGTGCCACCTTCACACTCAACTCTTCACTGGGGCAGAGCTGCCACAGACAAAAAGTCTTGTGCCTATGCGTGCAGGGTTGCTTTAGTAGTGTCCGATTCTTTGCAACCCTATGGACTGTGGCTTGCCAGGCTTCTCTGTCAGGGATGGGGGGTTCTCCAGGCAAGAATACTGGAGTGTATGGGCCAATGTTGGTTGCCATACACTTATAGAGCAACATATATCCTGCTGCCCGAGCCGCCAACTCCCCTGAGTACCTGGTGCTGCCAGTTCGAACCACTGCAACCCAAGCAGCTGCACCACCTCCACACCTGGCCCTCACAGAGGCAAACCCCAGTCCTCCAGGGCAGCGAGCAAACCCCAGTGGACGACCACATGCAGAGGTGGAAATAAAACCACAATTGAAACCCAGGGGCAGTGTGGCTAAAGAAGAAGACCCAAAATCTTCCCACTAGCTGTACAAGCTGTAGATTAAATCAACATGATCAACTAGAAGATACAAAAGGTCATTGAGAGCTTCCACAAATGAAAACACACTGGTTCTCGTAGCTGTGGCTGTTGGAGGCAAGAACACAGAGGAGTAGAACCAGATTAGAATCTGAGCTGCCCCCACAGCAGGTCCAGAGGTCAGCACAGTGTTGGAGGACATGCTACAGAGGTGAGGTGGACTGTGACTCCCAGAGAGCAAAAGGACCCTGACAGCAGTGACTCAATAAAAACATTTGTTATTCTTACATTTTGACTTGTTCTGTAGATTCTTTTGGATTTTTTTTTCCTTTTTCTTACCCCCTCTGTTGTAGTTGTCAATTTTATTGGCACTGTGTAATATAGTTAAGCTTTTGAGTTTTTTTTTTTTTTTTTTTCCCCTCAGTCACATTTTTTATAGTTGTTAAAAACCTATGGGCTTTGGGGCTTTTGCAGTTCTGTGGAGTTTTCTTTTCTTTTTTCTTTTCTCTTTTTTAATTTCAGTTTTTAATTTTTAAACCTATTATTATTTTTTCTACATTTATTCCTTTGTTTTTCCTACTCTTTTCCCCTTGCAGTTAATCTTTAGTATATATAAATCTTCTTTATCTCTATTAACTTTGCATATCTGTTCTTTCTTTCCTTTCCTCTTAACATATTTGTTAGCTTTATTTTCATTGCTTTCATCCCCAGTTAGTACCTTGCTTTAGTTTTGTTTTCCAGTTTGTGCTTTAGTTATTTAGTTAGCCTTTGACTGTGTGGATCACAATAAACTGTGGAAAATTCTGAAAGAGATGGGAATACCAGACCACCTGACCTGCCTCTTGAGAAACCTATATGCAGGTCAGGAAGCAACAGTTAGAACTGGACATGGAACAACAGACTGGTTCCAAATAGGAAAAGGAGTACGTCAAGGCTGTATATTATCACCCTGCTTACTTAACTTTTATGCAGAGTACATCATGAGAAACGCTGGGCTGGAAGAAGCACAAGCTGGAATCAGGATTGCTGGGAGAAATCTCAATAATCTCAGATATGCAGATGACACCATCCTTATGGCAGAAAGTGAAGAGAAACTAAAAAACCTCTTGATGAAAGTGACAGAGGAGAGTGAAANTTTCAGCTTCAGTTGGAATAATAAAATCCTGCCATTAGGGTTGTTGTGAGTATTTAAGAAACTACTAGGGACTGTTGACCCTGAAAGACTGGAACTCTTTATCATCCTTGCCTCTCCTGTGTCTAGAAATACCTTGCATTTATTAAATACATTATACAAATGAATATAGCATATTAAGCATGTTTACACATTCATAGTAAAAACTTAAAAACTGTTACAAAGTCATTGTATTTGTGCTCAGTACATTTGTACTAAGTGTGTTTATAGGCTTAAGGTATTTTTTCACTCCTTTTATCTTAAAAAGCCTTCAGTAAAAGAAGACTCTTTCAACACAAGCTCATTGTTTTATCAAATCAAGGAAAGAGCAAAGATCTGACATAACCTAGAACTTAATATTTAAAGTTGTAGATATACACTCACTTTCAGTTCAGTTCAGTCGCTCAGTCGTGTCCGACTCTTTGCAACCCCATGAATTGCAGCACGCCAGGCCTCCCTGTCCATCACCAACTCCCAGAGTTCACTCAGACTCACGTCCATCGAGTCAGTGATGCCATCCAGCCATCTCATCCTTGGTCGTCCCCTTCTCCTCCTGCCTCCAATCCCTCCCAGCATCAGAGTCTTTTCCAATGAGTCAACTCTTCACATGAGGTGGCCAAAGTACTGGAGTTTTCAGGTTTAGCATCATTCCTTCCAAAGAAATCCCAGGGCTGATCTCCTTCAGAATGGACTGGTAGGATCTCCTTGCAGTCCAAGGGACTCTCAAAAGTCTTCTGCAACACCACAGTTCAAAGGCATCAATTCTTTGGCGCTCAGCCTTCTTCACAGTCCAACTCTTTAGCCTCATCTGTAATTATTAAAATCCCAGGCAGTAGCAAATCAGCTTATCATTGTGTTTGTTCTAAATTGACTGGCTACTAAATGGTTCATAAGTTCAGAAATTTTTGTTGTTGTGCCATAAATTTTATGGAACAAAATATCTTTGTGTATTCTTTGAGCTTTCATAGTCCAAAATATTAGTTTGGATTTTTTTAATGTCAATAAAAATTGAATGTTTTTGCCCATATTTTCCCTCCTCCTTTAACTCATCTCTTACAAATCTCCTGAGAAATTGACTTGCATAATTTCTTAAACCATTAGTCTCTTTGCCATTTTAAGATAACCTTCATTTCCTATATAAAGAAACCAAGGCTCTTAAGAAAAATCCTGGAGAGACCAATTAGAAAGTTACAGGCCTTTTCCCTTTGCCTACCCAGCAAAAGGAAAGTGATCTAACTGGGTTTACACATGTAAGTTGTTCAACTCACCAGTTGGTTTGGTCAGAGTCATTGCTGTGTTCTGGTTCTGACTATAAATTAGGCAAATGCTTGTTCCAGCACCATTCAGGTTTCCCTGTGAGGTCATTTAAGGCCTCTGACAGAGAAACTTGTAGCTCAGGCTGGATGACTGTCAGTTTGATCCATGATCTACCCTTTGGGGATATTGGCCAGAGCTTAGACTATAATAACTACTTCCTCAGCTTCAGTATATGCTCTGTATGTAGGTGAGACTCTCCTTCCTTCCTTGTTTGACTCTCTCAGTAATTGACAGATTCACTAAAGGTAAGCATTATATTTAATCTTTGGATGACATTGAGGTAAAAATACCACAAAGGAAATTTCTGAATTGTTGGTGAGGCTAGACTGCATAATGATCAATCTTTTCTTGTAACTCTTCATATTCTGTGCTTAAATTATATACCAGCAAGTATGCTGTGCTATGCTTAGTTACTGTCGTGTCCAACTCTGCAACCTCATGGACTGTAGCCCACCAGGCTCCTCTGTCCATGGGGATTCTCCAGGCAAGAATACTGGAGAGGGTTACCATGCCCTCCTCCAGGGGATTTTCCTAACCCAGGGAGTGAACCCAGGTCTCCTGCACTGCAGGTGGAGTCTTTACCGTCTGAGTCACCAGGGAAGCCCAAGAATACTGGCCGAGAAAGTGTTACTACTATAGTACTTTCCTATAACACAGCACCGTTGACTGACTTTCTGTCACTTATCTCATGGAGTCCATTCTGTTGTCTATTCCCTTAGATTTTTATTAACAACGAGTGGCAGAACTCAGAGAGTGGGAGAGTGTTCCCCGTCTATAATCCAGCCACAGGAGAACAGGTGTGTGAAGTTCAAGAAGCAGACAAGGTATGTTCATCTGAGAAGAAAAATTGCTATGAAATAACTATCTTCAGACAGCAAACCACTAAACTTATGCTCTCCAGACATCACCACTAACGTTCATTTATCACCTTTTTTTTGGGTGTGTGTGTGAAAGCAAATGTTTCTTCCTTTATTGCATCATTATCTGTCTTCCTCTCTAACAGGCAGACATAGACAAAGCAGTGCAGGCAGCCCGCCTGGCTTTCTCTCTGGGTTCAGTGTGGAGAAGGATGGATGCTTCAGAAAGAGGCCGTCTGCTGGATAAGCTTGCAGACTTGGTGGAACGAGACAGGGCAGTCCTTGCAGTAAGTAACCTAAGAAAACATCGTCTTTACCACCAAATTTACCATCCACTGAAATTTAGATTCCTCAGTCTTTCTGAAAGCATGATATGACACAGATCTGGGGAACAAGTGAAGGAGTACATAATAACTCATGAAAAAAGGGAGAGGTTTGGCTTTTGGGGACCAGCTGAGTATCTTTTCTTACTGAATTTTGAAGAACAAAACCATAGCTTCCCATGACTGGTACGGACTTTGCTGCTTTCCTTGTCTCTCTCCCTCCCACCCTCAACGAAAAGAACAAAAACAGTCCAGCAGTGGGAAAGTGAGCATGTTGCCTGCAGGAAACCAAACCACTCTGTTGGCATTCAGAAGAGTTTTGCCTCTCTAGTGTGAGCCCCTCTTAACCAAAGAGAATCCTTCAGAAGCGGAAGGTGTGATGCTGACCTCTCATATAGCTCTGCTCGCTTTATTCTTTTGTCACTTTCTAGAATTAATAGAAAGGAGAGACAGGAGACAGCAACTTTCTTTTG
This sequence comes from Neotragus pygmaeus, assembly GCA_006410875.1. Classification (NCBI taxonomy): domain Eukaryota; kingdom Metazoa; phylum Chordata; class Mammalia; order Artiodactyla; family Bovidae; genus Neotragus; species Neotragus pygmaeus. Next base: position 1,226,935 of record SJYV01022910.1, on the reverse strand, counting down.
CTACAAGGATCATTTTCTCACATAAGGGACATTTGCTTTCCTAGTGGTTTGTTGTTGTTGATGCTGTTTTAAAAATAGAAGTCAGTTTCTTTGAGAATACAAACTCTTGGACACTGGAACCATTTTTGAATGCCTGTAGTCTTCACCTGCATGACCCATAGTTGATCATTTAACTATTGAGGGCATCCTTGTCGAGTCAGTGCATTAAGGCCATGAATACTACGGTCTCTCCTCTGCTTGGCAAGTCACATCACTGTTGGGTTTCCTTTGGGGGAGGGGAGCATCAGTCCCTTCGGCATTGTCACTTCTACCATCACTCTCCCTTCTTCCATCCCCCTCATGGATCTGTTTCTAGTGTGGAAACAAAAATGGATGCTTTATGGAGATGTTTTGGAACTCCTGCTCTGCGTAATACATTTTTGTCCATAAAAGTATTTTCTGATTTGGTACTTCAAGGAATGCTGTTTCCAGTGAGATGTTTCTACATATTGGGAAAAGATGTTTGTTTCATGGAGATTCATGAGACACTTGGCATATTAAAGACTGACAAGCCCTACTCAGTGTGTCTCAACCCTGTTGGAGCCCCAACACTAATTTTCTGGCTAACCTGTCAATATTGTACAAAACAGAATTCTTTGGTGTACCTTGGGGGAACGCTGGTCTGTATGCTGTCTCTTTACTGGATTTTGATTTCTTTAAGAGTGAAAAGTGTGTTTTACTTCCTTTTGTTGTAGTCAGAGTATAGCTCTTGGCACGTAAATAGTGCGATGGGTGCACATTGATGGTCTGTAAGTATCTATCAGTTAAATCCATACCGTATTCATAACATTAGATTAGCAGTACTTACTAGATGAAGATGTAGTTCATTTCTGCAGTTATCTTTTCATGTCATAACATTCAAATGCTATCCTTTCTCTGACATGTCTCACTGTGGTCAAGTCCTTTTTCCCATCACACTTAAATGAGAGTCCTACTTTTAAACACTCCTAAGCCATGTGACGAATGAATTTTGTTAAGAGGTAGCCTCTTGAATGTAGGGAAGTTCCTGACCAGAATACTAAAGTTAATATTGCATCCAGGTAAACACAGTTGAGAATAAACCCAGGGCTGGCAACTCTCAGGTGATCAACAGCTCATAGGGATGGACTACTCAGGTGGCCTAGGATCTGATGAATGACTCTACTTTAGTCTGTGTAGTCGAGACCTTGGCTCTGTGCCCTCTGTGTGGAGAATATAATGTTCATCTCACAGACATAAATATTCTAAAAAGAACTGGGAAATACCTTGTTTTGCTAATATACAGTGAATAGATCACATAATATTTTAAAATGAGTTCCATCCTATACACATAGTATGTGAATCAATTACACTGTAAATACTATTTTTATGTCATTGAATGGAGAGTATTTCAATTTTAGTTTTGTTAGTACTCAGATAATTTTAGTGCCAGTATATATTGTAAAATGTCCTTGAGGAAGAGGACATGAGATTGCAAACATATGTTTTTGTTTATATTATTTGTTAAATATGTAAAGACCCCTAGTATTTCTCAAGTCAAAATACTCTTCTCATTCCAGTGAATTCTTCTTAAATTCTTTACATTACAGACTTATCCTATTTAGGAATGTGTCATTAAAATAATAACATTTATAATCTAAAACTGCTTAATAACTCTAACTCTATTTTTATTAAATGGACCGAGTACTTCACTCTTAATAGATAATGGTTGTTAAGCTAAATATTTACAGAAAACCAGCCCTCATGTTGTTACAGTATGGGCTTCCCTAGAGGAGATCTTGTTTATTTGGTGGTAATAAATAAACTCGCTGTGCACCGTGGCCATTCCATTTCTCAGCAGGGGTCTTGGCAGCTGTAGAGAGCGTTTTATATTCTCATCAAGTGCATAAAAGCCCATGTCCCTGCTCCTCTTTATGGATTCAGATTACTGATGTAGACTCTGAAAAATCCCCACACAGCTCTGATCATTAATATAAAGAAGCTGGTTGACAAGCAGAACACTTTCTTTATCACCAGTGGTGTTTATGTACTGGAATAGTGGTTACTGGAAGCACAGACCCAAGCACAAGAACACGCACATACATACTCATGGTGGCTTTTACTGGAAACTAAACTCAACCAGCAGTACTAAAATCTTTTCATTTGGGAAATCAGAGTTGACCAGGTATGCGTCATTATTCAGATTCATTTGTATTCTTTCCATTCCTTGTTTTGTTTGCTCTAGCAATCACTTAGTGTATCACTGGAAAGTTCTCTCTGTTTCTTTTCCCACAGACCATGGAATCCCTCAATGGTGGCAAACCGTTCCTGCAAGCATTTTATGTCGATTTGCAAGGAGTCATCAAAACCCTTCGGTATTATGCTGGCTGGGCTGATAAAATTCACGGGATGACCATTCCTGTAGGTATGTGAGACCTGAGTACATTGAAAGGGAAACATGAGACCTCAGCAGAAACACAGTGTCACGACCGAACACAGACAGCAGTCACGTGAAGTACAGATCTGAGCACACTTTTGCAGCAGCTTGAACTGAACAAAGAACAAAACAGATTTTGTCACTGCTTCTGACAGTGTCCCTATTTCAGTATGTAGCCAGGCGACACATAGGTGCAGAGGAAGCCACACCAGTACGTCATTCAGCTAAGGAACAAGCGTGTGTCAGCTGCAGAGTTCTTTGCACTGTGCTAGCTTAGGTGCTGGGGGCGGGATAAGCACTGGGTGTGGGAAAGCCAGGGAAAACTCTGAGAAGATTAAGACTTGGCCCTTGGTCTCCTGAAACCTAAGATTTTCTTGTTTAGAAGGAAATCCTCTAAAATGTTAACAGTTGTTTTCTCTGAATGGTGAGATTATGGATTGTTTATTATTTCTTTTTCATATTTCTCTATATTTTCTGTATTTCCTATAAAGACCATGAACTACTTTTACCATCTGTAAAAACAACCATCATCCTGACACATTGTCTTTTAAGATCCAGTTTTGGAGACAAAACCAGTAAGACAAAGCTCTCTACAGGAGAGTTACAGTTAGGTGCTAAGCCATGCGGCTTGGCTTGTCAGTGCTGTGGCCCTTAGAGCAATGGGAAGGCATCCAAACTAAGTCAGTGGAAAGGTCTCGGTCTGAGCATGAACACGTGCCCATCAGGCTTCTCTGTCCATAGGGATCCTCCAGGCAAGAATACTGGAGTGGGTTGCCATTTCCTTCTCCAGGGGATCTTTCTGACCCAGGGATTGAACCTGCGTCTCTTACATCTCCTACATTGTCAGGCTTTACCACTAGTGCCACCTGGGAAGCCCAAGCATGAGTACTGTATGAGTAATATGAAATACAGTGCTTCCACAGCAGCCCCAAGGGGTAGGCACTGTTACTACCAGAGGAGAAAACTGAGGCCTGGAAACGTTAAATTGTCTTCCTGATTCACCCAGCAAATAAACTGTAGAGCCAAAACTTTGGCGTTAGAGCCTGGCGAATCACTTCACTGGAGAATCTGTTTTAGAAACTGGGAGGAAGAAAGATCACGACAGGAAAGGGGCCAACTGGAAGAGATATGAGGATTTTGGCAGTGGCGAATAGGTGTACCGAAAGGAAATACGTGTGTTTGAGTGGCTGCTGGATGGGCTAAGTGGTGTACCAGGTGCGCTGCCTGTGTTCTCTGGAGAAGAGCCAGCTTCCATGCCACAGTGGGGAGAGTGGAGAGGGCGCTGGGGGCCTTAGAGCGCCTGTGTGGGCCGCGATGGAGGAGGATTGCTTTCCCAGGAAAGGAAACCAATGGCTGGTAGTGTAGCTGGCTTAGAGCAGCGCCTCTCAAACCTGAATGTGCATATGTATTCCCTGGAATCGTCTTCAAGTGCAGGTCTAGGACGGGGTCTGCAAATCTGTGTTCCTAGTCAGCTGCCAGGCCATGCCTGTGCTGCTAGTTCTCTGCCTCAAGTAGTCAGGAGTCACCGTGACAAGAGAGACGAGACTTCTTTAAAATTACCTCCATGAACGATGGTGACATGTGGAATGCTGGTTTTAGAAAATGGGTTTCTGGTTATAGAGACTCTTCCCTGCCATTCAGAAGTTCCCAGGTTCAGACTCAGGATAGAGAAGATAAAGGAAGGGCAGAATCTTAGTTTAGTCTTGGCTCTCGGATATTATGGATCACTGTTCTTTGTAGGATATGTAGGATTGAAGAATGGCCTAAGTGAGACAGAGTCATAATTTGGTGTGTGTATACCTGTGGGAGGGCCTGGGAATTAAAACCTTTGTCAAGAATAGGACATGTGTCAGCCTTTTCAGGCTGACCTCTGCTGTTTCAATGCAGAAAGGAAATTTTCAGGATCAAAGGCTCCAGTTTTTTTGCATCCCACCCCACCTGCCATTTCACTGTTTCAGATATTTCAACATCTTTTCAAATGATATACGGAGAGCTTAGAAATAAGATGAAATCTAAGGCTGTATGTATACATAAATACCTACTTGGCTTAACAATGTCTTGGTTTTCTTTTGTCTCCTTAGGAGAAAAGTCCTTGATTGATTAGATAAAGGTTTGTTGGAATTTTTTATCTTATTTGATACTTTACTATAACTTTATCTGGCAGTAGAGGTGGTTGGTTTATAAGCCTCACTGTTTTCATCTGATGCTCTTTAGAGATTCTGAGTTAGAAGTGCAGGGCTTAGAAAAGATATTCACTGTAGTCTCTCCCACCTTTATTCATAAACTGGTGTCCACCCTGTGAAGGAAAAAAAAGAGGAATTCTGTAAAATGCTAAGTAATTTTTGTTTCTCTGATTTCCTCTAATGTGCATTTAGAGGGATACTTTGGGAGAAGGCAATGGCACCCCACTCCAGTACTCTTGCCTGGAAAATCCCATAGGTGGAGGACCCTGGTAGGCTGCAGTCCATGGGGTCACTAAGAGTCGGACACGACTGAGCGATTTCACTTTCAATTTTCACTTTCATGCATTGGAGAAGGAAATGGCAACCCACTCCAGTGTTCTTGCCTAGAGAATCCCAGGGATGGGGTGCCTGGTGGGCTACTGTCTATGGAGTTGCACAGAGTCGGACACGACTGAAGCGACTTAGCAGCGGCAGCAGCAGGGTGAAGAACTCTCCAGGGATTCAGATCGTTAGGCAGAGGTCCTGGGAAGCTGTGGGTCTGGGACATAAGATATTTCATTGTGGTGCCTCAGGCAGATGAAGGAAGGACAAAGACAGACATGAACTTGGCCACTTTCCTTTCTGTTCCAGTTTTAGATGCATTTTGGCATGCCTATAGGCTACTGGGTGTTCATCTCACAACCGCTTTGACTGGTTCAGTGCTTAGGGCATCTGGTTGGCTAAACCCAGGGGGTCATAGTAGAAGACCAGGGAAAGGGAGGGTCATTATTATTCACTTAATTATTCTCACATTTGTTCAGTCAATCCATCTGTGCTTTATTGTCATTTGTAACTTTATAATTTAATATCAGCTTGATTTTTGTCTCTGTGTTCTTGGCTTTTTTCAATGAAATCTGGACCATAAGAAAGCTATTAGCTTTTAACCTTAGGTCTTTATTGTGTTATATACGTTTCCATGTGCCAAGTCTCTTCAGTCGTGTCCAACTCTTCACGACCCTGTGGACTGTAGCCTGCTAGGCTTCTCTGTCTGTGGGATTCTCCAGACAAGAATACTGGAGTGGGTTGCCATTTCCTCCTCCAGGGAATCTTCCCAACCCAGGGATTTAACCCAGGTCTCCTGCGGCTCCTGCATTACAGGCAGATTCTTTACTGCTGAGTCACATTTTCCTGTGAAACAGCCTAATTTTATTTGAAATTATAAGTATAAAGAAATAATGTACTTTATGTTTGAGCATGTAAAAGTCTTTTGCATACAGGATCTGTGTGATTCTATGTGTGATCCTGTGAAACAAGTCAGTTTTTAAAAGGTATACACATTTTGCAGGTAAGAAAATGAGACAGCAAGGGTTTAGTGTCTTGAACAAGGTCACATGTGAGTAAGTGGCAGGCCTGAAATTCAAACCCAGGTCTCTCTTTGCCTAAGTCATTGTAGACCCTCTGGTAGAGACCTATTAGCAGAGTGGGAAAAGGAAGAGGCCAGGCAACCTGAACTCACTGCATATTTTTAGATTAACATTAACCGTTATTCCTAGAGGAAATACAAGGGTAGAAAGCAGTCATAAAAATAAATCTGAAAGTTGTTTTTTTTAATCTATGACTGCTTTGTTACATTGAATCATACTCCATGGTTCATCCAACTTAGTATCCCTGACACTGAAGGATAAGACCCAGAAAGAGTGGGAGGAATTGCGTTGTTGTCTCTTGGACTTCTTCCCAGCTAGGAAGGCTGCGCATTCTGCCTCATAATGGGAAGAGCTCTTCCTTTACCTCTCTGCCAAGCGTCAGCCTCAGTCTCTCAGGCATCCCCTCATTCATACATTCATTCAGCAGATTTTTTTAACCACCTGTGTTAAACACTGGGGTTACAAAGGTAAACAAGTAAGATGCCCATAGAATAGTCAGGAAAACAAGCAGGGAGACAGCCGAGTGCAACATAGAGTGGCTTGTTCACATAGGGACATACAAAGTTCAGTGGGTACTCTGTAGGAAAGGCATATCACTCAGCATTAAGGCTTCCTGGAGAAGGAAGTGAGATACACAGCTGATCCCTGTGCAAGGGCTGGTGCGTGAAGATGTAGCCAGGGCGACCACCAGCTGTGCTAGCAGTCTGTGCAGAGCATGGAGCGAGCAGTCTGTGTGCTAGTGTGGCCAGTTTTAGCAGACAGTGGGACCCTGGGCCTGGGGAAGCTGCTGCAAGTGTTTTTCCACAGTAATAGTGAGTCACTGAATTATTTTAAGTAAATAAGTGTCTTGATCAAAATTGGTTTTAGAAAGAGATTTTGATGACATAGTGGATAATCAGTTGGAGAGAGCAAGTAAGTACTTTTCCCCCCTCCCCCAGAAGGGTAGCCTCCCTCTAGAATATCTGGGAAGAGGAGAAAAGGATTGCAGCATGACCACTGCTGAGCCTCCCCTGGACAGCCGTTTTGCCCTCTGAACTGAGAGATTCCCTTTTCCTTCTCTTACATCCCAACCAAGGCCCACAGTTGGATGTTTTCACAGAATCATGCAGTATTAGTTAGACTCACAATGGTCTTAATGTTCTTGTCTTTATGGTATTATCTATAGTTTCTGGCCATGGTACTCAATGGAACCATTCTTTCTGATCATAAATCCTATGCTTTGACCCTTCTATTATAACATCTGCTAATTATGATAAATAATAATCATTATTATGATTTATTGTACACTTTCCTTGTATAGTATCTCTAATCTCATAGCAGCCCTCCAGGGGAAGTAGTTTTATCTCCATTTTGATCATTTTTAACCTGTGCCAAAATTCTCTGCTCCTCCCATGGCCACAAAATCTTTGTGCTGGAGGAAGGAACAAAGATTACCTTCAGTTCACTGAGGGAGAAGTCGAGGTTTTGGTTTACATTACTTATGATTTTTCTCTGTAACAGTATTGATTTGTTTTGTGATATGTAAGCAGAGAAAATGTAGTTCACACTTTAACTAAATTCTGACATAAAAATGAGTTTCTGATACATTAGCATATCCAAAGGTTAAAAAGCTACACAGGCCACCTGTAATTATTTATCTAATTTACCTCCTTTCAGTTTTACCTGTTAAAATTAAAGGATAGGCTAAAAATGTACAGAAATTGTCTTGAATCCTAATGTTCTGCCTTCAACCGCTCAATCTGATTTAATGTTGTCAACAGAGAACTCATATGGTGAGATCATGTTCAGTCAATGAGACTGAGGAACTGTTTGCTCTACTCACCTAAGCAGAACCCAGGGCAGATAGAAAGAAACAAAGTGTCTGACTTTGTGACCCCATGGATTTCTCCAGGCCAGAATACTGGAGTGGGTAGCCTTTCCCTTCTCCAAGGGATCTTCCCAGCCCAGAGATTGAACCCAGGTCTCCACGTTGCAGACAGATTCTTTACCAGCTGAGCCACAGGGGAAGCCCAAGAATACTGGAGCGGGTAGCCTATACCTTCTTTCGTGGATCTTCCCGGCCCAGTGTCTCCTGCATTTCAGGCGGATTCTTTACCAGCTAAGCTATCAGGGAAACCCAAAGCAGGTCAAGTTAGATGAATTGGTGGTGACAGATCATGGAGTCTGCTTCACATGTAACCTCTTTGAGAGGCAGGTTGAAGAAAACTCAGGGATCCTTAAGGCCATCCTCCTCATTTTTCAGACAAAGAAACTAAGGTCCAGAGAAGTAAAGCAGCTTTTTTCCCAAGATCATATAATGTGTAGTGGTAGAGCTAAGATATGTTCATAATTGACTCAGGAGCATGTAGTTAAACTTCTGAGATGCTACCACTTGACACCTGGGGAAAATAGTGTCATCTTCACTGTATGTTATTGTAGAATCTCCAGTGTCTGTATAGGTATCTGTGGAGTTTGTCATTACAGCTGTGAAATGTCCAGTAAGATCTGCTCAGTCTCAGAATACAAAGGAATCTGCTAGAGGACATAATGAACTAGTTCAGTGTAGTTGGTCTAATTGTTCATTACTGGGGTCACCAAAAGGTCATTGCTAGTTCCTTGAAAGGTAATTCTGTACACAAATTAGAGATTGGAAGATGGCCATCCATTCATTGAATTGTTTAACCGATTTTGATGCTATTAAATAAATTCATTTTTAGAGTTACCAGGTATATAAAAATTGTAGCAGTTCTTGAAATGCTCTTATTATTGTAGTTGGGAGCCATTTCTTGAGGTCCATATTTAATAACTTTTTCCTCAATACCATACGTATTACCTAATCATATTCTAGTTTATGTATAGAGTGTGTCAATGCCCGATATTCTTATGAGAATAATAATTTTGTTAATTTTTTTTCAAGCAGCTGTAAAATCTGCTTTAAGGAGTAATGTTTATCTTGGAGGAATAATCCACACAGTTGTTCTAATTAAGTAATTTCTATCTTTCCTGTGTAATTTGCTGTCAGTCAGTTCAGTCACTTTGTCATGTCCGACTCTTGGTGACCCCATGGTCTGCAGCATGCCGGGTTTCCCTGTCCATCCAACTCCCAGAGCTTGCTCAAACTCACGTCCATTAAATAACATAGAACAGTGGCTCAACACTCGCAAACATGGAAGAAGTTTTTCTGTTACTCATCTCTAGGGACAAAGACTCTTCTTAGTTTAACTGTAAACTAAGAAATGGCTTAATCTATACATGCTCGGTAAAATTTGATCCATAATTCAACTAAATTCATGATAAAGCTTTTAATTGTAATTCTTTATCAAGGTATATAACACTGAGGTGTAAAAACACATCAGAAAAGTTGTCTCTGGGTGTGTCTTAAACTCTTCTAAAAACAGTAGTTTTTACTTTCTTGAATGAAATGGAAAAGAGGCTAAGAGATAAAAAGTCCTAAACACGAGATTTAGTATTTCCGTCTTGGCGTCTTATCTCTTCTTTAGTTTTCTCCACCATGGTTCTGTCCTAACTTGCTGGCTTGGAATATGGTATTCAGAACATTTACTTGTTATTTTCATCAAATGCAGTCTGTTCTTGCTGAGTCTGAGCTCTTTCTGTAATGTCTTATATTCGGTAAGAAGACCTAAGATGATTGTAGCCTAAAGTGGAGTATCTGAGTTTGGATGGAGGTTTTTTCCCTCTGTCAAGCTGATGTGCTTTATAGTGCAAAGCTAGAGAAATGATGGAAACAATCTTTTTAATCATCTTACTGTATTTAAATAGTGTTACAGCAAAAAGACTAAAGGTGTTTCAGATGGTAAAGAATCTGCCTCCAAAGCAGGAGACCCAGGTTCTAATCCTGGGTCAAGAAGATTCCCTGGAGAAGGGAATGGCCATCTACTCCAATATTCTTGCCTGGAGAATTCCATGGACAGAGGAGTTTGACAGGCTATAGTCAATGAGGCTATATAGTTCATGTCCATGAGGACATGACTGAGCAACTAACCCTTTCACTTTGGGCTTCCCAGGTGGCTCAGTGGTTAAAAAAAAAAAAAAAAATCTGCCTGCCAATGCAGGAGATGTGGGTTCACTTCAGACTCTCCTGAAGGAGGAAATGGCAACCCTCTCCAGTATTCTTGCCTGGGAAATCCCATGGAGAGAGAAACCTAGCGGGCTGTGGTCCAAGGAGTCACAAAGAGTCAGACACGACTGAGTGACTGAACACATTAACAAAAGATGGGAAATGGGCTGTGATTTTTTTTTCTAGGCAGAGAGGGGTATTCATACTTCGTCTTAGGTACAGAAGAGAAGGAGGGAGAAGTAACACTGCCGCCCACTGGGGTCCACTTATCCCAGACGCAGAGAGGCACTCAGCCTTAGACTCCCCATCCCGAGAGGAAGCCTGTGCTCTGTAGCATTCCCTTTATAGCTTGAGATACAGGGGTCTCTGTGAGTTCTCTCTCCACACACCGCATCCTTGAAGAATCATCTTCACCCTTCTTGCCCCCATCTGCATTCGTTGGCATCACACTCTGATTCTGTGGTTTGTGATATCCACCTAAAACCAAACCTTATTCACAGAAGAGCCTTTGGTATGTTTCTAAGGGAAGTGAACTTGAAGTCTGATGACCCAGTTTCAAGTTCAGGAGCCACAACTTAATCCGTGATACTACTTTAGACTTAACCTCTCTGTGGCATATTTTCACTACTTATAAATTTCAAATAATAATACTTGTCTTAATTTTTTCATACATTGTTTTGAGCAAGAAATGAGGCAAGAATATGAAAATATTTTATACAAGTTATATATGTTTTTGTTTTTATTTTTGTAATTTAAAAGTGTTAAAAACATTGCTTAGATTCTTCTACACTTCAGATTCCTTTCAGGCAAATTAGTAGTTATCAGAGAGGCCAAAAGTAAATAGAAATTAAGTCAACAACTGTAGATCATCACGATACCTGGGGACTTTCCTTTATCCACTTGGTTCCTCTGCACCTGGGTAGTTGGAGTGTGGTCTGTGGATCAGAGCATTGGTGTAACCTGAGAGCTTATAGAAATGCAGACTCTTGGGTTCCACCCTAGATTTACAGGTTCAGAATCTGCATTTTAATAACTCCAGATGCTTTGTGTACACATTTAAATTTGAGAAGCACAATGTGGCATTTTATGTGGCCCAATGAAAATCTGAACCAAATGAGGTATCACCTCACCCTGGTCAGAATGGCTATCATCAAAAAGTCTATAAACAGTAAATCCTGGAGAAAGTGTAGAGAAAAGGGAACCCTCCTACACTATTGGTGGGAATATAAATTGGTGCAACCAGATGAGAACAGAATGGAGGTTCCACAAAAAACTAAAAATAGAGTTGTCATATGATCCAGCAAGTCCACTCCTGGGCATATATCTGGAAAAAACTCTTAACTCAAAAAATCACACACCCAGTGTTCATAGCAGCATTATTTACAATAGACAAGACATGGAAGCAACCTAAATGTCCCTTGACAGATGAGTGGATAAAGAAGATATGTGTGTGTGAGTGTGTGTGTGTGTGTATACACATAATGGAGTATTATCATTCAGCATATAAAGAATGAAATAATGTTATTTGCACTAACATGGATGGACCTAGAAATTATCATATTAAGAGTATTAAGTTAGACAAGGATAGTTATCATATGGTATCACTAATATGTGAAATCTTTAAAAGATGATAAAAATGAACTTATTTACAGAATAGACTCACAGACATGGAAAACAGACTTACAGTTACTAAAGTGAGAAGGTAAAGGAGGGATAAATTTGGAATTTTGTGTTAACAGATGCAGACTATAAATAAACAAGGACCTACTGTATAGCACAAGGAACTGTATTTAATACCTTATAATAAATGCAGAAAGGCAAAATGGTTGTCTCAGGAGGCCTTACAAGTAGCTGAGAAAAGAGAGGTGAAAGAAAGGCAAAGAGGAAAAGGATATACCCATCGGTGTGCAGAGTTCCAGAGAATAGCAAGGAGAGATAAGAAAGCCTTCTTCAGCTATCAATGCAAAGAAATAGAGGAAAACAATAGAATGGGAAAGACTAGAGTTCTCGTGAAGATAATTAGAGATTCCAAGGGAACATTTCATCCAAAGATGGGCTCAATAAAGGACAGAAATGGTATGGATGTAACAGAAGCAGAAGATAATTAAGAAGAGTTGGCAATAATACACAGAAGAACTATACAAAAAAGATCTTCATGACCCAGATAATCATGATGGTGTGATCACTCACCTAGAGCCAGGCATCATAGAATGTGAAGTCAAGTGGGCCTTAGGAAGCATCACTATGAACAAAGTTAGTGGAGGTGATGGAATTCTAGTTAAGCTATTTCAGATCCTAAAAGATGATGCTGTGAAAGTGCTGCCCTCAATGTGCCAGCAAATTTGGAAAACTCAGCAGTGGCCACAGGACTGGAAAAGGTCAGTTTTTATCCCAATCTCTAAGAAAGGCAATGCCAAAGAATGCCCAAACTACTGCACAATTGTACTCATCTCACACCCTAGCAAAGTAATGCTCAAAATTCTCCAAGCCAGTCTTCAGCAATACATGAACTGTGAACTTCAGATGTTCAAGCTGGTTTTAGAAAAGGTAGAGAGAGGAAGCAGATCAAATTGCCAACATCTACTGGATCATTGAAAAAGCAAGAGAGTTCCAGGAAAACATCTGTTTTATGGACCATGCCAAAGCCTTTGACTGTGTCGATCACAATAAACTGTGGAAAATTCTGAAAGAGATGAGAGTACCAGACCACCTGACCTGCCTCTTGAGAAATCTGTGTGCAGTCAGGAAGCAACAGTTAGAACTGGACATGGAACAACAGACTGGTTCCAAATAGGAAAAGGAGTACGTCAAGGCTGTATATTGTCACTCTGCTTATTTAATTTATATGCAGAGTACATCATGAGAAATGCTGGACTGGATGAAGCACAGCTAGACTCAAGGTTGCTGGCAGATATATTGATAACCTCAGATATGCAGATGACATCAGCTTTATGGCAGAAAGTGAAGAAGAACTAAAGAACCTCTTGATGAAAGTCAAAGAGGAGAGTGAAAAAGTTGGCTTAAAACTCAACATTCAGAAAACAAAGATCATGGTATCCAGTCCCATCACTTCATGGCAAATAGATGGAGAAACAATGGAAACAGTG
>SJYV01022910.1:1170697-1210037 GCA_006410875.1 Neotragus pygmaeus | reverse complement strand
ACATACGGATGGCTAACAAACACATAAAAAGATGCTCAACATCACTCATCATCAGAGAAATGCAAATCAAAACCACAATGACCAAGACACATACTAATCAAACTAGGGAAGACCCAATACCAAAAATGAAAAGCTTTATGCTAAAAACAGGCATTCTTTGGTTATTTCCTTTAGCCACTTAAAATAATTCAGATAAACATAATGGTACTTTTCTAAAGAAGAATTTGGTTTGGATTTCCTGGGTATTTGTTCCAACTGCTGCTTGCTCCTATAGGGAAAACAAGGTTATTAAGTCATCCTCATTTCCATGGCTGGTTTGAAGGTGGAGGCTTTGGGTTATTGATGAAATCTTCTTTGAAGTGGACTCTTGCCTTCTTGAAATAGGCCTAGACATGCCTGGGTTCCCCCAGTGCCCAGAAGTGCATTTGGACACCAAGACTGAGTTATGAAACAGATCTTACTTTTAAATCTCACCTTTTCCAGTTGCCTAGCATTTTAAATTTACCCAATAGCATTTTACTTAGTTTCTTTCTTTTCTTTTTTTTTTTTAATATCTTCAGAAAGTTATTTAAAATTTTGAGGAACCTCGGTTTTTAACTCAAGTAACTATTCCATATATAACTATCATTTGATAGTCGATATAACATTTAATATTTTCCAGTTTCCAGCCACCCCCTACTCTGTCCCGTCCCCACCGTCCACCCCTAGGACTGCATCTGGTGTGATAAACTCATCCTTTATGTTGTCCTCAAGGTCCTCTACCAGTGCTCTGTTTGGGTGTCTGGGAACCGGATGTGGAGAAACCCTTTGCCAAGTGGTAGCTCGACTAGCTGTAATACACGGTGGAGTGGGAACCATGACAGAGGTGTTTCCAACTCTGTTTCTGCTTTTGGCTGCCACCCGTGTTCTCCCTCTGCAGTTCTCCTCTCATCTGAACTCTGTGGCAGTGACTGTGCTCCTTTCTTTCAGATGGAGATTATTTTACCTTTACAAGACATGAACCCATTGGTGTGTGTGGACAGATCATCCCGGTGAGTGTATCTCCTCACGCCTCGTATTTATTTTCATTTGAACCAGTTCTCTTAAAGATACATAAAACATGGACTTCAGCAATGTGTGTTTTCCATTACGGGGGGAAAAAAAAACGAGTTCATGTTGTTGACATATCTTTAACAGCCTCCCTGCAAATGCTTATTTGAACAGGTTAATAGGGTTTCAGCTTCGTTACCAGGAGTTGAATTCTCAAGTTATGGAATTCTCATGATTAAAATAAGCAAAGCAAAGCCCAGTGTATTAATAACCTGCCATCAGTTATGGATGTCCATTCAGCTTATGGAAAATTAATGCTTTGTTATATTTGCTTGTTTATTTTTTAGAACTGTGACTCACCATTTTCCCAGGCATATTGTTTTATATGGTCTTTTAATCCCATTCTTTCCCACTGTTTCTTTTCATAAGAATCTAGATAGAAGACCCTACAGAAGACACAGCAGTACAGTTAACGTCACAGTCATAATTGAAACCATGCCGTGCTGTTGTGTGTCTTGTACAGGGAAATAGATGTAGTGCTTAGTGTTTGGATTGGAACATTAAACACTGTCTTTTTTTTCCCTCTCTGCCTCATACATAGCCTTGGCACTATACAAAACATCATCGAGTCTTCCAGCAGGAGAGTCTAGCTAATCATTCTGGCAAGGATTTCAGGGGAGCCTCAACTTAAATTCTTAAAGTACAGACAAGAAGTTTTCTCAAAATGTAGGAGAATAACTCAAGATAATCTTTAGCTTTGGGAGCCAAAGATTTGGGGGACATATTAATAAATTATTTTAAAGGTCCACAAACTCTGGGTTACTGTGAAATTTATTCGAGAATGAAAGGAGATGAGAGATTTGGTTTAAGTTCTTCTGCCCCTAAACTACCCAGGGAAATCCCACTCAGATCAGAGCCAGGTTGAAGTCTGTCACCTTAATTGCAGGAACTCAAACCTGCTTTCCTGCCTTCCCCAGACTCAGTTAGATGCAGCTTTCACTGACAGGACAAGAGCCGCTTGTCAGCCAGCTCGGCTCAATTACTGCGCTCCCAAGATTTATATACTGTAGATGGAATTAAAACATCACTGTGTACTCTCAAGTTTATAAACAACTAAGGGGAAAAGAAATTGGGTGTTTGGTGAAGGCAAGACACTTGTATATTTTTGCAAGCTTGCCAGGGCCAGTGAGAATCCTTCAAGGATGGCAGCTGAGATGCTTCAGGCAGAAACACATTGTGGTCAGGGGCTGGAGCCAGGGCACCAGGATTTCTGTTTTCTTTCTTAATGAAATTATCAATGACACCTGATAGTACTGAGGCTCATGCCTGCACTTATAACAATACAAGCTTAATATCCTTTTTAAAATTGGTTTAAACCATCTTAGGCCCCAGTCTCAGATTAGTCTCCATTAGTTTATTTTGCAGTGGCCAGGAGACAAACTAAGACTTTTGTGTCCTCATCATTAGATGCACTTTATTTTTTGTAATTGTGTGTTTTGTGACAATGCATGTGGGTAAAGAAAAAGGTACTGACTTGAAATACACGCTGACTTCTAGGTCTTCCTCTCTGAAGAGCTTTTATACCAGCCTGAAACCCTGGTATTAAAAAATCACAAATGCAAGAAAAAGTTTTCATACACAAGAACTTACTGGAACCAAAAGCTAATTTTAAAAACATATAAAATGAAAACAATGAAAAGCTGAAACAAAACAAAGACTTCCCTTTTAACGATAAGATTTCTTTTTGTGGGTAGCTGGAAAATAGTAATTTGCTGACCAGAGAGAGAATAGGGGTGATTTTCATGATCAATCCTGTTCTCTTCTTAATGAAGTAATTAAAAAATCCAAACATCTATACTCTGTGGTGGGACAAGATTTATGTTGAGGACCAGTCTGAGAAATCTGAGAAGTCACAGCTTGAAAACAAAGTACTGGAGGAATATTTTTCCATCTATCAACCCTGAGATTTTGCCTTTCAGTGGAACTTCCCCCTGCTGATGTTTGCCTGGAAAATTGCTCCAGCTCTATGCTGTGGCAATACAGTAGTTATTAAACCAGCAGAACAAACACCACTCAGCGCGCTCTACATGGGAGCCCTCATCAAGGAGGTAAGAGAAACCGACCTCAGGAGTGGCTCCCACCCTCCTTACAGTTGGGGCCTACTGGAGCATATCCGATTTAATGTGCTTCATCAGCTTTCTCAAGCCACGTTTCCTCCAATTCTGTTTTGTTAGGCTGGCTTTCCACCAGGAGTCATCAATATTTTGCCAGGATACGGGCCAACGGCCGGGGCAGCAATAGCTTCTCACGTTGGCATAGACAAGATTGCGTTCACAGGGTCTACTGAGGTAGGTGCCTGAGAAACCACAGCTTAAAGAACAGTTCTGCAAATGAGTAGAGGGTTTGAGAGAAAATTGAAAATGTTACCCATGGACTGAACACCCAAAGAGCAGTGATTGCTCAAGGTCTTAACAAGCAGATAAGACCTTAACAAGGTCTTACCATAGCTAGAAGACGGATGGGTGGCAAAGTAAAGGTGGACATTGACTGTGCCTCAGATCTCTGGACTCTTGTGTGCTCCATTTGTGTGAGACCTGTCCCGGAAAAACAAAACTCTATTATATTTTGAAATAAAAGGAACAAATATCAGAGGCAAAAACAAACTAACAAACTGTCCCAAAAGAGTCTATTCCAGAAGCTGGGCTTCTGAACACTTTCTTGAATCAAGAACACAAATTAAGAACTGGAGATGTAAATTAATCTCTGGTCGAGATGAAAATAGAAACACAACTTTGTCTTATCATTATATCCCCAACTCCTGTAGATGCTGTTTGCAGCTAACTATGACCATGAGCCTTAAATGTTCGTAGAGAGTAGAGATCAGCAATTTTTTTCTGGAAAACATGGCCAGATAGCAAATGTTGTGGACTGCTGGCAATATGGCCTCTATTGAAACTACTTAACTCTGCCCCTGGAGCACAGTAGCCATAGGTAATGTAGTATGAACTGAACCCAGCTGCAGGCGAGCACTGCATGTCCTGTACTGACCTTGCTCTGGGGTCAGGGGGCTCTGCCTGCCTGTCCACCTCTTGGCTCAAACACTACTGGGCCACATGTCTTTCAGGAGTTATCAGTCATTCTGGTCAGATAAGACTAGAAGACACTCTTCCGTGAGTGGTGCTGTGGTTCAGCTTCTTGTTTGGGCAGGGCAAACTGGGCCCTAGGCAGAAGTCCTCATTTGAGGAGATGAATCAGGCTGATCTGCGCCCATCTGTGTTCCCTGGTCAGAGTGTGCCGCTAGTTTGGTTCTGCAGATGAGCAGAGCCACTGGTTGGGATTACTGCTTGGTCACTGCAGATGTGAATTCAGTCTGCCAGGATTTGTGTGTCGCAACCCCTCCCCCCGTCTCTGTTGCAGTCTCATTTCAGTGGTGTGGTGGTTGAGCTCTGCAGATTCCCCTGCAGTGCCCATGGTGTGAGATCAGAGTAGTGGCTCCCACGGGTCAGCTCACAGTTCTGAGTTCTCCTTTCCCACTGGAGAAGCCAGAGGGTCAGGAGAAATGTCTCCCCATGGTGCTGCAGTGGCCTGGGGGGGGCAGTGTAGTCACAGTGTAGCTGCTTTTCCTAACCCTTGTCACGGGTCTCTGGTACAGGGGCGTGCTTCCCGCTTAACCGTGTGTTCTAGGGCTCTCTCAGTGATGTCTCGTTTTTTTTTTTTAACAAGTGCTCCTTGCGCTTCTTGTGAAGGAAAGCAAAGACTGGAGCACCCTGTGTTGCCATCTTGGTAACATCACTCCTCAGTATTTTCACTAGTACCAGATTGCTTTAATTATAAGGTTTTAAAAGATGTGTTGGAGTATGGCAGGCAAGATACCCTCTTATTTGGTTTTTCAAAACCTTTAGTTTGTTCTTGCTCATCTTTTCAGATAAAATTTCAGTTTGGTTTTCCAAGTACCTTACCTTCCTCCACACAGCTCTCATTGGAATTTTGATTGGCATCCCATTACCTGTCTGTATTAAATTGAAGATGAGTGTTCTTTCTAGAAGACTGACATCTCATCCAGGAACATGGCGTAAACCTCTTCAGTTATTTGTCCTACAGTGTTCTTCACTGATGTCATCATCATTTACATCTTAGGCTTGTCTTGATAAATTAATTTCTAGGGATTTTTTTTTTCTTCCAAAGATATTTCAATTTTAAAACTGAATACTTTTTTTAAGTCCCAATACCATGTGTATTGGAAAGTCATGTTGAGAGGATGACCTAATCTTTCAGGCCAGACAAGAAGTAGCATAGTGCATCAATAAGGACATAAGTGCTTATTCCCAAGTTGCCTGGGTTTAAGTCTCTGTTTTGCCATTCCAAAAGTTTTTTAAACTTTTAAAGACTTTACTGAAGTATAATTTACATACAATAAAATGCATTCATTTAAGTACCAAATATACACTGTCACATAACCATCACCCAAACTAAGATATAGAATATTTCCATACCCTGAAGACATTTCT
This sequence comes from Neotragus pygmaeus, assembly GCA_006410875.1. NCBI lineage: Eukaryota > Metazoa > Chordata > Mammalia > Artiodactyla > Bovidae > Neotragus > Neotragus pygmaeus. The sequence continues at coordinate 1,204,500 of SJYV01022910.1, read as the reverse complement.
CATACCTTTGGCCCCAGGCAATCGTGACCCTCTTTGTTAATATTCCTTCCTCTGTTACTTTATATAAATGGAATATACAATATGTACTCTCCCGTGCCTGGTGGGTTTGTTTTTTTTTTTTTTTTGGTGAGGGGCTTGTTGTTCAGTATTTACTGAATTATTGATATGATTGGATTTGAATCTCCCATTTTCACTTTTATTTTCTACTTGTCCCATCTGCTTTTTGTCCCCTTTCTCCTCTTTTTCTGCCTCATTTCAGATGAATCGAGTACTCCATTTTATCCTTTATTTTGGATTATCAGCTAAGCCTCTTTTTAAAGTGGTTGCTTTAGAAATTACAAGGTGTGTTTTAATCACAGTCTACTATTTAAAAGTATTATGTTTCTGTAATGTAATAACAGCACAACAGAATTATTCTGTTTCTCATTGCATCCTTCATGCTGCTGCTGTTCTAGGTTCACTGTTATGTATGTGTGTAGCCCATAGTACACTGCTACATTTCTTGTTTTAAAAATTCAGCTATCTTTTCAAAGTGAAAATGTTTGTTGCTCAGTCATGTCTGGTTTTTTTGCAACCCCATGGACTGTAGCCCACTAGGCTCCTCTGTCCATGAAACTCTCCAGGCAAGAATATTGGAGTGGGTAGGCATTCCCTTTTCCAGGGCATCTTCCCAACCCAGGGATCAAACCTGGATCTCCAGCATTGCAGGCAGATTCTTTACCATCTGAGCCATCACAAAAAAACAAAATTATTTTATGTTTACTCACATACTTACTGTTTCTAACCCTCTCTCTCTTTTTTTTTGGCCTATGTTTCTTTCTGATATAATTTTTCTTCTGTATAGAGACCTTTAGTGTTTCTTATAGTGTGGCTCTGTTAGTGACAAATTATTTCAACTTCTGTTTGTCTGAATATGTATTTATTTTGTTTTCACTTNCTCTTTTTTTTTGGCCTATGTTTCTTTCTGATATAATTTTTCTTCTGTATAGAGACCTTTAGTGTTTCTTATAGTGTGGCTCTGTTAGTGACAAATTATTTCAACTTCTGTTTGTCTGAATATGTATTTATTTTGTTTTCACTTTTTATGATTTTTTTCTGAATATAAAATTCTGATTCAACAGTGTTTTATTTTGCTTTCAACACTTTAAAGCTGTTATTCTGTTTTTTTTTTTTAATGACTTGCTCTGTTTCTGATAAGTTAGCAGTCATTCTTATCTTTGTTTTACTGTATATAATGTTTTTTCAAATATGTATGCTTTTTCATGTCTATTAATTTTTGAAAGGATACTGAACATTGTGACCATTACATTATGGACCATGTAGATTTTGTTTTCTTACTTTTAAGGGTGCTGGACTTTTTTCTGTCAGGTAATTAAGTCACTTGCAGTACAGGTTGACCCTTTTGACACTTAATTTTAAGCTTCATTAAAGACTAGTTCATCTTTTACTAAGATAATAAAATATATTAAGATTACTAAGTTGGGATCCTTCTGGATTTTGTAGTGAATGTTCTCAGTGTTCAACTAGGTCTTTCTACTCTGGTTAGTCAGAACTCAGACGTCCCCAACCCTATATGAGCTCTGAGGATTATTCAGCATACAAATTCCTTGATCTTTGTTCTTTATCCCATCTTGTGAAGTATACCAGTCACCACAGGTATACCCTTTAGCTTAGCTTTCAGCCAGAGAATTGATGGGACCCACATAAGTTTTCTTGACTGCATTGTCAGTACTCTCTTGTACTAAGTCTTTAACTTTTTAACCACCTCATTCTCTCTAATCTATTTCATCATTTCAGTGAGATCAGCATGTTCTACTTTGGTCTTAACATCCCACGATGCAAAAGGTCTTCCCCTGTTTCTTTTCTTTTTTTTTAATTTTTAAAATATTTTATTTTATTTTTAATTGAAGGATAATTGCTTCACAATATTGTGATGGTTTCATTCCCTTGTGTCTTTTATCTCTAGAATCACAGTCCCATACTACATGATATTCCATTTAAAGGAAGCAATTTCATGTACTTTTCTAGTTGTTTACAGTGCGAGGCCAAGTTGAGTGACAGTTTTTGAGAAGTAGACTGCCAGTTATTCCTATAGCCAAAATGAGTTTATTCAGAATCAGCAAAGAATTGCAGTTTGGGGTCTTCAGCCATGGCAAACCACGTGCACACCCTTCCACAGCAAGGAGAGCACTCTTCTAAAGAAGGGAGAGGAAATTGGAGAGCTGTAGTGAACAGAGTCCACTGGAGAAATTGAGAGTGTGAGGTATAGTTGCTTTTTGTTGCCTGACTTTTGACGGTCTCCTCTCATTGCATGAACTCTTGCCAGGCAAGAAGTTTTTCCTTTTTCTGTTGGGCTCTGCTACTGTTGTAAGTGGTAGAGCTCCCTTTTCTGATCTCCCAAGTCTATTTTAATGGAGGTTTCTGTTTATTAATTTTTTACCTTTTCCCCTTTTGATCAAGACCTTTCTCTGAAAGCATTGCTGGTAAGGAGTCCAGTTTTCTGGTTTCAGCAGCATTTTATCTTTCAGTGCCAGGAAGGACCTTTGGTATAGGTTCTCACATCAGAGGGAAAGCATGCAGATTGAAAACCTATTGAGGTCGCATTCTAGTAACAAAGGGTAAGAGGGAGAACTCTAAGGCGGTTTTTATGTAAAACCCTTGTGTTATCAAGATCATAGACATCGGAGATCTTCTGAAGTATCATGTCATCATTAAAGGTCTGGGAGGCAAGTTTCGAACAGACCTGGTCCAGATTATCTTGGAAAGGCTGTCTCATCAGATATTGTCTGCTTCAATTCCAGGGAATCTTTTCTTTCAGGTCCCCAATGATGTGCAGGCCCAGCCAGAGTTTGGTGCTTTCTTTTACTGTATCACATAAATCCAAAGTCTGTTCCCTGGAGTTCAGTGACGCATGGGTTGGTTAGCAGTACTGGATAGAGGGATCTTTCCAGCAAGGTTGAAGAAAGTCTTTCTGGAGGTTTTTTCCAGTAGATAAAATCTCCACAGAGTGTAAGGTGTGATGCTCAACGTCTTTGTCTCCCAAGAGCACACTGTAAAAAAATTGCTGTACCAAAACATGATTGTTTTTAATAGAAGCAATTTGGCCTTTGCCATATTGCAGGATCTTTCTTACCAGTGAGTCAAGAGGCAGGAGCCAAGTACACTGGACATTCAATGATTATTTCAAAGTGTGAGAGTTTATGAGTTCCAAAAGATATCAATCTAAGATCTAGAAGGACCTCTATGGTGATGCTTTTGGCCAAGGTTTTTTAGGGACTCTACAAATTTCCTGTTTGAATCTTAACAATATCATTAGTGCATTTGACTAAACTAGAGGGTTGACAGTGGTAAGTACAGTCAAAATGTCGTGAAATTGGCCAAACAGTGCACAGCTGTCTTACCTGACTAGTAAGATGAGTTCCTTGATCACTAAGAAGTTCAAGAGTTGTCCAGGTAGTGATAATATTTTCAAAGGGACTTTAGTCACAGAAGAGGCAGTAGCCTGTCTGCAGGAGGTAGCTTCAGCCCAGTGTAAAAACATACAGACCAGAACTAAAATATATTTATATTCATGAGATGGAGGAAGTTGTATGAAATCCTTTTCCAGACCTCAGATGGTCATTAGGCAGTTTGAAACGTCCAGGAGCAGTGCAGACAGGCTTAATTGGGGTATATATTTCAGACAAGTGGGTTAAGTGATAAATTCTTGGAGTCTTAATGTTGCCTCACCAATGTTGATTCACGAATGCTATCATTTTGTCAGTAGACCAATGGTTTAATGTATGTACAGTGGTTAGGAGTGAGAATTTTAGAATCTCCACTAGGACTGAGTTGTTATTTGGTCTAAACCAGAGCTTCCTCTTTTTGTCAAACCAACAATTGTTGAATTTCTAGTCTTGTTTTCCCTTCTCTGAGGCCAACAGTGTTTGGCTTCTGTACTTTTTCTAAGTCACCATTTGGGGAAATAGCTCTTTGGACCATACCAGAGGTTTGGTTGTTGTTGGTTTCTTTAAGGGCAGCATTCTTTCTGGAAATGTCAATGTTTAGAATATCCTGGAATTTTAATAAAAGCAGCAGGTAAAAACTATTGCATCCAATAATTCCTGAATATAAGAGTCATTTAAAATTTTGGATTCTTTGGTAGCTCAACTGGTAAAGAACCTGCCTGCAATGCAGGAGACCCCGGTTCGATTCCTGAGTTGGAAAGATCCCCTGGAGAAGGGATAGGCTATCCACTCCAGTATTCTTGGGCTTCCCTGGAGACTCAAGACAGTAAAAAATCTGCCTGCAATGTGGGAGACCCAGATTTGATCCCTAAGCTGGGAAGATCCCCTGGAGGAGGGCATGGCAACCCACTCCAGTATTCTTGCCTGGAGAGTCCCCATGGNAAAAAATCTGCCTGCAATGTGGGAGACCCAGATTTGATCCCTAAGCTGGGAAGATCCCCTGGAGGAGGGCATGGCAACCCACTCCAGTATTCTTGCCTGGAGAGTCCCCATGGACAGAGGAGCTTGGCGGGCTACAGTCGATGGGGTGGCAAAGAGTCAGACAGGACTGAGTGCCTAAGCACACATGTGAGGGGGCCATGCTGCCCCTCTGAAAGCGTGTCTACTATCAGTGGCGCTTGAAGGACAAGCCTGTGTAAGAGTATATAATTCAGCCTGTTTAGCCAAAGTAGCCACAAGCAAAGATGCTGCTACAACAGTATTAAAAGGAGTTGTAATATCATGCCCAGCACAGTGTTTGTCATTGTCACTTGTTAAAAAGAATCCATCAGAGAACCATGAGAAGTCAGTGTTTCCTAAAGCACTTCCCTGCATATCATCTCAAGGAGTCAAGCGGAGACCTGTCAGTGCTAAGCAGTCATGAGGGACTCCATCAGTGTCAGAGCGGAGGAGAGCAGCAGGGTTGCCTTTACTCTGTGAGAGGGTCCTATGAAGAGCAGTTAACATGAAGACTTCATGGGAGGTGAGGCAGGTGTCTGAGAAATGGTGACTGTGATGAGAATTCAGGTGAGCTTTTCCTACATGAGGTACAAAAGTGGTTAAAGGGGATCCTATAACAGTTTTTTTTTCTTTTTTTTTTTTTTTGGTAGCGTTCACCAAAAAGGCAGTGGTGATTTTTTAACGAAAGAAGGGAAAATAATTAATTTTCCCCTTTTTCTTGGAGGAATTCTGGAATTATACTTCCCTAAGAAATCTCAGATGGAAATGAATATGGATGGAGGAACTAAGAAGAAAAGAGTATTTATCTCTCAAAGGGTCTAAACCAAAGGGAATAGATTCAGAGAAAGAGACTCGTGAAGTTCGCTAGAGAGCCTCACTGTTTGAACTCTCAGTACTCTGAAACAGCGCTGCTTTATAGCAGTGGAGTTGGGCACCAAGATGTGGCTCTAATGTTGGGGCTGGAAGAGATTCAGCCCCAGGTGGGAGAAACATTGCTCTAAGATGAGTAAGAGGGAGGGTGGGGAGGAGCCCCTGTAGTTCTCAGAGCCACTTCCGTGAGGATTAGGAGGACAATGGAAAAACTAGTGAAGAGACCCGAAGGTGCCAGAAGTTTGGATTTGTAACAGTCTCTTTTCCAATGTCCTGGCTGTTTTGCAAAGGTGACAACAACTAGGAGGGCTTTTTTGGTGTGTTTTATTTTGTTTTAAGGGGTCTTCATTTGCTTAAGTTGAAGATTAAGAATTCTGTTGATCTTCCTTTTAGATGACTCCTCTAAAGTGTGAGAAGGCTGGTATACCAGATTAACTGCATCTGAACTGGACATCCCATGGGTTACCCATCCCCTCCTTGTCCTTTTTACTAGAAGGGAAAGGTCCCAGTTCAGCCCACTGATAAACACAAAATCAAAAGCTCCCAAGGTGGGATCAACATTTGAAGGAAGACCAAAATTTTCCTTAACAATCTGAGTTCAGTTCAGTCGCTCAGTCGTGTTCGACTCTTGGCGACCCCATGAATCACAGCACGCCAGGCCTCCCTGTTCATCGCCATCTCTCGGAGTTCACTCAGACTCATGTCCATCGAGTCCATGATGGCATCCAGCCATCTCATCCTCTGTCGTCCCCNGCCCTCTTGCAACACCTACCATCTTACTTGGGTTTCTCTTACCTTGGGTGTGGGGTATCTCTCTACGGCTGCTCCAGCAAAGCACAGCCGCTACTCCTTACCTTGGACGAGGGGTATCTCCCTACTGCCGCCGTTCCTGACCTTCAATGTGGGATAGCTCCTCTAGGCCGTCCTGCGCTGCAGCAGCCACCGCTCCTCGGGTTGCAATCTGAAGTTGATTATAATTGTCATGAACAGGTTCAGCAGATTTTTGTGTGCAAGCTTGAATTATGTCCCAGTCAGCAGACTTTGGAAAAGTCCAGAAATTGCTTGCTGAAGTTGTGTAGTAGTTGCCTGAGTCTGATCATATAATAACTTAGTGGGCTCATTTCCAGCTTTAATTCTAGACACCTTTCAAGATTCTCCCTGTTAGCAGTTTTCATCCAATACTGGGCCTGCCCTTCACCAGGAAGATGTAAATCAGAGAAACCAGGTTGATAGCTTTGTTTTATGTATCCCTTAATTACTTATTGTGGATGTAGATAACTTAACTACTTTGGTCTTTTAACTTTCCTACTAGCTTTATAAGTGATTGATTTACTATCTTTATCATATATTTGCCTTTCCCAATGAGTTTCCTCCTTTCATAATTTTCATATTTCTAACTGTGGTCTTTTCTGCTTAGAGAAGTCCCTTTAACATTTCTTTTAAAAACTATTTTGTGCTGCTGAACTCTTTTAGTTTTTACTTATCTGTGAAACTCTTGATTTTCCCTTCAACTGTGAATGATAGTCTTGCTGGGTATTTTTGATTGTAGCTTTTCTTCCTTTCATCATTTTAAATGTATCATGCTACTTACTCCCTTATGACCTGCAGAGTTTGTGCTAAAAAGTCAGCTCATAGTCTTATGGGAGTTCCCTTGTATATAACTAGTTGCTTTTCCTTTGCTATTTTTAATATTCTCTCTTTAACTTCAATTTTTGTCATTTTAATTACAATATGCTTTGGTTTATTCTTCTTTGGGTTAACCTATATGGGACATTGCATTTCCTTTCCCTAATTAGGCAAGTTTTCAGCCTTTATGTCTTCCAATGTATTCTCTGCCCCTTACTCTCTTTCTTCTTCTGGGACCCCTATAATGTGAATATTAGCACAGCTGATATTGTTGCACAGGTCTGTTAAACTGCCTTCATTTTTAAAAAATTATTTTTTTCTTCAGCCTGGATGATTTCCCCAACCCTGTCTACTAGTTCACTTATATGTCCCTCTGGATTGTACAATCTACTGCCGATGCCTTCCAGTGTATTTTCTATTTCAGTTACTGTATTCTTTAGCTCTGTTTGGTTCTTATATTTTCTAACTCTTTGTTAAAGTTCTCGTGTTCATTTGTTCTTCTCTCAAGTTCTTTGAGCACATTTATGATTATTACCTTGAACTCTTCATTGGGTAGATTGCTTGTCTCCAGTTCACTTAGTTCTTCTGGTACTTTATCTTGTTCTTGCATTTGGAGCATATTCCTTTACCACCTCATTTTGAGGGAGCCCCAGTGGCCCCCTTCCTCTTTGATAGACTCTCTAATATCAGCTGGTGGGTATGACCCAGGCTTCTTTCAAATTACTGTTCCTGCCTTGGGTCTCAGAACATGTTCTGTGTGTGCCCTCAAGAATGGAATATTCCACAGCTCTTGAGGGCTCCTGAAAGTAAGCCCCACTGGCTTTCAAAGCTAAGTGTTCTGGGGGCTTTTCTTCCTGGGACAGAGTCCCCAGGCTGGGAAGCATGTGTGGGGCTCAGACCCCAGCTCCTTGGGAGAGCATCTCCACAACTGTTCTTATTCTCCTGCTTGCAGGTCACCTGTCTAGGAGCGTGGGTCTTGATTATATTACATCTCAGCCTCTAATCCATCTCATTGTGGTTCCTTCTTTGTATATGTAGTTACAGAAGATCTTTTCTGCTAGTCTTCCAGTCATTCTCATCAATAATTACTCTTTAAATAGCTGTAATTTTGGTGTGCCTGAGGGAGGAGGGTGAGTTCAATGTCTTCCCACCCCACCATTGTGGCCACTTCTCCGATTTTATCTTTGCATCTTAATTTTAAAATCTTACTTTTCAGAAAGGCAGTTTTAGGCTCCTGACAATGGAAACTTCACACTACCAATTGAAATATGTGTTTCATTCAGTTTGGGAAATTTTAGAGCTATTTAAGTTCAAGGATTTCAAAAGTTTCCCATAATCGCCATGGATATTCTAAATTGCCTTTGGTTAGGTAGGTTTCAGGCAAATTTTCACAGTTTACCATTGTCTCAAATTAGATATATTATACTCAATGAGGTTACAAATTTATATGCTTCTGTTTATACAACTAAAGTCGTAAGAATACAACTCTAGTGATGTTCGGATTTAGAAGTCCTTGGTTTCTTTGGTGTTGGATATTCTTAAAGGATTATAATCCTATAAATGACTAATTTCTAATCTTCTGGGGTGAGATAATTTGATTATTAGTTTAGTATTGATTTTTTTAAGCTTTAATTATTGAAGATTACAGTTTCTGGTCATATACATAGATTTGGGGGTGCTGCGTTATTTTTCACTGAAGTCTGTCCTTTAGTCATTATTCTCACTACCCCAAGTAGCATCTGATGTGTAATCAGCAATCATTATAAGTATTTGTTAGGTATACAAAGGAGGAGAGATTAAATTTGAGAAATAAAAGCTTAATCCCAGAACTAGAAGGTGATGAACACTTTCTTTTTTCAAAACACCACTAAATAGCTTAGGGTTTAGTATCTTTTACTTTGTAGCTGTATAATTATGAACCACTTAATTCTGTACAAAATTTGCTTGATAGTAAGCATACATTTTTCAGAGTTGTGATAATTAAATGCACAATGAGTTTTTATAAGTTTTAAGCAACAAGCACATGTTAGTTTGTAATATGTTATTAGCATCCTAAAAAAATGAGAGAGTTCTGTAAGTTCTGTCAAGGCTCTGTCAAGGCTCCAAGAGAGAGATTTGATATTAGTCTTGTAGGATATGAGTAAGTAGAGTAAATTGGGAAGAAGTAGTATTTTAACAACTAGAGGCTGAAGAGTACAGAAAGTCTTAGTGAAGAGAATAGGGATTGAGAGAGGGCTTAGGAAGAAATGTTGGGAGGCAGATGAACTAGAAAGTAATGTTCTGCAAATCAAGCTATTGAAAATAATTCTCAGTTTAAAACTTGAGGCCAGAGTGTAGAAGACTTCTCAGAAAAAAAATCATATAAAAATTATACACCAATGCTCTCTATGAATATAGACCCAAGAATCCTCAATGAAATACTATCAAACAGAAATCAGCAACTTAAAGGATTATATAGTATGACCAAATAGGATTTATCCCAGCAATGGAAGGTCAGTTTAATATCCAAAAAATCAGTCAGTGTAATATTCCATATTGATAGAACAAAGGACAAAACCATACAATCATCTATGTAGAGAGAAAAAAGCATTTGACAAAATCTAATACCATATAGAAGCATACAAAAATATTATTCCTAATTGCCAAAAGTGGAAACAATTAGAATATCTATTAGATGGTGAGCTGAGCAAAACGTGAGTGTGTCCATATCCATACAATGGAATATTGTTGTTGTTGTTCAGTTGCTCAGTCATGTCTGACTCTTTGCAACCCCATGCAAACAGGCAGCACACCAGACTTCCCAGTTCTTCACCATCTCCTGGAGTTTGCTCAAACTTATGTCCATTGAATCAGTGATGCCATCCAGCCATCTCAGTGGAATATTATTCAGTCACAAAAAGAGGGAAATACCAATGTATGCTTTGCCGTGGGTGATTCTTACCAACATGCTAAATGAAAGAAGCCAATCACAAAAGGCTACATATTGTGTGATACTATTTCTATAAAGTGTCAATAATAGGCAGATCTGTAGACAGAAAGTAGGTTAGTAGCTTCCAGGTGTAGAAAAGAGGGGAGAATGGGAAAGGACTACTAATGGATATGAAATGTTCTGGAATTAAAATCTTTTCTAAAGTGAGAAGCCTAATAGAGATGGGGAAAAATAGCCCTGTGAATCTAAATTATGACAGATAGGACTTGTTGAGGAGTTAGTGTATGTCTGATTTCCTTGTGCCTCAATCACTTGGGAGAGTGAGACAGTGCTGGACACCAGATGTTCAGTGACTGCTGAACACATTTTCCAGTATTCTAGTGGAATTATTTTATATTTAAGGGGCACAAAAGTGTGCAAAACTTAAGTAAAATATTAGGTTTTCTTCTATACCCATTTCCTATAAATCATCTTTCTAATTCTTAGATTATATTACTCTTACCTACATTCAGGCCAAGTTAATTTCCATCTACAGAACTATCCAGTGTTTTTGCTAAATAGGCAAAGGTAGTAACTGAGCTGATAGGTTAATAATCTGTCTGATTGATCTCATGATCAATCCTCACAGAATTTTACGTTAATTTAGGGAGTTTAGCGCTTTAATGTAGTTCACTTTGAGTGTATTTATTTCACTCCTTTATTCAGAGTTTCTTAAAAAAAATAAAGTACTCTTCATGGCTTTGCTGAAATGAAAACTGGAAAGAATGCTGCATCATTCCACCTCTTAAAAAACTAGAGGAAGATATTTTTTTCAGTAAGATATGCCAAACACAGTCTTTAAATCATGCTAAAAGCAATCAAGATTAAATATCAGATCTATATTAGAAAACTTATAATTATATTAGACATAATTTAAGCGTCTCTAATGGTGGTGTGCATTTGTTCACAGTACATGTTAATATTTAATCTTCCCCATGCTCAGATGCATGTGTGTAGATAAAGGGTGATTGTACCTAATTCATCGATTTTGAGGTTGAAGTAAGCTAGTATATCTAAAGTTTTTGACACAGGGTCTGGCTCTTAGTAAGGTGTTGATAAATATTAGCTGTTATTGTTTTATATTTATTTTAAAATGAAATTTATATAACAATATAGTCTTGGGAAAATGTGTAATAGAGAAGGGGGCTGGATTCAGCCAACCTTGGATCAAATCCCAACTCTCTTTAGCACATTATTAGATCTTTCTCATCTCTCATTTCTTCATCTGTTAAGACAGTTAGGAAGAATTCCTTACATGTTTATTTGTGGATTAATGGAGCTAGTGTATTTGAAAGATCCAGTCCTGTTGTTGGCATATTGTGAGAATTCGGTGAATACTAGTTGAATCTTATTGATTCTAGTTGAAACTATTTGCAGATAATGTCTGTCAAAACTAATCGCTGCTTTCCTCTAGAAATTTTACTTTACTTTTGTTTGTTTTATGGATTTTATAAATATTTTACAAATATTTTTGTCTTCTAATAAATGTTTATTTTGTTTGTTTTGCTGTTCTTGTTTACTTTTTTGGAAGGGCTCCTAGGTGCTTACTTAAATAAACTGATTATGAATTCTTCTTTTATTTTGTTAAATGGAATAGTGTACCCCATTTAGAGAGTAGTGTTGTCAGAGGACACTTGGTACCTATTAAGGGACTCACAGTTTTACTATGGCCTAGATCAGGGGCCAATACTACAGCCAAAGTTTGCCAGAATTAGGTTCTGGTGTAGGGAGAAATGTCTTTGTAGCAAACTATAATGTAATTACCACTGTGGTTCGCTGTCGTGTAGTTACGACTGTCTTCAGTAGTATCACTACCTTCCCTATAGTAATGGGGAGGTGAGCTCTGGGGGAGAGAGGAGTGATTTGTTTAAATTCAGATTCTTGAACACCACCCAAGATCTTCTAAATTAGAAACTTTCAAGTGGGTCCAGGAATTCTTATTTTAATAAGCTTTCCTAGTGATTCTTATGTTTCTTAACATTCAAGAATCACTAGTTTACACGCATTTTGAAGCAACCTACAAAGAGGTGCCCATAATGATCCTGGGGTGAAGTGATGCTATGTGGTAGCATTGGAGCTGTGCTAACCTTACAAAAATCCTCTGGGGAAACATGCCCAGAGCACAGGAGAACTAGAGAAGATGGGGAGGATTAAATTCAGGAAGAATTCAGGCGATTTTACCAAGAGTCAGTTCAGTGCTCTGTATGCCAGGTGAACCCCAGAATTCCCTCATTTGTAAGATAAGGAGTGAATTAAGGGAATTTTTACCAGTGCGTGACATCGCAGGCACGGAGAGACTGCAGTCACTTATTGGATGAAAGAAGCATTTTATGTTGCTCATGGGAGCCCAGAGAAATCAACTGATGGGTTCATAGAAAACTTTACCCTATAGGCTTAGCTAGTCAGATTTTCTTCTTGAGAAATTTTTGTTGATTTAGCCGTTATCTGCAGAAAATCAACATTCCTAATGGAAGGTCCAAGGTTTATTTCAGTCATAATTGTTGGTTTCTGAACATGGAAATTCGCCACCATTTCCCACTCCCCAACTCTCTTCCTTCCCTGTAAGATCGTCAGTATAAAAGATTTTCTACCACAGCAACCTGATTAGTTCATTCAGTTTTTCATTTACCAATGTGAAAGCAATCAAGTAAGTCAGTCGGTGCAGTATTTCATGTGGAATATTTCCCTGAAATAAGCCACTTATAGTTATGAATCTCTCTTTTGAGCTCCAGACTTCTACTGTAGCTCTGGAGTGGACATGTCTACCTGGATATTTAATCTGCTTCAGGTAAACAGGTTGATTCATGACCTGAACCCTGAACCTTCCCATGTTCTCTAGCCTCACCAGACTGCTTGCAAATCTTCAAAAGTGATTTGCCTTTCACAGTTGAACTGTAACCATGCACATGCCTTTTTTTCTGACAGAAATAACCACCCTTCCATCATCTACCCAATGAGTTCCTAGCTCAACGATTCTGTTCTATCATCTGTGCAGTTAAATGAGAACTGGTCAACTTATATAATGAGTATTTATTTTTATTTAGATTCATAATCTCAAAAATTGTCACCCTTTTACTTATAGTAATTTCTTTTATTAGCCTTTAATCTGTTCTTTATTTTTACCATCTTTTGCTTTCCTTTAGGTTTATATATTTTTTCCTCTTCACTTGTTCTTTTTCCCTTTTGGGCTTTAATTATTTTAAAATTTAATTAATTCATTCTAATACATTTGACTTTAATTAACACCACTAAATCACATTTGAAATAGTCACGTGGATTCAATATCATTTCCCTACCAACAGTTCACAGAGGATAATGAAAAGATGTATGGCATAATTACTCTAATAAAATAACATTTTTACTGCTTAATATATCTTTATTAACAGCTTTATTGAGGTATAATTGATGTGCAGTGGATTTCACATATGTAAAGTGTACAGTTGGGTAGTTTTGACGTATGTATCCACCTGTGAACCCATCACCACAGCTCACACGGTGCACACATCCATTACCCTCAGACATTTTCTACTGCCCCTTTGTAACCTCTCTCCCTTCTCTCCCCTTCCCTCCATTCCCATTCCCAGGCACTGATCTGCTTTTTTGCCACTGTAGGTCATTTGCATTTTCTAGAATTTTATATGAATAAAAGCATACAGTATAAACTCTGTTATCCATTTGTGATCAACACAATATTTTGAGATCCATGCACATTTTTGCATATATATATCAAAAATCCTCTTTATTACTGCTGCTGCTGCTGCTGCTAAGTCTCTTCAGTCATGTCCGACTCTGTGTGACCCCACAGACGGCAGCCCATTGGGCTCCGCCATCCCTGGGATTCTCCAGGCAAGAACACTCGAGTTGGTGGCCATTTCCTTCTCCAGTGCATGAAAGTGAAAAGTTAAAGTGAAGTCGCTCAGTTGTGTCTGACTCAGCGACCCCATGGACTGCAGCCTACCAGGCTCCTCTGTCCATGGGATTTTCCAAGGCAACAGTACTGGAGTGGGATGCCATTGCCTTCTCTGTCTTTATTACTGAGTAATATTCAATTTTATGGATACATCGCAGTTTGCCTGTTGGACATTTAGGTTGTTTTCATTTGGGAACTACTACAGATAAAAGCTCCTATGAACATTTTCTGCGCCAGTTCGTGTATGTGTGTGTGTGTGTAGATTGGTTGATTCTTTTTTTTTCTCTTGGGCAGATGTCTAGCAATGGAATGGCTGAATCATATTAGGTTCAGAAACTGCTAAATTTTTTTTCAAGGTGGGTGCATCATCTTACCAGCAATGTATAAGACTTCTAGCTCCTTCACATCCTCATTAGCACTTGGTACAATCAGTGTTTATAATTTTAGCCTTTCTAATAGGGGTGCAGTGCTTTATATAACACAAGAAACTTTATCTTCACAGGAAGAACATTAAAAACGAAATATGTTATCTTCATCAATGCAGATGTCCAAAGGGGGAGCTGAGAGAGAATAGAGAGTTGGGGAAGAGAATAAGATGCAAGGTGGCCCCATGAACCATTTTGCTGTTAGGAACATTCATGCAGTGAGATAGCATATAACAGTGTGCATTAACTAGTTCCCCCCAAAGTTTTCTGGTGGTGTCTATTGATACTTCTCTGGAGGGGTTTGTGTTCACTAGGAGGGAAACCAACCCCTGTGCATCTGGAGTATCTCCCAGTTTCTTCTCTGGGATGATATAATTGATGGGAAATAGAAGACCAAGTTGTTTACTTGCTAAGTCATGCCTCACTCTTTTGTGGACTGTAGCCCACCAGGCTCCTCTGTCCATGGGCTTTCCCAGGCAAGAATACTGGACTAGGGGATCTTCCCAACCCAGGGATCGAACCCACATCTCTTGCATTGGTAGGCGGGTTCTTTACCAGTGAGCCAACAAGGGAAGCCCAGTAGAAGACCAAAGTATTTGACTAGAATATGGTGGCTCAGAGGTTAAAAGCGTCCGCCTGCAATGTGGGAGACCTGGGTTCAATTCCTGAGTTTGGAGGATTCCCCTGGAGAAGGAAATGGCAACCCACTCCAGTATTCTTGCCTGGAGAATCCCATGGACAGAGGAGCGTGGTGGGCTACAGTCCATGGGGTCGCAAAGAGTCGGACATGACTGAGCGACTTCACTTTCACTTTATAATTATATTAATGGTGCCAAGTGGAGAACTTTCACAGGCAAGTTTAATAATCACATAATCCCAGACCCCTTTATAGCTTGTAGTTTTTTACTTCTTTATTTACCTATCCTCTCTTAATTTTGTAGGCTCCTTGAGAAATTGTATAGATTCTTCCAGAAGGCACATGTCACTTAAATATGGATTTGAATGTGGCTCCACTAACGATTATCCTAGTATCACAAAACGTCTGGAACAGTCAGCAATAAGAAGCTTATTTGAGGTGGTTGCCTTCCATTTTACTTTAGAAAAAGACCTTTAAAAAGAAAAGAAGGATTAACCTTACTCAAAGATAGGATTAATTTCTCCCTATGCAGCTAAATACTTAAGCAATGAATGTAAATATTTACTATTTGACTATGAAAGGGCTCTTATAAACACAGAGGCAATAAACAACCTCAGTGAAGTATAGGAAAACAGTTTGCATTCTGCTCAGTATGATGTTTTCTTTATTCAGTTAGGTTAACAAACCATGATTTCATCATTAGTCAACAAGATAACAGAGACCATCAAAGCAAACTACAGGAGAGTCCAGATTGATTCGTGCCAAACAAATGTTTGTAGCTAACAGCTGTATTATCACTGATTCTAATTTACGCAGCCGGGGTTCTCCTTTCATTTCCTAATAAGTGAGATGAATGTCATCGTACATGGTACGGACACCCTCTCTGCTGCTTGAGTAATGAATTGGGTCAGCTCTCCCCTCTGGGTAACCTCACCCTTCTTTGTAGGTGGGAGGAAGTGGCCTGCCAGAGTTTTAGTTATTTTTTAAAAACAGCTTATAAGCGTCTTTCTAAGGTTGTATGAGTTCAATAGTAAACTATCCAGCGTTTGAATCAAAAATACCAATTTGTTATGTCAAAACCTTTGGATGTACAGATTTTAAGTTATTACCTTTCTTGTTTAACACATGAAGAAAACTTTGATTACTGAAGAAAAAGAAAGAGTATGCTGTAGCCTCTGCCTGCCACCCTGTGATGCCGTGATTCATTCTGCAATAGGTCTCTTACTGCAAGAGCTCAGGCTGAGTATGAACCGATCTAAGAAGCCCATCCCTTTAGATCACCTGGTTCGTGGGCCATGTGGTACCTTTGACTTGAGGATTCTAGGCTTCTTCCTATCAAAGGAGACCTCCCCAAAATCAAAGTCTTAATTTTTAAAAAATTTATTTGAAATACAAAAGGAAAGTCTTATGTAACAGAAGGAGACTGAATGTTCAAGGGAGTCACTCTGGAATACCTGTTAGTTGTGGAGAGTGTGTTTAGTCATCAGGGTTCTGCTCAGAGTAGCAGGATCTGATCCCAGGAGAACATGTGGAGAAGAGCAGCCGTACTGGCCCTGCCACTCGGTGGGTGCCTGTCAGCAACTCAGGGTTGCTTGACCTAAGTCATGTTTTTCTCTTTCAAACCTAAAATAGGGTAATAATTCTTGCCTCACAGGATCACCATGAGGATTAAATAATGTTTATAAGAACAAGCAGTTCAGAATAGGTGCTCAATAAATGAGAATGTTCAACAACTGAAAAATAGAGCCAACAGGGGAAGATTAGAGACAGTATGAGAGAGGTGCCCTTAAAGATTCTTTAATCCCATGGTTTTTAACCCTAGCAGCACATTAAAAATACCCATGCCTGTAGGCTCTACTGCAGACATCACAATCAGAATTTCTGGAGGTAGAGCCCAGACAAAGAAAAAGTTGTTAAGAGCTGCAGGAAAATAGATGTACATTCAGTGTTAGAACCACGAAGCCATTCCCTTTATTAAAGATGTGGAAATTTCAGCCAAAGATAAGGACAGTGCTGGCAGTGGTGGCAAAGCAGAGCCTTGCACACAGGCATCCTGTCTGCCAGTCTCTCGCTTCCGTTTCCTTAAAGACTTCATATTCTCCAATTTCCAGAGACTTGAAGAGCAACTATAGCGTCTGGCCCGTTGACTCATCAGATGTTGAAAATGTCTGTGTGTGCTCACGCTTGCGTGCATGTGCACATGCACAGGAGTCCCTCTGCTTACTGTCAGTCTGGTAGGGAAGACAACAGTTAAACAAGAAGAGTATGACAGTTATGTGGAATCAGAAAAGTGGGAAAACCAAACCCTGTAGTGAGGGCAGATCCAGAAAGCTAGCTTCTCAGAGGAGGTAGCAAAGGTAGGGCTGGAAAAATGAGTAAGCAAGGAGAGGAAAGGCATTTCAAACAGAGGAGAGAGCTGATAGAGGTACACAGCCACATCCCAGGAAGGGCAAGTGGTTCATGTGCTGGAGTGATAAGTGTGTGATGAGAATGGTGGTGGAAGAGAGGGGCTGGAAGCACGAGCAGTGGCTGCACTGGTCTTTACAGTCTGAATTTCACAAAGTTTTGAAATTGCTTTTATCCCTTAAATTAAAGGAGCTTCTGTAATGCCTTGGTCCTGTTACTTTCTGATGCAGATCCAAACAGACTGATTTGGTCTGTTATTTCTGGATATTTCCAAGAGACAAGCGATGTCCAATGACACATATTGGTGGTGCTAGTGGTAAAGAACCCACCTGCCAGTGCAGGAGACATAAGACACATGGGTTCAGTCCCTGGGTTGGGAAGATCCCTTAGAGGAGAGCATGGCAACCCACCCCAGTATTCCGGCCTAGAGAATCCCATGGACAGAGGAGCCTCGTGGGTTACAGTCCATGGGGTCACAAATGAGTCAGACACAACTTAGCAACGAACACTACAGTACACACATATTTGGGGCATTTCTGTTTCTATCCTGACAGAACCTAGAGCACACTGAATATCAAGAAAGGAGAGGTGGGAAGAACCAGAGAGTCAGTTTGTTTGGGGTTTAATAAATGAAATATATTGTAAAAATCATTCATCTTCAACCTGTTTATTGATGTCTCTAGTAGAGATTTTTCCATTTCTTAAGAAAGGTGGCATATCTCTAGAAGGAATCCACTCCAACATGTGTACTTAACTAATCAAGAAAAAGAAGTATCTCTGAAAAGAAACCCATCCTAGAAATATGGATGATTAACTAATGAATAAAAAGGAAAATTTTACCAGACTTTCGCTCTGTTCAGGAAGCAACAACCTTAAATAAAGAGGGCACGGGAAGCCTTTCATGGTCTTTTTTGTCCTGTATAACAAATTATTTTCCATGCAAAGCTCCAAATTGCATTTCCTACCCTACTGCATTGCCATGAGCATGGTTCTGGTACACTGTGGCTCTTTCAAGGATACTCCTGATATCAATCTTGAAGACTTTTCGAAATGAGGATGGGAGTCAGAGTTGACTTGTGCCAACATTCCTGCTGAGAGTTAGCCCAGTTCCATTATGTGTGGGCGAGCCCCAGGTCCCCGCCCTTGCCTGTTCAGGGGACACAGATACAGCTGAGAGACTCTGCAGGGAGCGCCAAGTTAAGACGCCACATGATAGAAACAAGATCACTTACTCTTTCATAATGGACTCTTTGTGGGAAAGTGAAAAATATCAGGCTTATTTCCCATTCAGTGCAGCTGTGATGCCTCTATGAAAGTTGAGTTTTGCTCAAAGACAAGAAGAATCCAGAACTGTAGGCAGACTCTCAGAATGAACAAGGGCCCTGAGTCTTTTTTAACTCTTCCAACTTACTGGGTCTGTGTATGTGTATGTGTTCAGTTGCTCAGTCGTGTCCAGCTCTTTGGGACCCCAACTCTTTGGGACCCCACCAGGCTCCTCTGTCCATGGAATTTTCCCAGCAAGAACACTGGAGTGGGTTGCCGTGCCCTCCTACAGGTGATCTTCCCAACCCAGGGATCGAACCTGGGTCTCCTGCATTGCTGGCAGATTCTTTACTGCTGAGCCATTGGGGAGGCCCAGTACTGGGGCACTAAGGGCCAGGTTAACTGCTTGGCAGGTGTCTTTATTCATCAGATGAAGAAGCTGAGGCCCAAGGAGGTGAAGTGACTTTCTCAAATCAAAGGTTAGTTAGAAACCAAGCCAGAGCTTGTAGTAAATAGGTCTTCTCACTCCTGTGGGCCAAATTGCCTGGCCATGGTTATACTTAGCTAGGTTGTCAGAAAATAGGACAGGGTATATAGTAAGTATATTGGAAAATCTTATTTGAAAAAAAAAGATAATGATAAATTTGGTCAAAATCTGGTCTCTGTGCCTTTATTCTATTTAATCCATATTCACATACAAGATTTAGTTTCTCAAACTGTTTCTCTGTTTTATCTCATAGACTGGCTATTTATCAGAATAGGGTTTAGTTTTACAAAGTCCACCCCATTGCCTTGAGTTGAACCAGTCAGAAGGCCTGTCCATCCTGGCAGCCTCATTTAGCTCATCATATGTTCCTCCCTTCTGTTCATGTATAAACATGACTGGCGTGGCACATAAATATCCCCACGGAACTTTTCTAACATGAGCTACTTAATCCCAGGTCTGTACTTCATTTCATGTCTGTACTTCACTTCTTCCTGGACTTTCCTACACCAGAGATTTTAACTTCGGAAATCTTTGCATGGGATTCAGACAAGTAATATTTTAGGTTGCTTTGCACGGGACGTATCATATTTTGTAAGCGTCAGTTCTCACGTGAACTCTTCATTTTTAAACATTACTCTTTCCTGCTAAGAATTCCCTGCTTTGGAGTCACATCCATTCTTCCTGTTGTCTCTTCCCCGCTGAGTGTAGTGAGAAGTGCCTCCCTTCGGGGTCAGTTTCATTCCACTTGTGGGGAGAATTCCTGAGTAGTAATGTATTCTCCAGAGACAGTTTGACCTGGAAACTGAGAGTAAAATGGGAAGGCTTATGATACCCAATCCTGTAATGAATGACAGTTTCATCCTAGCCCACTTCTCTGGGCAAGGTTCAAAGGAGCCTGACCCTGGATTATAACAAAATGCTGCACAATCATAATTCCACTCTTCAACTCTAATATTAAGTCAGGCCCAGGTTTTTTTGTGCTTATTGAATACTTGTTAGGTTTACATGGGAATCCTCTTAGCTGTGAGTTCCTTGTGGGTGAGGAGCAGTACCTAGCATTGTGCCTGACACATGGTAGGAGAACCAGGAGTACATGTCGAGTGGAGGGGATTGATGAGAAACTGGGATTTCTCAGAGCATTCTGTCATGAGGCCACTCTAGATGGCCATGGTTCTCCTGTAGCGTCGGTAACACATCCAGTTCTTTCTTGAGGCTGGCCTGCAAGATGACCTTCTTCCAAAGATGAAAAGAAAAAGTGTTACTCATCTGAGATTTGCCTTGCAGTGTTTAGTACAAATTTGGTTTCTAAGGAAAGGCTGGCAAAGCATTGACACAGGAAAAATTATTCTTAGGTATTCTTCTCTGATGACCATTGCCTGAGCAAGACTTCTGTGTAGTTACCGTAGCCATGAAAATACTAATCACTGGGCAGCATTCTTAGTGCAACAGATGGCAAGCCGTGGAGCACTTCGACGAATGTCAGGGAACAGAGCTAATCTAAATGTCATGCCAGCAGGCCAGCACTCTCTTCACCAAGGCCAAACATTCATTCAGCGTCTTCCTGTATGTAAAAGCCGTGGCTTTCTTCTTCCTTTTGCTTGGTTTTCAAAAGTCAGTCTGAAGGCAGAATATAAGTTTTGTAGCTGATGAACTGTGATCATTATTTGTGTCTGTAAAAAGTGATATTCCTCCTCTCTTCTAAGTTCAAGGACAAGGTTTTGGTGGTATGTGGCATGTGTTAGATAGATGCTCAGCAAATATGTAAAGGAAGACAGAGTGCTGGGAGGAGGTTAAGGGAAGGAGAGGAAGTGGTCCACACTTGGACCCTGAAGTCAGCCTGCACAGAGCCCAACAGGCTCTGCAGTAACCATCCAGGTAACCTGGTAACAGCCATTGATTTCTAACTTGAGTTTACAGTTCTTTAAAATGAGATAATACCTACCTTTAGGGGTTTTGATAGGCCTAAATGAATACATGTAATTGTCTCATATAAACCCACTTAGTAAATGCTAGTTTTTTTAATATAATTAATAATAATGTTTATAACTTCTAGTGATAGTGATTATCTTCTTTGAGAAAGCTCTTCTCTCTTTATCTTTCTGGACTTTGAAATGAATCCCCATCAGTTAATATGGATTCCTTGGGGCAGAGAGAGCCAAGCCCTATCACCCTCGTGTGGGTTCGCCTCTACTGGGCTCTCAGGCTTTAGTCCTGATCTCACCCACCTGCTCTTCTCTGACCAGCATAGAGGCCCAAATTCTCCTTTCTCTTGTGTATCCATACTTCCCTCATGCAAGAGAAAGAGCACATTTGCTTGAGAATGAGGGCTTTGTTAGCCCATATTCCTGGGAAGTAGAAGAGAGAGACAGGCAGGCAAGTGGGTAAAGGCAGTCTGGCCACAGACTAGTCTGCGCCTTAATCCTTAGGATCAGATGTTAGTGTTTCTTACACCTTCGATGAGCAATAGTGTTCTGCATCTGAGAGACTCTTAATTTTACCTCTTTTAAAATCAAGGTTAGATTTCCTCAGAATGGGAGTATATTTTCTAAATTTTTCTTGCCAGGAGGTAGAGTAACATTAAAAACATAAAAAGCATTTAATCCAGCTAGTGAGCAGTATTGGAGATTGGTGGCATGACAGAGAGCTTCCTCGCTGTTTTCCCAAGGTAATTGACATGTATACATAGTTGGGAGCCCTGGGAGCCCCACCCCTTATGGACCATCTCAGTTTCTCTTCTGGGGCAAGATGGGGGCTGGCCTCTCGCACCTGGATGTGAGTAACTCATACGGGTACTTACTGTGTGCCAGCCTGGGTTCTGAGGGCCGTCGATCTTAGATCACTGCATCCTCAAGTAAGTTCGGATGTTGTTGTTGTTGTTATTCAGTTGCTAAGTCATGTCCAACTATTTATGCCCATGCCCAAGCTTCCCTGTCTTTCACTATCTCACATAGTTTGCTCAGACTCATGTCCATTGAGTCGGTGATGCCATCCAACCATCTCATCCTCTGTCGTCCCCTTCTCCTCCTGCTTTCAGTCTTGCCCGGCATCAAGGTTTTTTACAGTGAGTCAGCTCTTCACATCAGGTGGCCAGAGTATTGGATTTTCAGCTTCAGGATCAGCCCTTCCAATGACATTCCAGGTTGATTTCCTTAGGTTTGACTGGTTTGAGTTCCTTGCTGTCGAAGGGACTGTCAAGAGTCTTTTCCAGCACCACAATTTGAGAGCATCAGTTCTTCAGTGTTCAGCCTTCTTCATGGTCTAGCTCTCGCATTCGTACATGACTACTAGAAAAACCGTAGCTTGACTGTATGGACCTTTGTTGGCAAAGTGATGATGTCTCTGCTCTATTTAATATGCTTTCTAGGTTTGTCATAGCTTTTCTTCCAAGGAGCAAGTGTGTTTTAAATTCATGGCTGCAGTTACCGTCTGTAGTGATTCTGGAGCCCGAGAAAATAAAATCTGTCACTGTTTCCATTTTTTTCCCCTTCTATTTGCTGTGAAGTCTGATGCAGGTAGTGTTTATGGAGGAGGGAATGGCTCCATTTATGGGGAAGGGAGTGCAGGCTCAGAAAAGATTTTTTAAAATCCCAAGCTTAAACAGTTGTTAAGTGTTATAATCAGTTAAAAAAAAAAAAAAAACATCCAGGCTCCAGGGCCTTTTAACTGCTCCCCACTGCTTGAGGAGTTATCAGTCACGATCTCAATCAGAGACTAGAGGAGTCCAACATATGTTTAGTATTTCTCTTCCCCTAGACTTTTAAAATGCGTTATTTTCAGTAGGATTCTAGGTCATGAGTAACTGTTTTCATCTCAACAAGGGCACACTGCCTATAAGAACTAAATGGTGGCTCAGTGCTTTCCACGGAGCAACCTCTGTCCTCCAGTAGAGCAGCCCCTGTCGCAGACCAGGTGCCCTGGAAGGGGTTGCTGAGGTAGAGTTCGCCATGCAGGTCATATGCTATTGGGAATCCCAGCTGAAGGGCAGGGGAAACAGGGGAAATGGAGCTGCAGTGTAGGCCTGATGGCCTCAGCCAAGCGCATGGGTGTGGTGACGCAGAGCCGTCTAGTAGTGGTGCCACTGCCACTGCCAGGCGTGGATGTGGGACCCCAGGGGAGGATGTCCCTTTGGGTGAGGAAGCTCTTTTAGAATGAGTCGATAGCATTCCTAGTCACTGAGGCAAGGCATTCTTTCTTGAATGGGGGCTCTAGGTGCTGCATCCATGCTTCTATCTTGATACTTTCAATGTTGTTAACAGTGTGAGTCTACACATGGGAAGTGCTTTCTTCAAACTCACCCCCCTTTCTTGGATTCTAGATTAATAGGCATTGCACAAATAAAGACAGGTCCTCAGCTTTCTGGAATCCTTTTACTATACCCCTAGGCAGAAGCAGAGGTATCACATCTATATATATATATATATATATGTATGTATTTACATATATATATATATATTTGGACCATGTGATTAAAGTCATACCTGGCATTTTTGGAGACACATGAAGAGTTTTATACTCATAAAAGTCTTTCAAGTGGAGCCAGTTGGCTCTTTTCTAGAGGCCAGAGTCCAAAGCTAAAAGCCACAGTGCAGTGGTGGAAAATCTTTCGTTACATTTTGCTTGCCAGTTATCTTTAGAGAAATCGTTCAGTGATTAAGAATCAGGTTTAACCCCCTTTTCCTTGCTCCTTCCATCATGAAACTAAAGCTGTTTTCCAACTCCCTTCAGCACAGACATGAAACCGAATCCCAGACTACATATCTTGTCCACACAAGGTGACCACAAGAGCCGATCCTATGTATCCAACGGGTGCTTTGCCCTGCAGGGTCCACTGCTACCCTGTCCCACTGTTGCAGACAGCTGCCTCTGGCCACTTTATGGTCTCAACTGCAAGACGTGCAAAACCTCTCTCCATTGCCCTTCTTTCAGGTTGGAAAGCTTATCCAAGAAGCAGCTGGAAGAAGCAATTTGAAGCGAGTAACCCTGGAACTTGGAGGAAAAAGTCCTAACATTATTTTTGCAGATGCTGACTGTAAGTCCACCACATATGTGCTGCCTTGTCCTGGCACACTGCCATGTGGTGCTCACTTTTGTTATCTCCACTTTAGACAGAACATGCAGAGAAAAGTCTTTGAAGCTAAGTGGCATTCAAGGAGAAAAGTCTAGACCATTCATTCTAAGGAGAAAAACCTCTCTCCACTTTTGGGAAGGACCACATATAGTCAGATAGAGCTTGTTTTCTAGACATCATAAGCCATTTTGATTCTGCGATGTTGTAGAATATAATAGAAGAGGTGAAGGCTTGGCCAGTGTTGCACAGTGGAAAGAACAGTGTGGTTTAAGCCTCTCAACACTGGATATGTAGCCTCCGCCTAGATTCAAGAAATCTGAAACATCTCATGTATGCCTGGTAGCTTTGTAGATCATTAAAATTTTTCAGTTCACCAGCCCTGCCAACGTTGTCCCAAACCCACACCCTCTTCTCTGTTTAGCTGCCCACTCCCCTTTCTGTTGCTCCCGTGGCTTTCAGTAAGGTTGATGACACACGGGTCAGTTCTGTATGTGTGTTGGGTGTTGTGTCAGTCCCTTAGTCGTGTCCGACTCTTTGGGACCCCATGGACTGTAGCCCACCAGGCTCCTCTGTCCATGGGATTCTCCGGCAAGAATACTGGAGTGGATTACCAGTCCCTTCTCCACAGTTCTGTATGAATAGACCTAAATTGGAGATGATCACCCCTTGGCAGTAAGACTGTACAGAGGCTTGGAGCTACAATCTAGGAAACCCCATGTCTCCTGATAGGCTGCTCTCTAGTCCAGTCTACATGGGAGTGGTCCTTCTGTTTGGGAAAACTTCCCAGGGAATGAAATTACAAAACTTCTTTCAAGCATCCGTTTTCTTCTTCACATCCTGCCAGGCAACCCCGCTCCCTCAGTTTCACTATTAGAGATGTCAGAAAACAGAAAGCAGATTGCCTGAATTTCAGCCCTAGCTTGCAATTTGCAAAGAATTCAGCTTTATACTAGTTGTCAAAGAGATCAGAATTCTATAACTAAATTCCTATTAAAATGTAGGCACTCCACTGATAGTACATTGATCGATTCATTGAGTCAGTCATTTAGCAACTAGTAGACACCGGCTTCCCTCATGACTCAGTGGTAAAGAGTCTGTCTGCAATGGAGGAGCCGCAGGAGATGCAGGTTCAATCCCTGGGTTGGGAAGATCCCTGGAGGAGGGCATGGCAACCCACTCTAGTATTCTTGCCTGGGAAATCCCAGGGACAGAGAAGCCTGGCAGGCTACAGTCCGTAGAGTCGCAGAGTCAGATATGACTAAGGACGCAGACACCAGGTTTATTAATACTGTTTTCAAATATAAGATACAAGAGATGAAAATGAGTTACCACATGCTATTATATAATTCCATGCTATTATATATGTAAATATAGAGGAAATTTAGTGTCTTTAAAGACGATCATTGCTGTTACAGTTTAATTCACCAAAACACTAATTAAAAGCATAACTGCAAGGTCTTATAGATTAGGGATTGCAAACTGGCAGTCTATAGGCCAAATGCAGGGTATGGCTATGTTTGTGCCGTGTGTGCTAAGTTGCTTCAGTCATGTCTGACTCTTTGCAACCGTATGGACCAGAGCCCACAAGGATCCTCTGTCCGTGGGATTCTCCAGGCAAGAATGCTGGAGTGGGTTCCATGCCCTCCTCCAGAGGATCTTCCTTACCCAGGGAGTGAACCCATGTCTCCTGCATCTCCTGAGAAGCCCGATAGCTATGTTTACTTCTAAATATTACACAAAATATTGATATCTGTTTTTTTTAAACTTGGAATCTGGCAACCTTGGGCTATGTCTATGCATAGGGGTTCTTGAGTCTCTGTCACACTGCTTTACTACCATTGCATTATCTGCCCAGCCCCTTGGATTGTTGGGGTTTGAGACTCCTTTTATAGATAATGTGGTCTGATCCCTCTTTTCTATAGAATAAGAAAGGGATTCCAAGAGTAGATTGCCAAGCTTAACATAGACAATAGTGTCAAGGTCTGGTTAGAACTAGAAAAAAGCTGTGTTCTCAGTCCAGTGCTTTTCACTGGGCTGCTCACGGTTCTGCTCTGCAGTGAGCATGACATTAGGCCTGGTTCTTTGGGAGGGGAGGGAGGCGGTCCCATAGATTGGTGTTGAGAACATGGCTGTTTCCTCTTGTAGTGGACTATGCTGTGGAGCAGGCTCACCAGGGCGTGTTCTTCAACCAAGGCCAGTGCTGCACGGCAGGGTCTCGAATTTTTGTGGAGGAGTCCATCTATGAAGAATTTGTGAGAAGAAGTGTGGAGCGAGCCAAGAGGCGCATAGTGGGGAGTCCCTTTGACCCCACCACCGAGCAGGGACCCCAGGTAGAGACCCCTTTCTTAATCCCTAGTGAGCACAGAAATAGGACACTGTAATGGAACCCACAAAGCACCATCCTCCTTACTCTTCCTCCTCAGCTGTCTTCATGGCTGAAAATACAGCCACCAAGGCATTACTTGCTTATGTCTTACACATCTCTTTTCGTTTCTAAATTTTATCTCTGAAAAACTAAGGGATTAGGACTCCCTTAATGGTATCGTCAACTCTGGGGGTAAGTTGGAGTCTCTTGGCTCTAAAAAAGGTGTGGCAAGATGGATCTTAACTAGAACCCAGTTCTTAACTGTTGGATTCAAGACATCCCCACAGGTGCCACAGTCAGGGAGCGCAGGTATCTCTCCTTCCCAGAAAACACTTATCCTTTTACCGGCTGCCAAGGTTTCTTTTCCACTAACCTGACCCACTCTGGGGAAACCACGTGCAGCTTGTAAATGTGTAGGGAAGAAGAGCTGTCGGCTTTTTCCTCTGCCATGTGGTTCTCTCTTACTCTGAATGCCTCATGCACTGTGGTGAAGGAGGAGGCCCACAGACCCCATGCAGACTGCACTCCTGAGCTCTACAGGGCCTCCCCACTCACCTAGGTGTATTTCCAGATGAATTCTAGTTTTGAACTGAGAGTGTTTAAAGGAATATGTAGACCAGATCTCATCTGGATCATGAGAGCATGGGTTTTCCTGATAAGAAACAACATCTCCTTAGTTTGGAGGCCATTTGAGAGAAGACTAAAGTTCTAACAGCAGTTCAAACCCAGGTGAGTGTAGGTTTTTATTTTATTTACAGTAGCAGTTGAGCAATAACTCTATAACTTGGGGCCTCATGGGGAAGGCAAGAATGACTTTATCTTATGGACTAGGATGCTAGCTCTCACTCTTTAAACTTAATCCTTTCCTCTGATGGTGTAACTGTAGTTCCATGAAAATACTACCCCAGTAGGATTTGATGTGTAGCTCCATGTATGGGGGCTGTGTGTTAGCTCCTCTGTTGTTTTCATCTGTTTAGTATCAGTACAAGTTGCTACACTGTTCGTTTGTGTATAAGGCTAATTTTTACTTCTATAAAAAGTCAGTAATCAATCAACCAATATCTCTGTCATTGAGAAACATTGCTTAAATCTTGAACTGGTAGTTACAATTTGTCAGTAACAGCAGAGCAGTGCATTTATTGGAATTCTTGATGTCTTAGGTTGAACCATACAAAATTTCCCTTTTTGTAGATCAAAAATGGTTAATTAACAGCAGTTCCATGTGATTTGATTAGGTATAAAGAAACTTTGAAAAAAGTCACAAGTGAGAGATTCTTGAGTGTATTTTAGTCCATTTTTAAAGATTTCACTTGGAGTCATTAGGTGCTTTCTTCCACAGATTGACAAGAAACAGTACAACAAGATCCTAGAGCTCATCCAGAGCGGTGTGGCTGAGGGTGCCAAGCTCGAGTGCGGAGGCAAGGGGCTGGGTCGAAAGGGATTCTTCATTGAGCCCACGGTGTTTTCCAACGTCACTGACGACATGCGGATCGCCAAGGAGGAGGTAGCTCTTAGACCTCAACAGCAGCCACTTCTTCCCTGGGGTTGTTTCCAGGGCATTTCTAGTAGACAGTATTAGAGGTTTAGTCCTTTGTACCTTATATACATTATACAATAGCAATAAACTTGGCTATGGACACCCCACTTTCAGGAAAAAAGCTAGAGAAAAAGGCAGGCCAGCTGGATGGAGGCCAGGTGATGGCACTTTATGATTGTAGATGTTATCAGCCAACAGAATCATCACAAAAATCAATCACTAGTCTCAGTAATACATTGATAACAGTTAAGGTCCCCCCAGTGTGGGTCATTAGGCTGTTAACCAGGAAAGAGAAAGCACCCAAGCATCATCACATTTCTGCAGGAGAGGACCAGTTGCAGATTAACCAGCAACCTAGAGCAGTAGCTCTCAGTTCTGGAGCAGTGCCTGGGAGTTTGTGGAGAACACAGCTTTAGAACATACAATGAAAGGAAGGGATGCCAGGCAGGGCCGGGGAGTCGAGGTGTTCAACTCTAAGGGTAGACTTATGTAATCTTAACTCTGGGAAAGTTTGGGATATTTTACAGTTATGTTCTGCTAAACTTAAACATCATTTAAATAATGAAGGCGGAATACACTTGCCTGAAATTTGGAGAACAGGTGAAAGGATGGCAAAGCATCCATGTTGGATCCATCTGTTTTGTCACAGATCTTTGGCCCTGTTCAGGAAATTTTGAGGTTTAAGACTATGGATGAAGTTATTGAAAGAGCCAACAACTCAGACTTTGGGCTTGTAGCAGCTGTCTTTACTAACGACATCAACAAGGCTCTCACAGTGTCTTCTGCAATGCAAGCCGGGACTGTTTGGTAAGATCAGGGTCAGTCTCATTCTGGCCATAACACATTCTGTGGTGCGGGGGTTGCGGGGGTGTGGGGCTTTGTAATTCTTCAGAGCTTGTGTGAAATAAGCACATAAGCTCTGGTAAGATGGGGGAGACCGACTAAAGACTTCACCCTGAGAAGGGACACTTCCTACTGGCTAAATCAGGAAATCTAAAGTATGGGAGGGAGACTCAAGAAAGGAATATGTGTATACATAGAGCTGATTCACTTTGTTGTACAGCAGAAACGAATACAACAGCATAAAGCAATTATCCTCCAATAACAATTTTTTAAAAACAAAATCTTAAATTATAGAATTTTCATATGGGAAAAGGAATTTAAAAATAGAACTTGCAAAAGAAATATCATGCCAGTGGGATTATTTCTGTGTAAACAGAAACTCACGCTAACAGTACATGTTTTATTCTTTTAGGATCAATTGTTACAATGCCTTAAATGCCCAGAGCCCCTTTGGGGGATTCAAGATGTCTGGAAATGGGAGAGAAATGTAAGTGTCCCAAGTTGCTGGTGCCTAAAGAGAAACAGGGTTGCAAATAGCAGCACAGAGTGTACTCACATCAGTGAATTCTCTCTTACTCCCATCCATTCATTAAACAAACACTATGTTGAAAACACATGTGTATAAACAAAGCACACATTACAAGGATAACTGAAACACAACAATGCCCTTACCTTAAGTGGGAATGGAGAAAAATTCATGCACCAATAATCTCATATAATAGGTGCTATTATAGAAGTTGGTTAAACATCTTGTTAAGTACAGAGAAAAAAATCAATTAATTTTGCCTATGAAGTATCAGAAGGAATAACATATCAGTTTTTCTAGAAGATATTCCAGGCAGAGGGAATAGCAAGAACACTTCCTGTGCATGAAGTCACAGAAAGTACAGAATAGTCCACACACAAGACAGAATTTGGTGTATTTAAAACAGGTCACCAACTCCCTGCTGCTGCTGCTGCTAAGTCGCTTCAGTCGTGTCCGACTCTGTGCGACCCCCTAGTCAGCAGCCCACCAGGCTCCCCCGTCCCTGGGATTCTCCAGGCAAGAACACTGGAGTGGGTTGCCATTTCCTTCTCCAATGCATAAAAGTGAAAAGTGAAAGTGAAGTCACTCAGTCCTGTCTGATTCCTAGCGACCTCATGGACTGCAGCCTACCAGGCTCCTCCGTGGATGGGATTTTCCAGGCAAGAGTACTGGAGTGGGTTGCCATTGCCTTCTCCACACCAACTGCCTACTCAGGGACAAATCTGGCCTAGAGAAATATTTTGGGTTTTTTTCTTCATAACATTTAAAAATCTTTACCTGACTTCCAAAAAGAGGAGGCTTTCCATAAAATCTAAATTTCTTGCTTATTTCATTCNCTGATTCCTAGCGACCTCATGGACTGCAGCCTACCAGGCTCCTCCGTGGATGGGATTTTCCAGGCAAGAGTACTGGAGTGGGTTGCCATTGCCTTCTCCACACCAACTGCCTACTCAGGGACAAATCTGGCCTAGAGAAATATTTTGGGTTTTTTTCTTCATAACATTTAAAAATCTTTACCTGACTTCCAAAAAGAGGAGGCTTTCCATAAAATCTAAATTTCTTGCTTATTTCATTCAGCCATGGGGGAACTGTTGTGGCTGTGAATTCTGCAGTTCACGGAACTTAATATTGGTTGCTATTATTTTTACATACAGCCAGTTCGCTCATTGTCACCTACTTGGTGCCTGTTGGATCTTTTGCGTGTGGGGCTGTAGAGCTTGGACATGGGGTGAATGGAGAGGACTTGCTGAAGATGCAAGTGGAGAGGTTGCTTTAACCCCAGTCTGAAACGTCTTTAGAGGGCAGGTGTGGGAGCTGAGAAGATACCAGAGATTTTAAGGGCAGCATTCTTGATGTAAAGAGGATATTTTGGTAGAGATTACAGGAAGATGACCCATTACGAGGATTTTGCGATAACAGTAATAGGTGTTAATCAGATGCCTGCTCTGCATGTAGCTTTATTCTCCCTTCTTACCTAACATTGTCTGATTTTGTCTCATTTGCTTTTCACAGTAGTTCTATGGAATAGATACATTATGTTTATCTCATAGATGGTTCAGATGAGAAACTAAGGGTTGGAGTGGTTAAGTAGCTTGCCTAAGTTACACAGCCAGTAAATAGCAGATCTGAGCTTAGAACCAAAATTTTGGTGGCTTAGTTTCTGTGATGTCTGGCCAAGGAAGTGTGGGTATCAGGTTTAATAAGGACTCTTCTGGGTCAGGATCAGAGCTGGACTGCCCTCTTGCGATGCTAAGGATGTGAAAAATAGGACTGTGGCAGAGGAAAACTAGAGAGGTTGTATTTGCAGTTTCATATATAGATGGAGTCTTAGAATGGCTTTGAAGAAGGAATGGTAGCTAGGGTCTTCCTGAGCTGATACCTCCCCTCATCCCCAAAACTTGAATTTTCACTCATTTTGAAAAGAGCTGGTTCCATGTTTTCTAAATCCTGTGACTCTTAAGAGGAAATATCTTCTATGCCCACTCTTCCTGGCATTACTGAATATATCCTTTTTTTTTTAAACAAATGTTCCGTTCACAACTAATCTGCTAACAACTACTGAGCATATACTTTGTGCAAAGCATGATCCTTGGTCTGTGGGGAAAGGTCCAGCTCATTGAATTACTTAAAATTTTGTTGGATAAATTAAATACACAACACTTAAAGAATCAAAAGAATTCCAGAAGAGCCTATGAAATGATAGAGGAATTCAGGGGTGATAGAGATGGTATGAGCCAGAGAAGTCCAGGACAACTTTAGATGTGATCTTTTACAGGGATTTGAATTGGCATTGAAAGAAGAGGAACATTTAAGTAGATGAAGAGCAAGGAATACTTTTTTAGGGTTGGTGGTGAAGGGTGAGCAAAGGCGCCACGAGAGAAAGGTGTGGTGCTTAGGGAGAAGAGGAGTGACCCCATGACCAGCACAGAAGAGTTAGGTCTTTACATACTATAGCTAATAATTTCTACTCCTGAGCCATTAAACCATGAAAATGAAGTTTAGCTCTGAGGCTAAGAGCAGAGTTTCTAGAATCACACAGCTCAGATATGTACCCTGGCTTTACTGCTTAATTCCTGTGCCACCTTGGACAAATTACTTAATCTCATTAACCTTCACTTTCCTCATCTATAAAATGGGCACTGTTATTGTACTTCCCCCGCAGTGTTGCTGTGAGGATTAAATGTGAGAATCAACTATGCCAAATAACCATCAAGGTGTCTAACAGACCTTCAGAAAATGTGAGCTACTATCATCATTATTGATCACTACATGACTGCCAAGTAGACAATCCATTTTTCTCTTAATACATGTATTACTTTGGAAATGCGGCACAAGTTTCCCTAAATTTCAGCTAGCATCATCAATCTGCTGTCTGTGGTGGCGCCAGCGAGAAGCTGCTCTTGCTTGAACCTTGGCTTCTGGACCCACTTGCTCTACAGCCAGAACCCGTTTGTTATTAGTATTTGTTTGTTATTAGTATTTCTTCAGCTTCTGTAAAGTCTCCATGTACTCATCGCTTCTTAACTTCCCTTAACTTTCTGCTCCTGCTTTTCAAGATGCGTTCAGCCTGTTTCACGTCCTGCCCCTGTGTTTGTGCTCTCTCGGCCTCTGAAATGTCAGGGCCGTCACTGGCTCTGGAAATTCCACTCACATAGACTGTTACAGGTCATTAACGGGTGTGTCATGGGCATAAAATAGACTTGTCATATGTAACCGCTGGTCAGCAGTTTCTCATCCCAGGCTAGCCCTGGACGCTCATCATGGGGCAAGCCTTCCACCAGGATTCAAGCTTGTGACATTGTCCAGTGCAGAACTTTCTATCAGAAACATTGCTCTTGCCTAGAAAGAAGGTCCAGGGACTGTGTCACAACCACACAGACCAGTGGCCTCTCTCTCTAGTCATCTCATAGGCACTAACAGTGATTTGGCTTTCTCCATGCAGTTAAAAAATAATTAGGAAACAGTGCTCTTTGATGAGACTCACTTCATCTTGTCTAAATTATATGAGTCTTTGTCCCTGTTTGCCCCTAAAACGTGTTTTCTCTTCCTTAAATGACCCTGAGTGGTAAGAAATGCTTCAAATAGAAGAACCTGCCCTGTCCTGGTGCTTCACTCTTCCTTCTTATTTAATACAGTCCCAGAAACGCTGCTTCCCCTTCCAGCTGGACAGAACTGTTTCTCTTAAGGCCTGCAGGCTCTATGCAACTTTGGTTCCTGGCATCGCCTTGCCCGCCTCCAAGAGGCACAGAGAAGGGAAGGAGCACTTTCTGAGGGCTGTCTGAGCCTCTGATCGCTCCCCTACAGAGAGCTGTGGAGAGGGCTGCCCTCTGCAGGTTTCCTGATGATTGCTGTTGTTCAGTCGTTAGGTTGCCTCCAACTCTTTGCAACGCAATGGACTGCAGCATGCCAGGTTTATCTGTCCTACACTATCTCCCAGAGCTTGCTCAGACTCATGTCCATTGAATTAGTGATACCATCCAACCATCTCATCCTCTGTCACCCCCTTCTCCTCCTGACCTCAGTTTTTTTCCCGCGTCAGGCTCTTTTCCAGCGGGTCGGCTCTTGGCATCAGGTGGCCAAAGTATTAGAGCTTCAGCTCCAGCACTAGTTCTTCCAGTGAGTATTCAGAGTCGGTTTTTCACCTAGTGGGATGGCCTTTAATTCCTAGGGTCAGAGACTTGGGCTGAGTTTCTCTCAGTTCTGCCTGTTCAGCTAGTTCCATCTATTTCAGTCTTCATGTATTTTCCCATCTCATTAAGCTCTCCTGAGACAAGAGGTCCCAAGCTATAAAATATGTGTCACAAACCTGGGGGATGGAAAGAAAGCTGTGAACCTCAGCATTATAAAAACTAAGGACACAGGCTTTGAAGACAAGAAGCACTGTTTGGATGCCCTGAGAGAGAGAGAGAGAGAGAGAGAGAGAGAGA
>SJYV01022910.1:1159365-1169531 GCA_006410875.1 Neotragus pygmaeus | reverse complement strand
TTGCATCCATACATGACTACAGGCTTCTAAATGTCCTGTGCCAACCCATGACCCAGCTTGGCAGATGTCCTTGTAGAGAGATTGGGGCGTGTCAGTAACAGTGCATCTGCCTTTTGTACAGCAGTGAGCTTCTTCCTTAACTGTGAAACTGTCTGTGCCGCAGAATTTAACTGGATTAAGAAAAATTTCAGTAGATTTGAGAGAAAGACCCTGGAAGGAGATGGCAAAATAGCTGAAGAACCGAAATGTTAAGGCTTTCAGAGACCTTACAGCAGTATTGCTCAAAGTCTGGGTCCAATAACCACCCATCTCGTGGTCTCTTGGGCTTTTCCCCAGACCTACTGGAACAGAGTCTTAGGAAGGGATTGGTCAGGAACCTATACTTTAAGCAAGCTTCATGAGTGGTATGTATACTAAAATTCAGGAACTGATGTCAGAAAGACAGCTGGGTACCAGGAAAAGGGGATGAGTTGGCTGGAGGCACACAGCCAGTTAACACAAAACCGAGGGGGCGCTGCTGTCTGCTGAGCCCTGACCCCAGCGTTCAGCTCCACTCACTGCCCTAGGACCTCTCGCTGGCTTTCCCTGCGATCCGGGCCCATGGTGTTGCTTTCTCCTGCGGCAGATATGAACCCAGTCCTCCATCTTAGAGCAGTCTGAACGCTTACTGCAGCTGGCTGCCTGGGATCCAGGAGAGGAGCACCCCCAGTCCAGCAGGACTTTCCATTGCTTTGAGCACCCAGAGGTCTGGGATCTGACAGTCACACTGGAATGCAAGTTCCTGCCTCTGAAGGCTTTCTTACATTTCTCACAGCCTAGTTAGAGATTGAGGGGAGTGATTCAGGGTCTGCCCCAAGTGCGTGCACAAGCAAGGGAACAAGAAGGGAGTAACCACGCTTCAAACAGGAGGCAGATGATGTCTGTGATGAAGAGACACATGCACCATTGCCCAAGGGCAGGAAAAAGTCCAGTGAGAGCCAGAGCTGAGCTGGTAATAAAGAGACAGCCTGGTTGGAGCCAGTGAGGGAACCATATACCAAGTGGGGCAATCCCAAGTTTATTCTTCTCATCCCTGGAGCAAGATGGCCAGTGCAGATGAGAGGACAGCACGCTTGCCCCAATCTCTGATGTCCTGGGGGCTGGGGGGCGGGGGGGCATGACCACTCAGGTGCCCTGGTGCTCAGAGGAGCCACTGGAAATGCATGAGGGGCCTTGTGTGGTGCCAGGAAAGCCATCAGATAACTCCCACAGTTACCAGGGGCCTTCTTTCAGCCTGGTGCTGCGGGCCACACACTGGGTGTGGGGGAGGACGGAAAGCTGTATCAGTGAGATACAGGTTGGTAGGGGAGACAGAGCGGCCACCTCCCTCCCACACCCTGCCCCCTGGCACAGACAGTCAGTAGTGGAGGCAGGCACAGGTGCTCTGAACACAAAGGGGTAGGGCCCTCTCCTGAAAGCATGAGGAGAAGCTTCACAGAGGAGTGACTTTAAAAAGAAAAGAAGACAAAGTTCAAGTATTTTATAGAAAAAAACTAAGAGAACATACTTGATATAACAATGAAATAGAGAACAGAAAAAGAGGCATTTAAAGAGAAGTAAAATGAGAAAGAACTTAGAAAAGAGGTGAAGAAAAGGAGCATGGTGTCAAGGAGGCTTGTCCTCGCCCCAGCATCCTTAGAGCAGCGGTCGCAGGGCTTTGGCTCCTGTGGCCACCTAGGCAGGTAACCTGGCGCCCACCCCTCCCTCTCAGGCGAGACCGCCTGCGGGCTCCTCAGAGGCTGGGACCAGTTAGGTCGTTTCTCTTTCGCCCAGCCCAGTGCTGCCCCCTGCTCGCAGTGCCGTCAGGGTTTGTCTGCAAATGACACAGACTCCATGGTCCATGACCAGGATCCCAGAGAGGGCCGTGGGCCAGGAGGGGAAGCGACCAAAGGCAGGTCTTAGGGAACAGCTTACTACCACATCCCAGTTCCTCTTCAGTCAGTTATTTTGATTTCTTGACTCTTTCCCCTGACTCTGTGGAGAACTGTGGACAGTACTTATTTAGGGTTCTATTTTTAAGGCATTACAGGTGATTTGTACTCCTCCATGGAAGGCCTTTAGGTATTTGTTTCCACTTTCCCAGGTGGCTCAGTGTTAAAGAATTCAGGAGATGCAAGAGACCTGGGTTTGATCCCTGGGTCAGGTAGATCCTCTGGAGAAGGCAACCTACTCCAGTATTCTTGCCCGGGAAATCCCACTGACAGAGGATCCTGGCTGGCTGCAGTCCAGGGCATTGCAAAGAGACACAACTCAGCGACTGAGCACACACATTAAACCCAAGGACTAACGGGACAGAATGTAGAATCCCAAGCCGAGAGGACTGTTACCTGGGAACCTCGTGGTTTTCTTTCAGTTGAAGTGGACTAGATCTCCAGGAGACCCAAGAGAGCACAGACAAATCCCAGGTGTCCAGTGGTAGGAGTGGGGTTTCTACCCCATTTCCTGAAGGGGAAAGCCCACATGGAATGTTTTGGCCTCAGGTGCCTGATTCTGCTCTTTTCTGTTTTTCAGGGGAGAATTTGGTTTGCGAGAGTACTCTGAAGTTAAGACTGTGACAGTAAAGATCCCCCAGAAGAACTCTTAAGATGGCCAAGAAGGAAGGTGAAGACCAGCCTGCACGATTCCCCTCTCTGCTTTCCCTGTGGGGCCCAGCTCTCAGGAATCC
Source organism: Neotragus pygmaeus (assembly GCA_006410875.1). Classification (NCBI taxonomy): domain Eukaryota; kingdom Metazoa; phylum Chordata; class Mammalia; order Artiodactyla; family Bovidae; genus Neotragus; species Neotragus pygmaeus. The sequence goes on along the minus strand of SJYV01022910.1, from coordinate 1,166,827 downwards.
CCAATACTCAGTCCTTATTTAACAATTCAAATGACAGCATGCAGACCATTCGCTGGGTGTAATGAATGCAAGCCAGTGGGCGTGGTTTCTTGGCACTCTGTGAGGGATCACCTTAATGATACCAAATATTGGGAATGGGATAAAGGCTGGGGAGCAGCTGTGGGCACATCCAGTGTGTCTTTCTGGGGTGAGGGCCTGAGTACGGGAGCTGTACTGTTTGATGCCTCTGTCACAGAGGACCTCACTCAGGAGCACAGGTAGCCTTTCCATTGTCTTCGTTTCCCTCTTCCAGGCTGTCTCTGTTCACGCTCCCCCCTGCTCCTCCAAGGAGAATCTCAGCTGAGCTCATTTGAGGCAGATGTTTGGGCCGGGAACAATTTTCCAAGGTTTTGCAGCCAAATTACCGTTTCATGTTATCCATTTCTTCAAAGCAAAACATGAAATGGTTTTAGTTAGAGCCAGACCAGATTGAAAATGCCAGGAGCTGGTACACTGCAGATGTACTAAGGAGAAAGAACTTAGGACGTTTCTGACCCAGTCTGGCTTTCTTACATCCATAAATAACTCGAGTGAAAGATCAGGAGATGGAGCTCCAGAGACCATTCTGTGTAGTTCACAGCCTCGGGGCTCACTGCATGGTTTGGGGGTGTGTGTGAGAGAGGGGTGTGTGTGTGTGTGTGTGTGTGTGTGTGTGTGCGTGTGCGTGCGTGCGCATACATGTGCATGTATGCATTTAATTCCTTCTTGATTATTCTGGAATAAGTCAGGGGCTGGATTGTTTTTCACAGATTGATCTTTTCCAAAGCTTATCTTTCAAATCAACCAAAAAGTGATCTGAGTGGACTTCAGAATTTGGAAAGAAGGTAATGCTGGGTGCCTTGTAGAAATAACCCCATGTCCAGTTGTGCAGACAACTCATATGAAGTGAATTCTCCCTGCAGTTGGAATCCACAGTCTCTTCTGCCGCCCAGTCCCCTGTGCCCACCACCTGCTAGTCCTGGGGTAGCAGTGTTCCTTTTGGCTCCTGTGCCCTAGATCTGCTGGCGGTAACCTTGGAAGAGCTGGCCAGGCCTGGAGGTTTCCTCCTCCATGCGCAGTGTTCAGTGTGCCGACTGCCACGCCCCACCAGAGCTCCGCTTGTCACGCCTGTGGCCCGTCCACTCACCTTTCTTGCCTCTTGGCCTCCTGGCAGGGTTGGGGGCATGGTGTGAAACAGGCCGGCCCCCTCTCCCCGTCTCCTCCCAGCTGAGCATCCCACTGCTGCTTTCCAGTGAAGGTTCCATGACGTGGGCAGTGTCAACTTCCCTTCCAGCTGCCGAATCCAATTCATCTCTAACCTAGATGAAGATCACTTATTTAAAAGTACCAAACCTAACCTAAAGTATATGAAATATGGGCAACACATATATAGCCTTCTGTATTTAATGGTTTTCTGCTTTCTAACATTGCCGGTTGTCTATTTATAACCCTTGTGTCTACTCATGATGTTTTAAAGAAACCTCTACTTGCTGTTATTGACAAAGGACAGTGGCTGGATGCCTTGAGAGATGCCACATTTCTGAGTTCTTTCATGTGAATGTCATGCTCTCCTCTTATAGCCTGTGTCCCCCATGAACATATCCACTAACCAGCTAGTTACCTTGATCTGCAATATAGAATGTGAAAATGAAGATTTATTTCTTTTAATTTACTTAAAAAGAAACCTCTGTGCTAGCAATAAAGCATTTATATTGTGTACTTCTTGGGATCTTCTGGCTATGTTTATCACTGTCTTTGTGTCTTAGTGAGTCCATCTAGGCCTTTGGCTCAGCAGCTGGACTTTTCAGGCATTGCCTCCTCTGGTTACTGAGCAGTCTGGGAGGGTATTCTTGCCATAAGGTAAATGAAGCCCTTATTTCCAACTGTATTTAAATAAAGCCAGATATACATATAGTTCTGTGTGGCAAACCAGTCCAATCCTGCATGAAACATAGGAAATGACAGTCTTCATGCAGAGTAACCTCCAGGAGAGTTAACGTGTAGAGGAATCTTCAGGCCTTGTTCTCACAAACGTGGACCATGGGACGAGAGCTCACACTTCCTAATGGCATTTATCAGTAGCTTTATTTTTATTTACTGAACAAAGTCAGAAACTGACAACTTGATGCAATATTTTTGCAGCTGTAGAAAGGAAGTTGTAAGTGGTGACTGTAGGACCAGCCGGAGCATGTGTGCTTTCCGTGTGTTCTCAGGGTGGTGCTTTAGGAGAGTGGTTTCCACCCTTCAGACCAGCACATCCCCTCCTCCAACCCTACTTTCCTAACCCAAGTCCTGGACAAGTGCAACAAAAACAAAAACCGACGACGTCGACACAAAGGAAGTGGGTCCCAGGGAGAGACATGTTGCTTTGGACTGGGGTTACTTGCTCAGACTGCTGGTGTCTTGTTCCTCAGAGGAACAAATTGAGCATGGGAGAATGCCATCCCCGGGCGTGGGGTGAACTCTCAAATGTAGGCTGCAGGCTCTCTGTGAGTCTACCTCGTGTTCAATACTTTGAGATGTCGAGAAGGAAATGAGAACAAGATGGACACAGAATAGTCGTGTAAAAGTGCTTTGTTAAATGCCAAGTAGGGGTTACAGATAACAGGAATCCAGAATAAGGTAAGACATAATTTGATAGTTCTTCAAAGCACAAAGTCCTTCAAACCTCATCTGTTTATGATCCTGACATAAAGGAAAACAAAGACAGACAGCATTACAGGGGTCATTAATGAAACCAACACAGAGACACCCCTTGGTCCTTTGTTATCAGCACTGCATAACTACAGGCTTCTTGTTCACCCCAGAGATTTCCATTGTACCTTTTCCTCCAAATCATTCTCAGTGCTTTTATAGGGATAGTATTCTTTTTCATGACATTTTAGATAATAAAGGACAAAATACAATGTAGGAAGTAAAAAACAGAAACAGTGAATCTACTGGAATATGTAGTTAATATAGGAAGGCACTCAAGAGGACAGAGACAAGTTGTTGGAAGAGATGGATTTTAAACAAGACTTGAGGTAGGGAAGTAGTTTCAGTAAACCTTCAGAATCAGCAGAGGGGAGGGAGGCCAAGGCATGCTCTTGTGGTAGGGGATGGACTGGCAAGAGCAGTTACCACATGCTGGAACTCACTCAGATTTCGAGGGCTGGGGGGGCTGGCCAGTGAGTCTCATGGCACTGCCCTGCCCCAGGCTCCCGCCAGCCTCAGAGCTCACGAGTAGCACATGCCACTTTCAGTTAGAAGATTCTAGAGCTGGACTAGCTGGCTGAGGTCAGGGAGGATCTTGGTGGAATAGGTGTTAAAGAGTGAGTAGAATTTGGGAAGATGTGAAAAGGAAGGATAGCAAGATTGCTGGGGGAAAAAAAACTCGGAATTTGTTAATATTGAATGGGTGGCATTCTTGATGGGGGCGGGGGTCACAAATAGAAACGTTCACTGCCATTTATGTGTGTGTATAGCTATTCATTTGCTTTTCTAGGTTTTTTTAAAAATTTTTTGGTGGACTAATGTCCCAGAAATATTTAATCAGCCACAAGAATGCTTAAAGTATAGTAGAAAAAATGAAAACAACAAAATCACATGAATTAAAAGCAGAAGTAAAGAAAAAATAAAGGTGAGAAACTAACGTAGCCAGAATGAGACCAGAAAAATCATGTTATGCAAAGTCCAATCTAGGACTCATCTTGAGTGCCTGTGATAATCTAATGAGACAAGAGCCAACACAGCAGGCCAGTGATGCTAAGAAATTAACCTCCCTTCGTACCTCCCAATCTTTCCCCTTCCCTCCCTCTGCAGATGTTTACTATGCCAGGTCCTAGGATACAGAGTGAGCCAGGCCTGGTTACTGCCCTCGTGAAGCTTGCGGTCTAATAATATGGCAACTCAGAGCCAAGAGTCGGTAGTTTTCTCTGCTGTCTCACTGTAACTCCTTGCCAGGCACATACCTTCAATTTATAGAAGGATAACGTAGACCTTTCCCAGGTCCTTTAGGTAACCCAGAGTGACAGCTTTGCACAGAGAAATAGCCCATTAGCAACATGGCAGAGTGAAAAGCACATGGCATCAGAGGGTCAGAGAAGTGATCAAAAGTCCTCAGCTGGAGTCCCATCCTGGCCAGTCTGCAATCGTGTGTCTTGGGGTAAGTCATATAACTTCCATGGGCCTCCCTCTTCTCCTGTGTACGATCCACATGATCAATCCTGCCCTGCACACCACACAATACTATATGAGAATTAAACTTCATGGGTGGTGGATCTCTTCCATTGGTCTGAGACACTAGTCTGCACACACACAACTCTAAAACTTCAAAAAAAAAAAAAAACTTCATTGCTTTGCAGATCAATCCAGGACATCAGAAGCCATCATTTCTCATGCAGTGTTGAGCCATTATGTAGACCCTGGGTATTTAGGACAGGTTTCCTGTGGTTTCCGGGAGGCCTCCTTTCCCAGAGGTGGACCTCATCTGAATTCCTAAAGCCAGCTGGGAGTAAAGGGGATGATTGCAGCTCCAACTGTTCCCCAGGTTTCAGTTCTATTTATTTAATATGTTGTTCAGACATTCTGTAGAGATTTTCTGTGCCACCCTGTTCACACAACAACTGCTCCTTAGTGGGGACAGGCTGGAAACGAGAGCATGGGCAAGTCCACTCTGGAACAGCATGAAGTCTTCTTCCTAAGCATGTACACTGTCTAATCCTCACTTGCTTATTGGACAGATTAAAAGGAAAATCCTCCTGCCATTTAGCCTTTGATGTGAAACTCTTGGATGATGTTTCCTTTGGCCGTTTTTGTAGCAATGAGGAACTTGAAACCAGCATGGCCCGGCCCCACTCCTGCTGGAGCGTGAACGCCTCTGAATGGCTTCAGGGTCTTTTGGCCCAGCTTTTTTAGTGTGTTTCTCAAGAGCAGGTCCCCATCCTCCTTATCAGGTAATAAAATACATGTTGCTGACCAAGCCTGCTTGAGCTGACTAATTTCTTTTATAACAGTGTTGTTGCCGGCCCTCCCGAGTCAGTCCCCAATAAGGATTCTTCTGGCTGGTGTCATTTGAGCCAACAGAATGAAACTGAGTTTGGTTTAGAAGCAAAGAAAAACTATTCTTTGATCAAAAAACCAAAAGATGTGAGCTCTGAATCTAGAGTCCACGGTCTTTCAGACAGGTGGGGCTGCTTTATAGGGATCCTGCCCGCTGGGAGCGGGCGGCTCTGGACCACAATGCCTCGGGCAGCGTCTCTGCATGGGCTGCCACCATCTTGAACAGCAGTGTTGTGCTTGGTGCTCAGATACTGGGGAAGCCCTTTCATACTCAGAACTCTGGTCTGAAGGTCTAGGTGCAAGGCCTCTGTCCGTGGCCCCTGTGAGCAAGTGAAACCAGACTAAGCACCAAGAAAGAGAAAAGCAGTTAGACTTTGTTTTATTAACCAAACTCTTTTTCTTTCCTGGAATGGTTAATAGGCTTTGCTAGTGACAACTCCCTCTTCTTTTATCCTGATCCTCATTTTCAAGGGTGCAGGTCCTAGTCTGTAACCATTTCCTGCTGATTTGGTGCATCTTCAGAACCCCGGGTGGAGGAGCAAGACTTCTCCTCATTCCCTTCAGATACACTTGATTGTCCCAGGCCTCAGCCCTTCACCTTTCGCATCCCTGAGCAACCACCAGTTTTCTAACCTCTTGGAGAGTGAGGATACCAGACAATTTAAGGCAGCAAGAGGTCAATGGTAGCCTTTATCTTATCACCCAGACTCCATCTTATTTATCCCAGGGACCCCAGTGAGCTTCGACGGTGGCCATTTCCCAAGCCTGTTTTTCAGAAATGCACACCTGGTTTCAAGTAGGATAAAAAACACACCAACCCAGGTGCCTCTGAGCAGCAAAGAATAGGGCCGCCTCCTATCCCTACCCCTTCTGGAGCCAAACACGTGGATTCTAGGACCCTGGGAAGACTGCTCTCTTTCTGACTTCAGGCAGATGCATCCAGTTTGTGGAAGGATAATGTAGGACATTTGCCCAAGTCCTCTTGGTTGATAACCTAGAGTAAAAACTCTCAGGACTCCCACGGGGTAGCCAATGGATAGCAGTAAACGTGAACACAAGCAGTTCGTTAGCTTGCCAGAACTTGGCAAACCCAAGGGAAGAGTCTGTTTGTTAAACAGCTGGGATCCTAGTCTCCATTTCCCAAGTGAGGTTCATTCATAAACAACACAGTGTTCGTGTAAAATTGAATAAATTCCAGATGCCACTTGTTAATACAATTAGCTCATATTCCCTAGTGGCCCTGAGGGAGGTGTAATGCCCAAAACGCTCTCAGAGCCTGCAGTCATGTCCTCTTCCATCCCATAATTGTGTGTGCTAAATGAAATGCCAAGGGTGGTGGGGTGCGGGGGGTGGGCACAGGAGCTTGTCAGTCAAAGACTGGGGACTAGGGGTGTGTGTGTATGTGTGTGTGTGTATAGAAAATTGCCCATCCACCATGTGTTCCATCTTTTAAATTCAGATCTGACATGCTAATTTAGGAAAGAGAAGCCTGTTAGTAATATAAAGAACTTCTCTACTGGGCAAAGGCAGAGAATCCTAAAGTGTTTAATGTATCACCGGCTATGGGCCCTTGGAAAGTCAGTTAGCCATCCTAACCCTTAAGTTTCCTCAGGTGGAAAACAGGGCGATACAATCATCTACCTCTCATCATTGTCAGAAGTGTGGAACCAGAAAGTGCATGTACATAATTATTTGCATTGTAAGAGCGTGGAAAAAAGGTAACACCTGTTGGAAATGCACAAATACCTAAGTGTTTACGCAAGCCATAGTCCCAGAGAAGCTGTCGATCTCACATTGCCTTCCTTGGCCTAGCACATTGAGGCCTTGGTCTCCAATGTGAGGGAGGCCTTCAGGGGTGGTGTGGGAGCCAGGAATCTTGGTGAATGCGAGGTGGTCAGAGGGTGATAGTCATGTAAAGCCACACCTGTGCCCAGTCAGTTTTGCTGAATCACCAAATCCAGGAATTTCTTACCCAGAAGATGTCCTGGCGCCCACGTATTTAAAAGCACAGGTAGCAAGAAGGGGCACATGGGTTAGGAAAGCCAGTGTTAATTGAGAAGAAGGGTTTTTTGTTTGTTTGTTTTTAATAATTGGTTACACCGGTTCTTAGTTGCTGCACGTGGGATCTTCAGCCTTCATTGCAGCATACAGGAGCAGCATGTGGGAGTTGGTTCCCTGACCGCGGATTGAACTCAGGCCCCCTGCATTGGGAATGTGGAGTCGAAGCCACTGTATCACCAGAGAAGTCACACTAGAAGAGAGTTTTGCCACCTTGTGCTGAATAAATGTGAGTTGTGTTGATGTTATTTTTCTATTATATGTATAAGAGAAAATAATAGAATATTATTGTTATTATTGCTCTCTAATTCAAGGAACTTGGCGGCTTTTTTTTTTTTATTTTTTT
>SJYV01022910.1:1134758-1148449 GCA_006410875.1 Neotragus pygmaeus | reverse complement strand
GGCAGCCCTATGCAGTGGGAGGGGCCCTGACCAGCCGTCCAGGCAGCTGGGTTCTGGTCCCAGCTGTGCGCTGACTCCACACCCTCGGGGCCAGCTTCTTGCTCTGTACATGCTAGCGCCTCTCATCCATGCAGTTTCCCCATGTTCCATTGTTCCACTTAAGTCTCATCACTGCCCTGAGAAGAGGGCACATGAGTTCTGTTTGATTGATGGCAATGAGATTTGAGAGGAACTTGTGAGCAGCAGTATATGGAGTAGTGTTCCAGGCGTTGTTCCGTGCATCAGGAGAAGTGATGGGACCCTAACCCCCAGCCTCTGCCCAGCCACACGTCTCCAGCACCACATCCTCCCCTCCTCTCCTCCTCCAACCCCAGCTCACTCTTTCCTTATTGTTCCCACTCTGCTCAGTGATGCTCACTCCCTACCCACCCAGAACTCGACCCCACATCCCTTGACTTCCCCTCTCTTTCTGTCATTTACTTACACGTTTCAGCAGAATGACTGCCCTGTGCTCTGTGTCAGGTGTGTACTAGGTGCTGGCAATACCTAGCCAGTGATATGTGCTGGTTATCTGGAGCTCACAGTCTAATGTGAGAGACAGAGAAGTAAATAAATCACCATAATATCATAAATGCTGTTCTAGGAAAAAGAAAAGTTGCAATGGGAAGGCAGAGGAAGAAAGGGGTACATTTTTATTTGAGCAGGAACTAAGGTGAGTTTGGGGGAGATATTTTATAGAGAAGGTGACATTTGAGTTTTTTTAAATACCTCCCTACTACCAAAAGTGTTTTAGAAGGATGAATACTGAGTAGAGATCAGGGAATGAGAACATGATGAATTATCATGTAGCCTACTACATACCAGGCACTTCTTACTTGCCCAGTAGCACATCGTAAGGAGTTTCAGAGGCATATGCAAAGCTCAGAATCTTACTTAACTTCTTACTGACTCTGGAACATTAACTTCTGGGGGAGAAAGAGTGCAGATATAAGCAAACAAAAGAAAACCCAAAGTACCTGTAATCAACCTCAAGGGTATTCTGAAGAACACAAATCCTCCCATGGGCAGCAACACCAGGCAAGTAGAACTCTGCCTGCTAGAGACAGGACCTTTCACCTCATGGGTGCCCAGTGCTTCCTCCTGCCAGGCACTACAGTGGGTTCTGGTGTAGCACCACCAGTCAGACTTGGCTCCCACCTTCCAGAGGTTTGGTTTGATTTATGCTTTTTGGATCTGCTTGTACATTGTCACACCAAATGACATTAATGGAAATGAATGAGAACTTACTAATTGAATTAAAGAGTTTATATTCGTTGTCTATTACAAGAATCCTTGCACTTAGCCAAGTGGGACTGTTAGAATAGACAAAGTCAAAAGCAATAGTAAGACTGAGTGTGGAAGCAGGGAGGCTTCAAATTCTGGCTCTGCTGTCTGTTGTGACTTGAAGCAAGATGTATATCCTCTGTATCTCCTGTTCCTTTCCTATAAAACTGAGGAGAGAGAATAATAATAGTTTGCAGTGCTGTGAGGATTTATAAAGTATGCACCCAACAAACTAGGAGAAAATATTTGCAACATATGTAACAGTCAAATTATCAATATTCAGAATATATAAAGAGCTTCTGGAAATCAATAAGAAAAAGACAAGCCAATAGACTGCTGCTAAAGAATCACCAGATACTTTCAGTTTTCACAATGGAGCACTCTTGGCCAAAGATTTTTTGGGGGAGGGTGAGACAGTCAGCTGTCTAATTAAAGTTAATACCATATGGTACCCCTCATCAGTGTCCTTTATAAAAAAAAAAAATATATATATATATATAGTGCAGTAAGACAGCAACTATACAAAATAGCTAAAATAGATTTTTGGATCATACAGTATTTATCTTGGTTCACGTTCAAAATCAGACTGATCTTTGAAACTAGTGGTTTTTAATCAAAGGTTTCTTTTTTATGAGAAGTATAATGTGTGCACTGCTCTTTTAAAACAATGTGAGCACTTGGGTGTGTTTTTGTATGATTGAGCCCATTCATAAGTGTGAACACATTAGAAACAACGTAGACTCACAAAATAGTAAGTAGATGTGATCTCAGTTGTAAATAGAAAAATCTAATTCAATAAACTCAGTATCACCCCTTCCAAAAACTATGTTTTCTTCAATAGAAGAATAAACATAAAGGCCAGTTCAGTTAGCATATGAAAATATCCTCATTCTTAGCAGCAATCTCAGCAGTGCAGATTCCCAATGATGAGATGCCATTAATATTGGTTAAATATACTTTTGTGTAGCTTTCCCATAAAATAAATTACACTTACTGACTCCTTTCCACTGCTGGGCAGAGGGAAAATAATGTGTTTTTAAGCATAATGTTAAGTGAAGAAAATTTATTGCAGAATAATGCATAAAGCATGATACAAGGCAGATTGAAACATACGTAAACATACTCTGTATGTCCATAGTGCACTTGTATTCTTGCAAATATTTAGAAAAAGACTGAAAAACATTCCCACCAAATATTTGTCAGTGGCTACCTCAATGGAGGGGCCCGCCATGGTTGGTTGGTGGGAACTGTGAAAGGGTACTTTAGCTCTATCAGGAAAGTTTCAATTTCTTGTAAGAATGTGTTCATAGGTTAGTTTAAATGAGTCCTTGTTGTTAAGTCACTAAGTCATGTTTAACTCTTGCGACCCCATGGACTGCAGCATGCAAGGCTCCTCTGTCTTCCACTATCTCCTGAAATTTGCTCAAAGTCATGTCCATTGGGTCAGTGATGGCATACAACCGTCTCATCCTCTGTCACCTTCTTCTCCTCCTGCCCTCCCAGCCTCAGGGTCTTTTCAATGAGTCAGCTGGTCACATCAAGTTGTCAAAGTATTGGAATTTCAGCTTCAGCATCAGTCCTTCCAGTGAATATTTAGGATTGATTTCCTTTAGAATTGACTGGTTTGATCTCCTTGCTGTCCAAAGGGCTCTCAAGAGTCTTCTGTAGCACCACAATTCAAAAACATCAATTCTTCAGTGCTCAGCCTTCTTTATGGTACAACTCTCACAATGGGTACATTAAGTGAGTAAAAATTTTGCATCTATATAAGAATTTATCTCAGCATGAGGTATGGTTAGCATTTGCAGCTCAGAACCTGGACTGTCCCATGCATACCTTGTCTCCACCATTTACTCTGAGCTTAGCCAAGTCATCTAACTTCTCCTGCCTTAGTTTCCACATTCTTGATGTAAGCATAATAGTAGAATTTGCCAAGGGCAGTTGTTATGCAGATAGATGAATCAATACATGTGAACAACTTAGTGCCTGGCATGTAGAAAGTCTTAATAATATAGCTTTTACTATAATTGCTCTCCTTCCTATAATGGGGTGGCAAAAATCATCCCATGTGGGAGACAGGAAGGCCCACGTGTAGCCCAGTGACCTTCTATAGACATGGGAACTCAGACCAGAGAGATTCAATGACATGTCCAAGTGATACAGTAAGCTTTACACTCCCGATTCAGATTCTGGTTCCCAAGGCTTAGTGCTCTAATAATGCAAAATTAAATTCTCCAAGGCATAAAAACACTCGGGCTCAGCTTCATTTCTGTGCCTGTAAAATGTTAATGTCTTTTTCTTTATGCACATCTTGCCAGGCTTCCTTAGGAAAAATGTAACTCTAGTAAAAGCCTAACTCATGGCCTGAGTATTTTGCTTGAGGGCAGAGGTGAAACACATCCTGGTTGTGGTGATTCTCCTGTTCCAAATCAATGCTCCAGGGAAATAAGTCACTAATTAGTCTTTGAATTTCAAAGCACGTTCATATATTATCTCATTTGGTCTCCAAGACTCAGTGAGGCAGGTATTGTCATTATTCACAAATTAAAGAGGGGGAAATCAAGATGCAGAGCATTTAAGTAGTGTGCCCAAGAGTTTTAAAGAAGATTTAACTTTCTACTAAATTAAATGGCATGTTTTAAATTATTTTTTTTTTATTTAAGCAATGAAAATGTTTGGAATATGGTCTTTGTCATTTTTGCAGAGCTGGGATAAATATGTTAAAACACAGTCCATGAGAACATATATTTGTATAGATACTCTCTAACAGAACCCAAATATCTTGCCGTATTGACAGAATTTGCACACTGATGTCCATCTGAGAAAAAGTAGTTACCAATCCAGTGAAACTATTTTCACTCAAGATTCACTAAAGGTCAAAAGTATCATTATGAAACAGTGATCATACTTTCTAATGTTACACTTTTATGTTTAGTTTTGGGTGGCAAATAAGCATGAGTAGATAAATAGAGCCAAGTAACCTTTTAAGAAAAGTTTCAAAAACTCATCAAAACATGACAAGAATCATGTGAGGTCCCCCCTCTTCATGAGATGCCAACTGTCAACAGATGCAGGGTAGCTGGAGATGACATAGAAATATTAAAGACAAATACTCTCCTTGGGAGTCAGCACTCATCACTTCTAGAAGATGCTTTTGGGAACAAAGATTCTTAAACACAGGGCATGTGTCTGCATAGATGTATTGGTTGATCCCACTCCATCCAGTCAGACCCACTGTCCATCCGAAACTTTATGTGAATAGAGTCAAGCACTTAACTCTCTCTAACCTGCAAATTCAATCAAGAGAGGCTTATCAGAGTGGGAGAGATGCATCTTTGGAGGCATGCACTATAGATATAAATGAGAAGAGGAAGGGGTTTGCACCAAGTTCCTTTGTCTTGAAGAAAAAGGTTGTCCTTGGACTTCCCTGAAGTAAGACCTTTTCCTGTGGGGAAAGGAAACCTATCTCCTGAGAAGAAGCATTGTGCAGTCTGGAGGGTGTTTTAATGAACTTCTACCTTTGGGTACTGACAAGGGGTGCAGTGCGAACTGCAAACAGTGCAACACAGAAATGGTAGGACACTTGTTTGCTCAGCAGAGCCTGCCCTACTAAGTGCTTAGGAGGCTGCTGCTTTGAAGGTGATGGATGGAGCGTGGGTACTCCACCTAGTCAGCTGTCAGACTCCAGCTGTCCCCTGGACCACTCTGGTGATAAGATTCTCACAGTAGCATCTGAGAATCTTTGTTTTTGTGATACAGACCTGCCATCTTTCATACGCAGCCTGGAGGGCTTCCTTTTCCAGTGTCTGTAGCAACTGAGCACACTCCTCAGTGCACGGGGTTTACTTTCGGCTTCTCTGCCCTAGGGGTTGGGAGCCTGGGAGGAGCTGCTGTCCCTGCTGTGGTCATCCAGCCCTGTTGGCCCCGGGTTGTCCTTTCTAGTATGTGGCATGGGGCTCACAGCTCCTGGCTTGCTCTTCTCACTGTCACTGTAGGACATACACCTACTGATCAGCAGAAGTTTCTCTTATGTGTCAGGTCTTGACTTTCAGTGCTTGTTGATTATGCAAGATGTCAGTGAATATCTCTCTGCTTGCCAGAAGATTTTTTTTAATTCTCCATCCTAAGGAATAATTTGGACAAATTTATAGCTCAGTTCAGTCACTCAGTCATGTCTGACTCTTTGTGACCCCATGGACTGCAGCACACCAGGCCTCCCTGTCCATCACCAACTCCCAGAGTTTACTCAAACTCATGTCCAGTGATGCCATCCAACCATCTCTTCCTCTGTTGTTCACTTCTCCTCCTGCCTTCAATCTTTCCCAGCATCAGGATCTTTTCAAATGAGTCAGTTCTTTGCATCAGGTGGCCAAAGTATTGGAGTTTCAGCTTCAGCATCAATCCTTCCAGTGAATATTCAGGACTGATTTCCTTTAGGACAGACTGGTTGGATCTCCTTGCAGTCCGAGGGACTCTCAAGAGCCTACTCCAACACCACAGTTCAAAAGCATCAATTCTTTGGGTTCAGCGTTCTTCATAGTCCAACTCTCACATCTATACATGACTACTGGAAAAACCATAGCTTTGACTAGACTTTGCCTTTGTTGGCAAAGTAATGTCTCTGCTTTTTAATATGCTGTCTAGGTGGTCATAACTTTTCTTCCAAGNGGCAGGAGGAGAAGGGGATGACAGAGGATGAGATGGTTGGATGGCATCACCAACTCGATGGACATGAGTTTGAGTAAACTCTGGGAGTTGGTGATGGACAGGGAGGCCTGGCGTGCTGCAGTCCATGGGGTCACAGAGTCGGACACGACTGAGCGACTGAGCTGACTGCAGCTCCCCCTCCAGGCGGCCCAGCCACTGGTTGTGGCCGGTGTCTGAACCCGGGAACGTGCCCGGGGTGGGGGTGGGCCAGGAATCTCCAAGGGAGAGGAAGGCGCTCGCCAGCCTTCGGGGGTGCGAAGCCCAGATGTGTATGTGGTTATACATGTATAACTGAGCCACGTTGCTGCCCACCTGAAACAACATTGTGAATCAACTACACTCCAGGAGGAACTAGATTTTTTTTACAGAAAAATAAGTTAAAAAAGATGGAAGACCGAACAAGGAGTGACAGAGAGATGCAGAGACGAGAGCATCACCTGGGTGGCACCTCCCCTCACCTGCGCCTGCCTGGTTCCTGGCCCCACAGCAGAGTGCACCGCGGCGTCTGTGTCCAGCCCCTCCCGGGCTCGGGCATCCGCCGGAGGCTGCGGGTGTGGGAGGAAAGAATCGCCCAGGCGATTCTGGCGCAGCTCCCTTCTCCCTCGTCAAGTGAGACCCCTGCTTGGACCATGGCTCTGAGACACAGGGCCCAGCGCTGTGGGGACAGGAAAGGCAGCATCCAGAGCTCTGTCCTGCTCAGGGGACCAGCCCCCAGCGGTGCAGCAGGCGGGGCAGTAGTCACGAAGTCAAGTGAGAAGAGCTGAGAAGGGGCGGCTGGTCCAGCTCCGGAGCCAGGGCCGAGAGCCTCCATCCTCTCACCGGCCCACCCCCTTTAAGAACACCTCCCCGGCCGTTTCTGTTGCTGCAAATGTTGCTCCCATGACAGACTGCATCCACTAAGTAGAAACGACTTCTCCCAGCTTCCTTGAGAGCCTCTGAGCAGCCCCGGGATGACCCGCGTCACTCTTGCGAGTGGACGTCACCGTTGCCAACAGCCAGGATGTCGGCTGCTTGTGGGCCAAGCAGGCCTGCGGGAGCTCTGGGTGGGGAACGCTGGCGGACAGGCTCTGCGTGCGCAGGGTGCAGCTGGACTGACGGCCATTCCTGACGGAGGCCCCACCATGTCTCCAGGGACAGAGGAACGGGTCCCAGAGGCAGTGGGTTGAGACACATCCCCTACACCGTTTGTTTTCAAATCCTTGGAAGCAAACCCGGAGGATTCTGCACAGCACCGGGCTGGGAGCAGGAAGCTGCCTTCTGCTTCCTGTCCTTCATCTTCACGACAGACTCCTGGACAGAGGGCTACATTTGTCCAAGCCTCAGCAGCCACATCTGTAAAATGGGTATAAGACACCCGACACCCAGCCTATCCCACAGGGCTGCTGAGACAAGACCAGGCGCAGTCCTTGGGACACACTCGACCCTAAGAGAAGCAGAAGCACCGCCTTGGCCCCGAGAGCCCCCGCAGCTGGGCCGGCATCCTCGCCCCTCCCGCCTCCCAGGCCTGCCCCTCCTCCCGGGCCTTCCCACTCTCTGGGTGATTTGGCCTCCATCTCCGGCCACGCAGACATTCCTGGTGGAATTACAAGAATCACACCATCCTCAAACAAAATGCCGACTGCATCACTTCCCTGATGAGAAGCCTGTCTGGTGCCCAGCTGCTCACAGAGATTCGGCCATGACNTTCCCTCTCTAAGGGAGAATGCCTGTACCACAGAAAGGAAAGGCCCCAACATATAGATTACAGGTGCTAAACCCTTGTGGCAGAAAAGAATTTTGTGTATTCACACGACAGGAAGAAGGCTGTGGGGGCAGTGGGACAGCGGCGGGGGGTGGGGGCCCAGCAGTGTAGCTGGGGAGAGTTGCAGGGGGGTGCTAGAGAGATGCAGAGACCAATCCCAGCAGATGTTGTCACCCAGGCTGCATCTGTTGGATTTGATTTGAGGGCCATAAGAAGCCATATGCAGGCTATCACGAAAGCAGCACTTTTTAGATCATTGTGGCTACAGGGTGAACAGTGGATTAGAGGGAGCAAGAGCGGCTGCAGGGAGGCCATGGGGAGCTACCCGAGCTGAGATGGGCTGCTGGCCTGAGCTGTGGTTACAACTTCCAGGATGTGGGATAGATGATAGTGGAGGGGGAGGAGGTAGACTGGACAGGGTTTCTGACATGGGCAGCCTGGATCTCAGGGGACACAACTGCCTGGGCTGAGAGGCCCTGGAGGGGAATCCCACACTCTTGAGAAAAGCATTGTGTGGCTATTTCCTCAAGAGAATTCACGGGTGGCTTCCTGGAGGGCAGTGGTTCCTGTAGATCCAGTGGTCCCCCTTGTCTGCACAGCTCCGTGTGGACTGGGTACATATGAGGCTTTTTCTTTACAGCTTTGTGTGGACTGGGTACCTATGGGGCTTTTACTTTGCTTTAATGCCTTTGAAATGAATGACTGGTTCTCATTTCCTCCTCCACACACTCTCTGAAGTGGTGTGTTTGGGAATGTTACATAACGGCCTTTCCCCATCTCTCTCATATTTATCTTTGTCTGTGGACCTCCCTCCTCAACAGGATGGGTGACCACATCGGTTTCAACAACAAGAGTTTGCCAAGTACCTGCCTTGGCGGTCGGTCAGGCTGGGCTGAGTTCTCTAACCGCTCAAAAGACAACCAGAGACTGGGAGACAAAAGTTGTACTCCTTCCTGAAAAGGCTTAGCTCTCTGTAGTTCCCTGCCTTGTGACCTCAGGCACGTTTTGGGTATGGGTTCTCTGGTTAGCTTAATATAGGACATGGCAAAAAATAATACTAAAGAATAATTAAGGACATTACATAAAACTTGGCTAACGAATGCCAACGAAATGCCAGCTAACTTGATTGCAGTTTTTTGACTTGTAGCCAAAGCACTTTATCTTTTGTTTGTTTCAGTTTTTCCACAGGCAGGTTCTGCTCCCCTCTTAGGCCTCCTGGTCTACTTTGGCAGCTTCTTTGCTGCCTCTTTTCCTGGTTTCACCCTCCTTGGCCTCCTCGCAGACTCTGGGCTCCTGGCGTATTTGCTCCCCTTCTCCACCCGCCGCCCCTTGCTCTCCTCTCTCTTTCTCTCCTTGTCACCATTTGTTCTCCATCACCCTCCTTTCTGGCTGGCTGATGTTGGAAACATTTCAGGAATTTTTAATTGAAAATACCATGAGAACTGTTATCACCTCCGTTTCACCACAGAGAGGACCACGGCTTGGGTATGCTGACGGGTGACTCCCAGGGTGGGTGGGGTTTAATATCTCACCTAGGTTAACAGGGGCAGCTGGGCTTTGCTAACCTAGGCCTCGGGGGTGGAATGTGAGAAATGAAATATCGTCTGACAGGAAGGAGGGTGTGTTGAACAACCAAAAATTCCTATAAAGTCTAAAGAGGTGGGAGAGAAGTAGAGGATGAGGAATTAGTTAAAAGAAACAAAACATCCAGAAATTCTACTGGCCCCCTCCTTCTCTCTCCAACTGTCTGCCACAAAAATGACTGTGAGGGAGAGCAGGTACCACCTGGATGCCGGCGAAGGTTCAGGATCCNCTATGGGGCTTTTACTTTGCTTTAATGCCTTTGAAATGAATGACTGGTTCTCATTTCCTCCTCCACACACTCTCTGAAGTGGTGTGTTTGGGAATGTTACATAACGGCCTTTCCCCATCTCTCTCATATTTATCTTTGTCTGTGGACCTCCCTCCTCAACAGGATGGGTGACCACATCGGTTTCAACAACAAGAGTTTGCCAAGTACCTGCCTTGGCGGTCGGTCAGGCTGGGCTGAGTTCTCTAACCGCTCAAAAGACAACCAGAGACTGGGAGACAAAAGTTGTACTCCTTCCTGAAAAGGCTTAGCTCTCTGTAGTTCCCTGCCTTGTGACCTCAGGCACGTTTTGGGTATGGGTTCTCTGGTTAGCTTAATATAGGACATGGCAAAAAATAATACTAAAGAATAATTAAGGACATTACATAAAACTTGGCTAACGAATGCCAACGAAATGCCAGCTAACTTGATTGCAGTTTTTTGACTTGTAGCCAAAGCACTTTATCTTTTGTTTGTTTCAGTTTTTCCACAGGCAGGTTCTGCTCCCCTCTTAGGCCTCCTGGTCTACTTTGGCAGCTTCTTTGCTGCCTCTTTTCCTGGTTTCACCCTCCTTGGCCTCCTCGCAGACTCTGGGCTCCTGGCGTATTTGCTCCCCTTCTCCACCCGCCGCCCCTCGCTCTCCTCTCTCTTTCTCTCCTTGTCACCATTTGTTCTCCATCACCCTCCTTTCTGGCTGGCTGATGTTGGAAACATTTCAGGAATTTTTAATTGAAAATACCATGAGAACTGTTATCACCTCCGTTTCACCACGGAGAGGACCACGGCTTGGGTATGCTGACGGGTGACTCCCAGGGTGGGTGGGGTTTAATATCTCACCTAGGTTAACAGGGGCAGCTGGGCTTTGCTAACCTAGGCCTCGGGGGTGGAATGTGAGAAATGAAATATCGTCTGACAGGAAGGAGGGTGTGTTGAACAACCAAAAATTCCTATAAAGTCTAAAGAGGTGGGAGAGAAGTAGAGGATGAGGAATTAGTTAAAAGAAACAAAACATCCAGAAATTCTACTGGCCCCCTCCTTCTCTCTCCAACTGTCTGCCACAAAAATGACTGTGAGGGAGAGCAGGTACCACCTGGATGCCGGCGAAGGTTCAGCCTCCCTGCTCCCTGCCTGGAGGGCTCCCGTGCCCTCCTCTGCTCTCACAGCTGGCCCTGGCCCTGGACTCGGCAGCGTGGGTCAAATAAGCTCAGCCTCCTTTGATCTCCTCCTCTGTGAGGTCACCAGCTCCCCTCAAGGTCTCATCCCAGGTCAGCCTTCACATCTGCCAGGGCCTCGGAAACTGGGAGGCTAAGGAAGAACGCAACAGTGCGCTGTGGGGGCTGGGAGTGGGGGCTGGGAGAGGCCTGGATGTTTTTTTCCTGATGTCAGGCCACAACCGAAGAATTCTATTTTCAACCAGTTATTGTGGAATGAGGAAGGTGGGCAGGGATGCTGGGACACAAGGAAGAGGGGGATACTGAAGATCCTTACTCCTCTCCTGCATCCTCAGCAGGAGTCAGAGGCTATGGCACAAGAATCATCGCATATTGGAACTGGAAGGGCCCACAGTGGACATCTCCTCTGCTGCTCCTCAGCCTGGGCCCTGGATTCAGGGACTGAGCCCTCTATCCACCTTCAGTCAGGGCAGCTCCACTTTTATCTGTTTCTTATAATGAGGTCCTATGCAAGATTTTGCGAAAAGCATTCCACTGCTGAAAAATGTAAAATTTTGAAATTTATTGATTCAGTCCAAGCATCCCTAGTAGCTCAGCTGGTAAAGAATCTGCCTGCAATACAGGAGACCCAGGTTTGATCCCTGGGTTGAGAAGATCCCCTGGAGAAGGCAATGGCTACCCACTCCAGTATTCTGGCCTGGAGAATTCTGTGGATTGTATAGTCATGGGGTCACAAAGAGTCGGACACCACTGAGTGGCTTTCACTTTCACTTTTCTCCTGTTTACTTATAAACAAATGGGATCCAGAGAAATTGTATGATGAGTCAAAATACTACAGTAGTCACTGCACAGCCGGCCCTGCTCTGGGTCTCCTACCAGCTAATTTTCCTGGGGACTGAACAACCTCAAAGGTGGAGGAGCAGGGCCACAGCGCGGATGAGGCTGATGGGAGTGGATTTGCTTCTCTCCAACCTCCCAGACTCAGAGCTGCTGTTACTCCAAGTGGGAATTGAGGCCCAGAGGCCCCTTACGTTTCCAAAGAGAATGAAGGTGTGATTTTTCAGTACTAGAGCAGAGCAGTCTATATGAGTTTTGAGAAAAAGCATCATGAATATTTCCTGCTGAGCTGTTGGAATGGACAAAGCCGCTTATGCCACCCCACAGATATCTACATCTATACACTGAACTAAGAATCCTGAAAATCTTTTTTTTTAAAGGAAAGAGAGAAGAAAATAGGGGAAGGAAGGAAAAGAAATAAGAAAAGATAAAACTATATAAACATGGAAAAAAGAAAAATATCTTTGCCAGAGAGTCCTCTCTGACCTTCAGTTCAGTTCAGTTCAGTCGCTCAGTCGTGTTCGACTGTTTGCAACCTCGTGAATCACAGCACGCCAGGCCTCCCTGTCCATCACCAACTCCCAGAGTTCACTCAGACTCACATCCATCGAGTCGGTGATGCCATCCAGCCATCTCATCCTCTGTTGTCCCCTTCTCCTCCTGCCCCCAAACCCTTCCAGCATCAGAGTCTTTTCCAATGAGTCAACTCTTCACACTGACCCTCTTATTCCTGAAGAATATCTGGAAAATGGGAGATAAAGACAGATAGTACCATATGTCACAGCTAGATCTTGGGTTTTGGAGGGGGGCATTTTGATCTGATAATTTTCTAAAACAAGACAAAAGCTGAGAAAATGAAAACCCAGGAAGAAGACATAAAGCGGAAAGCCTGCCATGGAAGGGGATGTCAGGGAAAGCCAAACATCCAGGCAGGGAGATGGCAGGACCAAAGCAATAGGGACGACTCTGCCCACGTGTGACCGGAAAGGGTGACTATTCCCCATGGGCCCCCATAGCAGGCAGCACATCCCTTCCCACAGATGGCCCTCTCTTGGCCCAAGCATGGGCAACTCTGCTAGCACATAATGTTTTTCTTTTTTCTCAAATAAAATATCATCACCTGATCTTAGCTAAGTAACTGTGAACTTGTAAAAGTCTGTTTGTTGTTCTCCAGAGACCCATTCAAGTGGCTTTTCATTTGAATTTGTTCATTCAAACACATTGCAATCTTTCTCTAATTGTTTCTCACAGCCCCATTGTGAGGGACAATTATTCCAGTGACCTCACTCAACCCTGTTGCAGGTGAGTAAACTTAGGCGTGTGGCAAGGGTGATGTGAGATGCAGAAACAACCATGGATCCATTCTCCCTACCCTCCGATACTTGTGGGGATTTTCCAAATCTAGAATCTTGCAGAACTCACAGATTGCATGCTTCCAACTAACCCCAGACCATCAGACAGGCATCTGTGTGGTTTGGCCAGGACATAGCATTGTGTTGATAACTGTTTAGTAATTTTACAGCATGTCAGGAGCATAAGTGAAGCTAGAACATTTCAGCCTTAGAAAACCAGTAGTTTGAGAGACAGAAACTAATGAGAATGAGGGTCCTAAGAAGTCTTTAAAGATACTGCAAATGTATAAGATAAGTATTTGGGGAAGCACATTTGGGGTTTAGTTCTCACTCTTGTAACTAATGAAATACAGTGCTCAGGATCTTTCTGTCTCCCTTGGGGTTCAGTACTGCATGAATATACAGGGATTATATTAGTTATTAATGGATCAATTAGCATTAAATACCATTTATGTTATATATTATGTTAATGCCACATATTATTATATACATATAATATGGCAGTATATTTTATATTACTAACCAGTCCATTCTAAAGGAGATTGGTCCTGGGTGTTCACTGGAAGGACTGATGCTAAAGCTGAAACTCCAATACTTTGGCCATCTCATGCGAAGAGTTGACTCATTGGAAAAGACTCTGATGCTGGGAGGGATTGGGGGCAGGAGGAAAAGGGGACAACAGAGGATGAGATGGCTGGATGGCATCACTG
>SJYV01022910.1:1115136-1134033 GCA_006410875.1 Neotragus pygmaeus | reverse complement strand
TCCTTGGAAGAAAAGTTATGACCAACCTAGATAGTATATTCAAAAGCAGAGACATTGCTTTGCTGACTAAGGTCTGTCTAGTCAAGGCTATGGTTTTTCCTGTGGTCATGTATGGATGTGAGAGTCGGACTGTGAAGAAGGCTGAGCGCTGAAGAATTGAAGCTTTTGAATTGTGGTGTTGGAGAAGACTCTTGAGAGTCCCTTGAACTGCAAGGCAATCCAACCAGTCCATTCTGAAGGAGATCAACCCTGGGATTTCTTTGGAAGGAATGATGCTAAAGCTGAAACTCCAGTACTTTGGCCACCTCATGTGAAGTGTTGACTCATTGGAAAAGACTCTGATGCTGGGAGGGATTGGGGGCAGGAGGAGAAGGGGACGACCAAGGATGAGATGGCTGGATGGCATCATGGATTTGATGGACGTGAGTCTGAGTGAACTCTGGGGGATGATGATGAACAGGGAGGCCTGGCGTGCTGCGATTCATGGGGTCGCAAAGAGTCGGACACGACTGAGCGAGTGAACTGAACTGAATAAACATACATTTGTATATATATTATTTGATCATACAAATAAATATAACATGTTGCATTAATAAATATGATAATATATTAGAATAATATATAATATCAAATATTTGGTGCCACATTGTCCCTGGTACTGTGTGTATATGTTGGAAATGCGAAGCTGGATGAGCCCCTCAGAGACAGGGTTGACTAGAGCTGAGAATCAGGTATGTCCAGAGCAGAAGGAGAGCATAAGACCATCATCAGCATCCCTTGATGTGGTCTGATGATCCCCCATGGAGGCTGATTTGAAGTCCTATGCCAACAGTTTGATGACATCAAGGGCTACCAAGGGAGAAAGCATGAAAAGCTTTCCAGAATTAGGGAAGTAGACAGAAAGACACCTCCCTCCTTCACCACCATCTCTACCCTGCAGTAGGTTGTGACTCTATGCTCAGTCATGTCGAGCTCTTTGTGACCCCACAGACTTTAGCCCACTAGGCTCCTCTGTCCATGGGATTCTCCAGGCAAGAATGCTGGAGTGCATTGCCATTTCCTTTTCTGGGGGATCTTCCTGACCCAGCATTCAAACTCAGTCTCCCGCATTGCAGGCAGATTCTTTACCATCTGAGACACCAGGAAGTCCCTCTTGGGCACAGATAGTCTTATTGTACCCAGCTGTCTTGTACCCAGTGCTAGGGCAGGGATGCAGAGGGAAAACCACTGCTGTTAATATCAACATGGAGTGGCTTGAGAAGAGTCCTCACCTGGTTAAGAGGAGCTGGGAGGTAATTGGATGTCAGTGAGTAAAGAGTCGGGAATTTTTTGAGGTAGGAAGTCAGGGCAACCTGAGGAGACAGTGGAAGAACACTGCCCTGGAGACCCAAGAGGTTTTGGTTCCTCCTGTTTCTGCCTCTAACTTACTGTATGATGTGAGAAAAGTCACTTCTGTGTGGCCTTGGTGTCCTTGTTAGTGAAATGTAAGACCCCATGCCTCAGACAGGGACTAAGGCTCCTTTCTGCCCTCAATTCTGAGGTTTTGTCTGGATCCTGGCAAGAAAGACTTAGGAGAGAGTAAGGACGCATGCACAATTCTGACCCAGAACCATAATTTGCTTTATTGTTTTTTTAAATAACAAGGTGGGGGGAACTGACCTGGAAGCAAGAGAAATGGGCTCAGGCCTCACCTTGAACATTTACTTAGCATTACTTGGGAAAATCGTTTTACCTCTTTGGGTCTTTGTTTCTTCAATGGAAAAAATCAGAGTATTAATCTTCAATTTTTGATGGCTATATATTTATTTTTATGGATATTTATTGGTCAACCCAGGTGCCTCAGTGGGTAAAGAAGCTATCTGCAATGCAGAAGTTTCAGGAGCCAAGGGTTCGATCCCTGGGTCAGGAAGATACCCTGGAGGAGGACATGGCAACCCACTCTAGTATCCTTGCCTGGAGAATCCCATGAACAGATGAGCCTGGCGGGCTACAGTCCATGGGATTGCAAAGAGTCAGACATGACTGAAGTGATTGAGCATGCATGCACACGGCTATTTATTTACAAGAGAAATATTTTACCAGTGTCTCAAATATGACAGAAAAAAAACCTCAAAACTATTCTGGTTTATGGTGCAGGAAAAGCTCCTGAGTCTATCCCTGTGACTGGTGAATTATTTAATTTTTCCTGGGCCTCTATTCCTTCATCTGTACCATGGGAATAAAAATTCCTGCTCTAATGACCTCACAGTTAATCAGAGAGAAAATGAGACAAGATATGTGAAAGGGCTTTGCGAACTCCAAATTGCTATGTAAAATCACATTCAGGCTTGTTGACAACCCTTTATTATCTAGAAGTCAAGTCCTCTCAAAAGCACTTCCAACGCCCATGGTTATGGAAGGAGAAAGAAATCCATTCATCTCCAGCCCAAAGCATGATATGGGCCTGGTAGCCCCGGAAGCTAGAGGCAGCCCCCGTTAGCTCTGCAGGGCAGCTGTGGTTAGGGGTAGAAGCCAGAGATCCTGCTGCCTACACACTTACCCTCACAAGGATCCATGAACAGCAGAAAAGGAGACCCTCCCCAGGAGGGAAAGGTTTCTCGGGCTGGGGCAGGTGAGTAGACCTTCCAAAAGAACGTATAGTAGCAGGATCTGGCTTTAAAATGTGTACCTGAACCTTTGATGAGCTCTTTTTGTTTGGGATTCCTGTGTCCTCTGGCCCCTACACCCTAGCTGGTTACTCTGGTGATCACCAGCAGCTTAACCCTGGGAAAAAAGAACTGTGATCACCCCCGAGCCTTCTCATCACTTTGCCTTCCTGCCCCAGTCCTCTCCCCCTCCCCCTGGTGCTGCCCCTCATGCATCCTGTGCCTTGGTTTTGACCTGGGCTCCAGCCTACAGAGCTCCCAGGTTAGTGTCTAGTGGGAAGAGGTGGGTTTGGCTTCGCCTGCTCTTTGCTGCCCTTACTCTTGCTTCTCCCGCTTCAAATATGCTCCTGCTGGCTTTAATTAAGTCTGTAGAGCCTCCCCCAGGGCTGGCCCTCACGAAATGAGGTGACCCAGCTCACTAGGGCTGCTCCCCAGAGGCCCCTCAGCTCCGGGCTTATCACAACAATTTCTGCTTCACATTTTCCACAGAACATTGCAACCTGAACAGGAAAACATTGCCTGTAAATGCAGGAGTCAGCCAGGGCACTAGATCCCCAAACAGGAAGGCTCTGGATACTCTTGGTGCCCAAGGGGTTCAGTCTTTGGAGAGACTGCCAGTGAGAAACTTAGCTTTTTAATATCAAGGAAAATGGCTCCTGGGCAGAGCCATAGAAGGCTAAGCAGAGTCAGCAGAGCTTTGCAGCCAGGCCACTACTCTTTCATAGTTCTTTAAGATTGAATCCAGGATGTTCAGCTATGTGGGAGATCTAGTCACCTATTCAGCAAAGTCTATATTCTATGTTTGGGATTCAAGACCCTCAACAGCTTTCTCCTCTCTGCCATTT
Organism: Neotragus pygmaeus; assembly: GCA_006410875.1. NCBI lineage: Eukaryota > Metazoa > Chordata > Mammalia > Artiodactyla > Bovidae > Neotragus > Neotragus pygmaeus. The sequence continues at coordinate 1,130,543 of SJYV01022910.1, read as the reverse complement.
CAGAGTTATAACCTAACATTCTTACACAGATCCTCAGGTCTTGCAAAAGGAAGCTACTGGGGAGTGCGGCATAGTGGTTCTATCAATCAGTGGTTGTATAAGTCAGAACAGGACACGTCATGCTGTAGTAACAAACAGCTCCACCATCTGTGTGTTAACAGCAAAAGTTTATATTTCAAATAGTCATAGAGTTTCCATTGTTTTATGGTGGATCATGTGGAATACACATAATCTCCTTAGCTATCATAACAAGGGAAATATTGAGGAACTGGACGTGTGAATGCCCATCTCTGCTACAGTTGTTATGAATTATATACACACACACACACACAGACACACATAATTAATTAACCTTATTTAGTGTACAGTTCTGTAAGTTTCAGTAAATAAGTATAGTTGGATAACTACCACTGCAATTTAAAAATGGAACAGTTTTACAACCATTCCCACCCCCTACTACCACCAAAACCTCCTTTTCATGTTGTAGCTGACATCTCCCAATTCAGCTCCTAATTACCACTGATCTGTTTCCTGTCTTTATAGTTTGCCTTTGTAAGAAGGTCATTTAAATGGAATAAATACAATATGTAGCATTTGAGTCTGGCTTGCACCTGAGATCCTTCCAAGTTTTTATNTAACTACCACTGCAATTTAAAAATGGAACAGTTTTACAACCATTCCCACCCCCTACTACCACCAAAACCTCCTTTTCATGTTGTAGCTGACATCTCCCAATTCAGCTCCTAATTACCACTGATCTGTTTCCTGTCTTTATAGTTTGCCTTTGTAAGAAGGTCATTTAAATGGAATAAATACAATATGTAGCATTTGAGTCTGGCTTGCACCTGAGATCCTTCCAAGTTTTTATATGCATTAGTAGCATATTACTTTTTATTGCTGAGTAGTGTTCCTTTGTATGGATGCACCACAGTTTACCCATTCATCAACTGAAGGACATTCGGTTCCAGTTTTTGCCAGTTATGTAAAAAATGGCATAAACATTTGTGTACAGATTATTGTGTGAATGTTAGCTATCATTTCACTTGGGTAAATATCTAGGAGACAGATTGCTGGATAACTTAAGTATATATTTGCCATTAACAGTATATAATTGCTGAACTGTTTTTCCAAGGGACCATACCATTTGCATTCCTGTGAGAAATGTATGAGAATTTCAGGCTTAGGAATTAAGGGGGTTTTGCTGTCTAGTTGTCTCTTGAATATGTGAGTAATTCTATCACATTATGGTTTCAATATTTCCCAAAGTAATTTATGATGCTGAGCATCTTTTTATGTGCTTATTGTCACTGTATTTCTTAGTGAACTGTCTGTTTAAACCTTTACTTTGTTTCTTTTCTCATTAATTTTTGCGAGTTCTCTATATATGTGGATTCAAATTCTTTATCAAATATGTGATTTGCAAATATTTTCTTTCAACCTTTGACTTGTATTTTCATTCTCCTGTTGTTGAATTTCAGTATATCAGTTTTTTTTTCCTTAGGTAAATCATGCTATTGCTGGTGTTTTGAGGAAGTTAAAGCTAGCAAAGTTTTTATTCTAAGTTTTCTAAAAGTTTTATAGTTTTAAGTGTTATATTTATGAGAATTTTGAGCTAATTTTTGTATATTTTAAAAGGTCTGAGTTTTTAGCTTTTAGCCTTCCATATAGCTATCCATTTGGTTCAGTACTATTTGTTGAAAACATTGAATTGCCTTCTTTGCCAATTAAATTGCCTTTGCACTTTTAACAAAAATCAATTGATGTAAATGTGTTCATCTGTTTATGGTTTCTTTGTTCTGTTCCACTGGCCTATATCTATTCTTACATCAATATCACCATACTATTGACTATTGTGTCTTTTTGGAAAGTCTCAAAATCAGTGTGAGTATCCAACATTGTTTTTCTATTTAAAAATTTTTCCTTTGTTCATAAATTTTTTTAATGAACTTGTAGATTTTCACAAAAGTTTTTTGTTGAGATAGATTTTTATTAGATTACATTCAGTCCAGTTCAGCCACTCAGTTGTGTCTGACTCTTTGTGACCCCATGGAATGCAGCACACCAGGCTTCTCTGTCCATCGCCAGCTCCCAGAGTTTGCTCAAACTCATGTCCATCGAGTCGGTGATGCCATCTAGCCATCTCATCCTCTGTCATCCCCTTCTCCTCNGACGTTGCATGTGGAAAGCCCTTTAGAAACTGAAAAGAGTGACATAAATGTTTCCTCATCCTGATTTGGAAGAAAAACACCATCTCCAACTGCCGGAAGCAAAAACAGTTTCCCTCCCATAGATCCAGCTAATTTACTTAGTAAATATTTCACAGGTGCCTACCTGGAACAGAGATTAAGCATCTGTTAGAAAGTCACCTTCAAGACCCACTCTTCCCTCTTTCTTGGCCACTCTTAGACCTTCTCCCCTTCCTTTTCTCTTCTACCAGAGTTTGAACACAGCATCTCATTTATTACCTTGCATGAGTGTGTGCTAAGTCTCAGACATGTATGACTCTTTGCCACCCTTTGGACTGTAGCCCACCAGGCTCCTCTGTCCATAGGATTCCCTGGGCAAGAATACTGGAGTGAGTTGCAATTTCCTTCTCCAGAGGATCTTCCTGACCCAGGGACTGAACCTGCATCTCCTGTATTTCCAGTGTTGCAGACAGATTCTTTACTTGTTGAGCCATCGGGGAAGCTTTAGGGTCCAGTCAACAGAAAACTACACTCTCCACCTTTTCAGAAAGTCTGGGGAAAATACACTCTCTTCCTGTCCTGCTTGGAGATCTGGGGTCTGAAGTTTACTTGTGTGCTTGGGAAAGAAACACCGAGACAGCTAAGATGCAGAGGCGAGAGAGGCTTAGTCCCCAGGTCTCGCTGCTTTGTGGCCTCTGGCCCCAGGTACTGTTGTCCTGCCACCTGTATGCTCCATGGCTCCATTTGCTGACCTGACCCCCGCCCGACTTACTTAAGGGTGCCCAAAGTGGAAAGAGTATAGGCAAATGCTGAAAGAATCCATTCCCCTAGCATTACCTGATTCTGGTGAGGTCAGGTAGACTGAGTAGTCACCCCCGAGGTATGATTTAGGTGGCACAGGAAGGCTCCTGCTCAAAAATAAATTCCACATGAGTGCCTGCACTGTTGCTGATTAATTCATCCCTTTATTCACTGAACAAATATTTACCTGATACTCTCCAGACAACCTCTCCTCCACCCAAACAAAAATGGGGTCTGTCCTCAAGTTGATCAAGAAATAGCAGAACATGCTGAAACAAATATACTTTACCCAGGGCCTGATGAGGCTCCTAGGTTTTTTAGGAAGAGCCTTGTTTTGCAGCATAGGTTGTTGACTTTAACATCTTGCCTTCCAAATCTAGCTGATGACCCAGGACCAGTTACTCAACCTGTTAGAACTTGTTTTCTTGTAGGTCTAACAGCAATGATGGTAGTAATAGCTTACCCCTTATTGTGAGAATACTGTGAAACATTCCCCCCAGAAAAGGGGTGTGGGTTTCTAGTAAGAAGTGAATGCAGTATTTTGAAAGCGCATCTGTCTAGAGGCACTGAAGAAGGTTTCATGGTGGGGGCGGGGGGTGGCATCTGATCTGGGTCAGGAAGGACAAGTAGGAATTGGCCAGGCAGAAAAGACAGGCAGTGGATCTCAGGCAAAGGGAACAGTGTATACAAACTAGTGAAGCAAAACATCGCATGATGTCTTCTCAGAACTTGCGAGGTTCAGTCTTGAAGGACAGGGAATGTTGGAGAGCTGGAAGGTGGGGCGGTTCACCTACTTGCTGCCCCCTTTTCCTTACAGAGCCTCCTGGCTCACCCTTCACCTTCTTCTTCAGGCCTTTGCTCAAATGACACCCCGACCTTACCCGGTCAAAGTGCATCAGTCCCGCCCCCTGCCCTGCTGGTCCCCTTTCCTGCTTGGTCTTCTCCAAAGTACTTATTGTCAAAGACAATACAACGTAAGTTGACTCTCTTTATTTGTAGACCTTCTCAAGGCCCTTAACTGCTCTCCCCTCCCCATCACAAACATAGACTGAGTGCCCCCCGAGGAGAGGGATTTTGGTGTTCTCTTCGCGGACATCACTCCCCCCACCCCAAGTCTCCCGCAGAGCCCAGCACAGACGAGGGAAGCTCTGCGGGCTGGGTGCCCCGGGGCTCTATGGGTAACAAGATGGCGACTCAGCAGCAGTGGGTGTGGAAGTGTTGGGAGCTTCTGGGTCGTTTTGTGCCTGCTTTTGAGAAACCACGCTGAGGAATTCTGACTGTTTTCATCTATCTGTGTTTGCCATTCTCTAAAGACTTTCAACCTGGAAACACTTCTGGGGGTGAATTCACGTTTAGTTGGTTTTTCACTTCTGTGTGACTCTCTGTGACCAGAGCTGGGAGAGGTGACTTTGGGAATCCAAGGAGGCTACCAGGTGCCTGGGGGGAGGAGAAGATGTTGAAAGGATAGGGTGGGGGTTCAGGAATGGAGGCGCCCAGAGACACGTAACTCTTTCACAATTTGGCCTGGGGCTGTTCCTATGATTGGGTGTCTTAGCCAAGAATGTCCCCAGAATTCCAAGTCATTTTTAGATGCAGTTTGCTTGTCCTGTGTTCAATAACCTTCCATAAAGTATGTTTAAGATCAGGAAAAGAAAGAGGTTTGTGTGCTTATCTTGTTTTAGGGCTTGAGGTGAGAGGAATAAGGGTCAAAATTTTCCTTGGTGTTTGTTTTTATTTTTGTTTTATAAAATATCACAAAATATAGAAAAGAGTAACTATAACTAATAGCCTAACACTCGTGTACCAGTTAATTATTCATTTACCTTAGTTTTTAAAAATGCTAAATGCTTTATTTTTAAAACGCTTTGTCTTTTTAAACTTTTAAAGCAATAAATACTCATACCACTAAAAAAAATAACACCAATAAAANAAGAAAATTAAGTCTGTCACTGTTTCCACTGTTTCCCCATCTATTTGCCATGAAGTGATGGGACCAGATTCCATGATCTTTGTTTTTAGAATGTTGAGCTTTAAGCCAACTTTTTCACTCTCCTCTTTAACTTTCATCAAGTTCCTCTTCTCTTTCTGCCATAAAGTGGTATCATCTGTGTATCTGTGGTTATTGATATTTCTCCCAGCCATCTTGATCCCAGCTTGTGCTTCATCCAGCCTGGCATTTCTCATGATATACTCTGCATAAAAGTTAAATAAGCAGAGTGACAATACACAGCCTTGTCATACTCCTTTCCAAATTTGGAACCAGTCCATTGTTCCATGACCAGTTTTGTTGCTTCTTGACCTGCATACAGATTTCTCAGGAGACAGATAAGATGGTCTGGTATTCCCTTCTCTTGAAGAATTTTCCACAATTTTTTGTGATCCACATAGTCAAAGGCTTTGGCGTAGTCAATAAAGCAGAAGTAGATGTTTTCTGTAATTCTCTTGCTTTTTCTATGATCCAGTGGATATTGGCAATTTGATCTCTGGTTCCTCTGCCTTTTCTAAATTCAGTTTGAACATCTGGACGGTCTCAATTCATGTATTGATGAAGCCTAGCTTGGAGAATTTTGATCATTACTTTGCTAGAGTTGAGATGAGTTGATTTAAATTCAGATGACCATTATATCTACTACTATGGAAAAGAATCCCTTAGAAGAAATGGAGTAGCCCTCATAGTCAACAAAAGAGTCAAAAAATGCAATCTCAAACAATGACAGAATGATCTCTGTTCGATTCCAAGGCAAACCATTCAATATCACAGTAATCCATGTCTATGCCCCAACCACTAATGCTGAAGAAGCTGAAGTTGATCAGTTCTATGATGATCTGCAAGACCTTCTAGAACTAACACCAAAAAAAAAAAAAGATGTTCTTTTCATCATAGCAGACTGGAATGCAAAAGCAGGAAGTCAAAAGATACCTGGAATAACAGGCAACTTTGGCCTTGGAGTACAACAAAGCAGGGCAAAGACTAACAGAATTTTGCCAAGAGAACACTCTGGTCATAGCAAACACCCTCTTCCACCAATATAAGAGATGACTCTCTACCTGGAAATCACCAGATAGTCAATATTGAAATTGGATTGATTACATTCTTTGCAGCTGAAGATGGAGAAGGGAGAAGCTGTATACAGTCAGCAAAAACAAGGCCAGGAGCTGACTCTGTCTCAGATCATGAGCTCCTTATTGCAAGATTTAGACTTAAATTGAAGAATTATATTGAACCTATAGATTTATCTGTAGTAACTTAACATCTAATCCAAGAATATCATATTACCATCTCCATTTTTTTTAGATCTTTGATTTTCTTCATCAGTATTTTGTAGTTCTTTTTTGATATGTTTTATAACTTTTTTGTTATGTTTGTAGTACAAATATTACACATATTTTGTAAGATTTATACGTAAATAGTTCATGTGTTTTATACTACTATAAAGCCCCCTTATTAGCTCTCCTGGCTTTTAAAAACTTTCTTGGCATCTTCTAAGAAAACAATTATGTCATCTTAAAATAAAGACAGGTTTGTATCTAGATGCCTTTTATTTATTTTCTTGCCTTATGGCACCTCCAGGACAATTTGAATGAGGTGTTAGAAGCAGATATACACGCCTTGTTCCTAATCTTAGGGGGAAAGCATTCTTTTACTATTAAGTAAGATATTAGCTGTTGGTTTTCCATCAATGGTGTTCATCAGGTGGAATAAGTTACCTTCTGTTCCTAGTTTTCTGGTAGTTTTTATTTAATCATAAATGAATATTGTATTTTGTCCATTTTTTGATCTTTTGACATGAGCATGTTTTTCTTTTTTACTCTGTCACTATGCTTAATTACATTGATTTTTAAATCTTAAACCAGTCTTGCATTCTTAAAATAAACCTCATTTTATTCATGATGCATTGTCTTTTTTCTTGGATTTGATCTGTTAAAATTTTGTTAAGGATTTTACATCTGTGTTTATGAGTTTTTTTCTGTAGTTTTTCAATGCCTTTATCTAGCTTTCACATCACAATAATGCTGTTCTAATAGATTAAGTTGGAAAATGGTCCCTTCGCTTCAATTTTCTTGAAAAACATACATAGAATTTGTATTATTTCATCCTTACACGTTTCATAGAATTCAGCAGTAAATCCATCTGAGACTTGATGTATTTGTCTGTTCATGTGATAGAAAGGTTTATAACTTCAGATTCTGCATCTTTAATGTACGTATTGGGATTTCCAAGCCCTCTACTTCTCGAGTGAGCTTTGGTTGTGTTCTTCAAGAAATTTGTCCATTTCATCAAAGTTGTTAAATGTATTAATGTAAATTTGTTCAAGTTATCTTCCTATCCTTCAGTTCAGTTCAGTTCAGTTCCGTCGCTCAGCCGTGTCCGACTCTTTGCAACCCCATGAATCGCAGCATGCCAGGCCTCCCTGTCCATCACCATCTCCTGGAGTTCACTCAGACTTGCGTCCATCAAGTCAGTGATGCCATCCAGCCATCTCATCCTCTGTCGTCCCCTTCTTCTCCTGCCCCCAATCCCTCCCAGCATCAGAGTCTTTTCCAATGAGTCAACACTTCACATGAGGTGGCCAAAGTACTGGAGTTTCAGCTTTACAATGTCTTTAATACCAGTAGTGATGATGCCTCCTTCATTCCTATTACTCTTAATTTCTTCATTCCTGATATTCTATGACATAATGTTTTTATTTTAATCAATCAGAGTAGACATTTAGTAATTTTATTGGTCTTCTTAAAGAACAAATTTTTGCTTTATTGATTTTCTCTATGATTTTTCTCTTTTCTGTTTAATTGTTTTCTATTCTTTATTATTAGTTTCTTAATATAGAAGTTTAGGTCATTTGTTTGAGACCTTTTTTTCTAATAGTATATGAATATTAGCTTATAATATTAGTGAGCAAATTTTCCTATAAACATTGATTTATAGGAATAAATATTTGTTATTTCTCATTAATTTCATTGTGGTCAGTGGATAAACTTTGTATGACTTTAATCCTTTCAAATTGATTGAAACTTGATTCATGGCCCAAAATATGGTCTATCTTGGTGAATGTTCCATATGTATTTAGAAAGAATGTGTATTCTGCTGTTGTGGGACTGTTTCAATAACATATGAGTTTATGTCTGGCAAAGTATTAAGTAGTGTAATAATGGAAGAAATTTCCAAACTATAATTATAAATTATGAATGTCAAGATCTCCATTATGATTCAGGAAAAGGACCAGGAATTTTATTCTCAAGAAAGACATAAAGCATTTAGAATTGTAGTTATGATAGACTGAGTGCTCATAGATATTATCTCATTTATTCCACTTGACAGTCTTTCAGGATAAGAACATCTATCTTGGTTTTAATTACAAAAATATTCAGACTTACAGAAATTAAATAATTTGTCAAGTTCGTAGAAAGTGACAGGTGAAGATTTAAACGTAGAACCTGAAAAGTCATGCTCCTATATTGCCTCTGGTAGGGAGAAAGCCAGAATTTGGAGTGATGAGTCAAGTATGTCCTTGGACAAGTCAACCTCTCTCTGATTTGTGTGATGGGAAAGATGTTCTTCCCTACTCTTATGATTACAGTGGGGATCAAATGAGATGAGTTATGAGACAGCACTTTGAAAGCTATAAAGCTAATCAAATAGTCATCACTATCTTGACCAATAAGACTCTTAGAGAAGGATATATGGTGAAGGGAGTGGGACTAGATATGAACAAACAGATTAGAACTCAACCTTACAATGGCTGGGGAAAAAACAGTCTCTAAAATTATAAAGTAGATGAATCCAAACACTTTATCTTTTGATGCTTTAAAGGACAAATTCAGGGCAAGTAAGAAACTATTACTTTATGAATGAATGATAAATTTATGTAACACATTATCCCAGGGTGTGTACATGCTGAAAACACAAATGGGTTCCAAAAAACTGACATTAAATTACAGACAATTAAATGACAGATAATAGTCATTAAGAGATGCTATGACTCTTTGATTCATACCCCTAAGCTTTCAAGGTTAAAATCAAGAAGATTCTTCAAAACCCCTTAGTGCTACAAAGAAAATCCAGAGCTGGACAGTAGTTAAAGTGGTAAAAACAGATTTTATTTAGGACTATTGCAATAGGGGATAGAAGATCCCAGACTTGAACCAGGCTCAACTCTGAACATTGCACAGGCAAGTGGGAATTTATAGCCAAGGAACAGTGTAGCAGTGTCTGGATGGGAGATGACTAAGAGGAAACATCAGGAGTTATGGGAATTCTGACTAAACTGACCTAACAAGATTCTTGCTGAAGACAGGCCAGGGTGGTCAGACACCTGGGAGAGGGTGGAGGATGTGGGACTTGATCAGATATCGAGGGTGGGAGGTTCTGGTTATTGACTTAGCATGATTCTTACTAGAACTGGATTTGATAAGAAAGTGCACAGATGGCCCTACGAGAATGTTCAGGAGCCTGACTAAAGTTTGACTGAACAAAGAAACTTTGTCAGTGCCCCTGTCAGAAAAGAGAGTTGGCTGGAAAAGGCTCAATCTAGTATGGTTGGATGGGGCCTGGGTCAACACTCCATGCAGAGCTGATCCAGGAATATAGTAAATACAGTATTTGCAGTAGCTGTGTTAACTGTCAGCTTATTTCTTAGGACCTTCAGGATAATATTCATGATAGAAGTTTTGAGTTTGAATTATGGACAGAAAAGAGGAACAAGGAGTCAGGGCATTATGCTCCCCACCACCACCAAATGGGTATCTGAGAAGGGTCTCCAGTTTCCCTACCCAAAGAACAGAGTATGATCCTTTGGTCTCCTATTATTCTCATCTCTAGCTACCCATTTTCAAAGCCACTTCTCGCCCTGGTCGACTGTTCTACCACTAAGATCTCAGTTTCTGATACAAGCATCCACACTTCCAGGCCTTTGACTCTTCAACTTGTTCTTGACATCCAGCTTCCCTGTTCCTGCATTTCTCCCCATCCCCATTGTTCAATCTCCTTCTAGCTGTTTCTTCCTCCCCTAGTCATTATTATGAGCAACTTCAACTTCTGCACCTCATCCTTCCACACTCCGTTCAGCAGACCTCCAACTCTGGGTTATCCCAACCAGCCTGGATTCCCTTCCTGAACCTTAGCTTCTGAGTGATGCTAGAAAGACATCTCTTGGCTTTGACTGGAAGTCACTTCTCGTTTACTGCCTTACCCTCTGCTCTGCAAAGCTTCTCATCCCCTAGTAATGCTCTCTCCCATTCCTGCAGTGGCCACTAAAATCCTCACTGCCTTCCTCAAACTTCCTACTAAGCCTTGCCCCTCTCATTTAGCAGATGACTTTGAACTTTGTCAAATACAGGTAGGTTCTTTGTATTTCCATCTAGAATCTCTGTGCATCCACCACCACCTTCACCTCTTTCCTTCAGTCTCAGAGGAGTCAATGTCCTTCTGACATCCAGGGTTAATTTCTCCACCTGAATTGGGTGCCATAAACCTTCCTACCTCCTCCAGGTTCTTGCTTTATCACTTCCTCTATTTAAAATTTCATCCTATTTATTCTGCCTCACCCTCTTCACTGTCCCCACTTTCTTACACTGTAAACACAGTCATGTACCTTCTATCTCAAAATTAAGTAAATAAAGAGCCTCTCTTGGTTCTTGAACATCTTTTCATGGAATGTGCCTCCCTTCTCAGTTAGTATTTTGAAGCTTGTTCTCTGTACCCACTGTGCGTTTTAACCTTCCATCCACTTTTCAAAACTTTGATGACATAGAGAATTGTTCTGAGAATCACGTGGCCTGGTTTCTGGCTTCAGTCACGCTGGTTAAAAGTTGTGGGAGCTCAAGAAGTCATTTTCAGACCTGGGGAAGGACTGTAAAACAGAATTTGTTTTTCACAAAGTTCTCCCTTCTCCCTTACTTCTAAGTAGAAAGTATTTTGGAAATAGAATGGTTCAACCTTGAAACAGATGACCAACAGGTATAGTGGAATATTTCAGAATAAAGTATGTGGTCTTCACCAGTGAGCCATTGTTGTCTGAAGGCAGCAGGATTAACTGCATGACCCTTAGAGGTCCCTTCCAGCACACAACCTGTCTGAACTCCCAGGAACAAAAACTGGAGAATGAGAACACAGTGTGAGGGAAATGTTGTCTGCACCTGTCCAGTCTGGGGCCCAATTGGTAAAAGGTGAGAACACACTGGAGAAGTCAGGAAATGGCTTGAAGTTTTCTCATTTTCCATCCGTTCTGTATCCTGGCTCCATATGCCGGGGGTGCAGCAGCTCAGATTTCATAAACAGGGTCTGAGGAGGCAGGAAACTCATGCTGCGTGAGTTGTTTTCTTCCCTGACTCGCCCATGCTTTACAGATCTTTCCTCCATTCCCGTTCTGGTTTCTCGCCCCCTTGCCTCTGGCACAGTAAAATCTTGGCAAGCCCTGGAGTTAGGTTTGTTTTGGTTGAATAAACAGTTAAATGAGGTTTTATTTTCTCATTTCTGCCCTGAATTGGAGGAAGGGGTGTCACAGTGCTCAACTGGCCTCCTGGGAAGCCATTACATAATTCTGCTGTTCCTACAGGAAGATTTCTTATAAATAACCCTTATTTACAATAAATCATCAAGATGTTGAGGAAAATCAGGTCACTTCATACAAGAAAGGTGAGCAAATTGAAGGAAATAAGCCAGAGCCAAATTTGGAGGAGGACACCTCTCTGCATTTGCCCAGCCAGTTCTTCAAAACAGCCACCCTGGATGGGCTCCATTGTCCTTTTTTCTTTACAGAAAAGCTGCCTTTAAAAAGGGTCCCTGTGAGATGATTGGTGATTGCTGCTATGTCCCATAATTTATCTCTTTTTAAATGTTCATTGAAGAAGTGATTTAAGAGGCACTTGTGGGTAAATATTTACTTATTATTTATATATTATGAAATGACAATTAAAATAATTTTAGTATCAACAGTGTTTATTAATTGAGACGCCAAGGGCTGGAGACATATTCAGGGATAATCCCGTTGCGTGGTTCCCATTCACGCACTGGGACCGCTGTGTGTATACACATCCTGGGTGGTTTTGTTTCTCTTCGTACATTTTTGATGATGGAGCAAAAAGTAATGAAGATGAGAAAGTAGTGTGTGTGTGTGTGTACACATGCACATTTGTGAGTGAGGACATACCAGGTACTTTCACTAACTACGTGACTTACTGACTGTTCAAATGAATAATTTCCAAAACACAGCAGGATTGTAGGTATGATATCATGCAAATAATGGAGAACACAAAATTATATGCTTGTCTTTCTCCACCACCATCCCTACTCCCTTGGATTTCATCTGATGATAAAGAAACCATCCCCCAAAAAAGGAACTGTGTATAAATCTCCAATATATAAGTTTTTTCCCATAATAGAAAAGTCTCTCCACAATTCTTGCCAATGTCTAACAGCCCGCACTACCCNCTTACTGACTGTTCAAATGAATAATTTCCAAAACACAGCAGGATTGTAGGCATGATATCATGCAAATAATGGAGAACACAAAATTATATGCTTGTCTTTCTCCACCACCATCCCTACTCCCTTGGATTTCATCTGATGATAAAGAAACCATCCCCCAAAAAAGGAACTGTGTATAAATCTCCAATATATAAGTTTTTTCCCATAATAGAAAAGTCTCTCCACAATTCTTGCCAATGTCTAACAGCCCGCACTACCCGGAAGGTTTATAGCAGAACTAATCTGCTGTAAAGTTCACTCCTCCCAATTTTGTCTTCAGGGGAGAGGCCAAGTAGCTGTTTTCCAAATATTTATATTACATTAGATAATGGACTATAGCAGCCCTAAGGGCTAAAGTGAAGACCCTTGAGCCATTAGAAAGCCTGATTCCTGGTTAGGAAATTGCCCTTTGGAAGTGAAGAACCCCTGGTTAAACTCTTCTTAAGGAAGTGGATAGGCCAGGGTTCTAGTGTGAGTTCCACAAAGTAACATGCTCACGAGTCTGTTGGCTTCCATTTCCTCAAGAGCAAATATAAGATAAAATAAAGAGAGGGAGAGAGAAAGACTGGACTTGCCTATCTTTATTATTCTAGGGTCTCATAAAATGCTCAAGGCCTAGAGATCTTGTCATTTTGGAAGAAACAATGGAAGTGATCAATTACTATTCCATTGGTCAAATCTTTTGAGAGCATCTAAAGAATTGTCTCATCTCCTTGGTTAAGGAAAGAGACAAATGGCACCCCCTTCATCCTCTACTCCAATGTTAGTCCCATCTATCCCAAGGGGATCCTGCAGAAACCTCTATTAATGTCTCCTCAATTGTGTCCAATAATAATGATGGTAATGATAATGTAATTATCCCAGTTTATTGATGTCAAGTGCATGTTGATTACAAATGGAACAGGAAGTATTTACTTGCCTCCTGCTTCTCCAGGCTGGTTGTGAAATCAGAGCTGGGCTTTGGAGCAAGCATGAAGCCTGCACCTTTCATAATTGTAATGGGATCCAGATGTGGCTCCATCCCATGAAGGCAAGTGATGAAAGCAGTAAATAGGTCCCAGGCACATACGTTCTGCCCAGGTGGGGTCCACCTCCAGCTCCCTCTCTATGAGCTGATATTGTTCTTCCTTTCTTCCAATTAATTCTGATGATGTAAAAAGATTAAAATGCATCCCCATGGCAGTTTGCACATAGTAGTTGCTTGTTCATTTATATTTCAGAGATGGCAGTGCATCTCAAGGAAAGGAATCGGAAAGCCAGTGAACTTGTGGCACTCTTAGGGTGAAGCTCGATGGGATGGAGATTTCTTGATATAGTGGGAGGCCATTACTGCGCTGAGGGAGGTGCCTTTGAAGGGAACCACAGCAGAGTACTAAGGACTGAGCCCCAAGGATGGTGAAAGAGAAGCCCATTGTGAAGAGTTGTAGAGTCCGAGTATGGTACCCTGGGAGCCAAGAAGTGGGAGTGTCAGGAAGGAAAGACTGTTGTGGGCATCGGTGCGCAAAGGTGTGTTTCTTGCTGTGAGAAGACCTGCAGCTCTTACGCCCCCGTTGTGTTTAGTTTCTCTGTTGGAAGGGGGGGGGGTGGTTTCCTCTTTTCCTCTTTTATTTCCCTCAGCATTCACCATCCCCTATTCTTTTCTACTCCCCACCCAAATTTTGAAGTGTATTCCTGCAATATCAAGTTTATTGGTTTTTAAAAAATCTTTATCTCCTCAGTTGGATAGAAGAAAGAGTTAACATGGTTTTCTTGAAACTACTCAGTACATTTTTATGAATGAGTACCTTTTTATGAAAATGGAGATAAGTGGGCATTCTTAATACAGTATAATGACAAAACATCCTGGAGAAAAAATAACAAAACATTATTTTTCAGAACCTAAACAAATTAATGCATTTAAAGAACCTCTTATCAATTATAGGGCCAAGTAGCCAAATAGAAATGGCTTGATTTGAAAACCATACTCTGCTGTGATGGGAGTTTTAAAAAAGTGTAATTTTCAGTTTTATTCCAGTGTTTCCGAGTATTTTAACATTATGTATATAAATCATATTTGTGTGTTTTTATTCTGTTCTGGAGGTTTATTATAATATTCTATTATCACGATGATTCATATAATTAAATATTTGAACAGTTGAAGCTGGTTTGATCGAGTCACATTTTTTTAATCTAAAGAAAAATCTGTTTTTCCTGTTACACAAATATACATGTTCATTATACAATCTTTAGAAAATACAGATAAACCAATAGAAAAAAGTAACAAATCCATATTTCCATCTTTCATAAATCACTTATTCAAAAATATGTTTATATTACTTAGTGATTTCAGAGTGACACTTTAGAAAGAAGCACTAAGGGGTCAACTCCAGACAGTAGGCATAAATGGGGCTGTCCTGAGCTAACCAGCATACATAGCCACCTTATTCATCAAACAGCTCTCTCCTCTCTCTCTAGTCGCAAAGTCGGGCCTGACTTTTCGACCCCATGGACTGTAGCCTGACAGGCTCAACAACTGTGCTCTAAATCGTTATGGGTGCCATGAAGACAGCAATGAGCAAAAAGACAAAACTCTGCTCTCATGTTGTTTACACTCTAGTGTTACTATTGACTACAGCTAACATCAGGGTATATATTCTTCTTTTTTTATAATTAAATTTATTTTTAATTGAAGGATCATTGCTTTACAATATTGTGTTGATTTCTGCCAAACATCCACATCAGGGTATATATTCTCCTAGTCATATATATGGATATATTTTTCTTTCTTTAAGTAAAAACATTGCATATTTCGTCATTTTCATGAAAATATTTTAATGCACCCTCTGGACTTCTTATTACAGAGGATCCTCACAGTCATTTTGCACTTTCTAAGGAGACAATGCTGGAAAGAACACTAAACCAGAAGGTCTTGCCCCAGGTCCTTCCTTCCACCTCCCTTCTTCCCTCCCTCCCTC
>SJYV01022910.1:1060976-1115050 GCA_006410875.1 Neotragus pygmaeus | reverse complement strand
AGGGTGGTGTCATCTGCATATCTGAGCTTATTGATATTTCTCCTGGCCATCTTGATTCCAGCTTGTGCTTCTTCCAGCCCAGCGTGTCTCATGATGTACTCTGCATAGAAGTTAAATAAGCAAGGTGACAATATACAGCCTTGACGTACTCCTTTTCCTATTTGGAACCAGTCTGTTCCATGTCCAGTTCTAACTGTTGCTTCCTGACCTGCATACAGGTTTCTCAAGAGGCAGGTTAGGTGGTCTGGTATTCCCATCTCTTTCAGAATTTTCCATAGTCTTTCCAAAGACTGGGTAGAGGGACCCATAAAAAAAGAGAAAAGCGGGCTGAGTCTCTGGAGATTTGGGAAATGTGGGAGAAGGATGTTTGCTTGAAGAACCAGCTTGGGAAGGAGTGCAGAGCCCAGCACTGTGCTGGTTGAAGCCTGGAATGGTCTCCTCCCATCTGATATTACCAAACTCAGCACAGGGCACCCAGTTAAACTTGAATTTCAAATTAACCATCCAAAAACTTTAGTATAGCTATGTCCCATGCAATATTTGTTTTTGTTTATCTGAAATTCAGTCCTAACTGGGTGTCTTGTTTTTTTGTTTGCTAAGTTTGGCAACCCTGCCTCCATTTGTTGCTAGACCTCCAGCCTCACAGCACCACAGTGTGATCAAAGACTGTGTGAGCCCTGTCCACGAGAGAAGGGTGACTCAGAAAGCAGCCAGGTAGATGAGGAATAAACTCCCTACCCAAGGGACAAAGTCCCTACCTGGGTGGAAGAGGTGTCATGTCATACTTCCGATATTGGAGTCAGGCACTCCTTGCCCCACCTCCTAACATCTTTGTGATCCTTAGCAAGCTATATGATATCTCTAAGAATCAGTTTATTCATCTGTAAAATGAAGGAAATGATACTTCCTACTAGAGTAATGCAAATATTCAATGAAATGATGTAATAACATTGCTAGCACAGTGCCCAGATAAGTTGCTTGATGTACTGGTAAGAACAGTTTTTATTACTCTGCTCGTGAGGTCCATTTCTTTTTTAAATCACACTTCCATGGGAATTGCCCCATCAAGAAGACCCAGCCCACTGGGTATTCCAAGGTTTTTCTTGTTTCTGTAAAGTTCCTGGAGATTTGTTAGCAGAGATTGGGAGGATGGGATAAGCTCATGCTATTCTCAGAAAGCACTGTAACTCAGGACCTGCTTGTCCACTGCCTGGTTGTTGCTCTAAAACAGAGCCAAGCAAACACCCTACTCCTTCCGGCAGGTAGACAAGGGAGGGTTTCAAACCATCACTGTGTTTCATAGTTACAGCACCTCAAGCAAATCAGAGCAAACCCTCTCATGGCTAAATCTAACAATGAGCTGGGAGGGAAGGTAGCCTGCTTCCTCCTAACATTTCTCAAATAAACTCAGATTCCCCAGAATTCAGTGTTTCGCCAAGGAATTTCAAGGCACATGAAGGAGAAATTTGGCATTTGCAAAGAAGAAATTAGTTTTAACTTGTTTTGTTTAAATCTGTTCATCTTTGTCTAAACCACTGTGTTACAAAAAAATATAAAAGTTATCAGAGTTCCAGCTACATTTCTTTGGCTCATTTTAGTGGAAAAAAAGAGATATGTTTGGAGATGGAAGGCAGTCAGCCACAGGCAGGGTGATGGGAATCATCTAAGATGCTTCGACTCTAGTCCTGTGTTCCATCTGCAGCATGTAAAGGAAATCAAACTGTTGCAACCTTTTCTTGCTTTCCCATATATAAGGAGGGAATGGCCGGAGTGATCATCAAAAGTGCAAAAACTACATAATTTGAATAATACTAATACTTTCTCTCTGGAAGACCATGTCACAGAGTCATGATGTTGCAGAAGGGGCCCCACAAGGCCTTTTCTTGACTTTGTTCCATGAGATCTTGAGTGAAACCCAATCTTTCAGAGCTTCTCACCTCTCATCTATAAAATAGGATCAAAACCATCTCCATTCTCCCTACCACAGTGGCTACATGAGGATCAAATGAGATAAGGTGTGTAAAATGTTGATGTGCGCTGGGATCCCTTGAGGATCCTCAGTCCTCTTGTTCTGTGGTCCTTGCATGCCAGCTGTCACCAATACAATGACGGACTGCCGAGTGACTGATTTATTGGCTGTATTTGTTACTACCTAACAGGTCTTTCCGCTTGGATCTTCCAAAGTTATCTTACGGCCAATAAGTTGGAAATCCATTACATCACCCACACCCTCTATCCAGACCTACCTCACATGCTTGTGATGCATGCAAGGTGCAGTCTGGCTGATGGGTCTTGACCAGACCTAGTGTCCACGATGCCTCCCATACCAGACTTCTCTACTCTTCCCAGACAGTCATTATCTTAAAAATACCCAGAATCCTTTCAGAGTGACACTTGGACTTAAGAAGATGGAACTGAAATTCTGCCTCATGAAAGAAAAAAGGTTCTGGATTTGAGGATAACTAACTAAAAATGGGCAGGCTGAGTGAAACTCCATGGGGAGTTTCACTAATGTCTTGCATTACAAGTGATAAGGACACTGAGTTTAGTAGGAAGAAGGCTGCAATTGATTAGTGATGCCTGCTAAGTGTGTAAAGAGTAGTGGTGGCAACATGTTCGCCATGTATTTGCCATCCTTGCTCTAGCCCTGCATCTGTGCATTAATGCAAACACTAATGTCTTGCATTCCATGTGATAAGGAACAAAGAGCTGATGCTAAACATAGTAATCTCTTAGACCCTTGAGTTCTGACTATCTAACAGGAGACAACAGAGCCAGTCAGAAAATTATGCTACTTGAGGAAGAGAATGTGAAATGTTTGAGGCAGGGACTCTGTTTAATTCACCTTACATAAAGCAATATCAAAAACATGATAAGAGGTTAGAAGATAGTTTTGAACGAATATAGGAGAGTAATGTTGTCAAAGAGGCTCATGAGGTCCATAAGCAATGCTACAGATTTGGTTTTCATGAAGATGGCATTCCATCCTCCGATTCATAACAGAGTTCGTGGTATTTTCATGGGCTACATAAATATTTTATCCACTTTGAAAATTGCTCTCAAACTCCTGTATAAACTCTGAATTCTATTGTTGGACAGTTTTCAAGGTTAAAATTCCCCCACAGTAAGTATATATAATTTTCATTTCTTAGTGGTTATATTCTATGTTTTTTGTAGAGTTTGTTGAAAGATAATGGTAGCAGGTTATTCTTTGCCTCCCCAGAAAGTAGTCAAGAGCCAGCAGACAGACTGAATCTTGGCATTTGTATGGAGAGTTAGGAGAGAAATAATTTTCCTAAACATTATGAATGTTAAATTGTAGAGCAAGTTGCTTTCTCTGAACGCACTGAGAAAACATCAACGTTGTTATCATTGGTACTGGCTAACTGGGTATGAACTGTGCCTGCTGAAGAGATGCAGGGGCAGAGCAAGGATGGCAAAGGCATGGAGAACATGTTGCCACCACAACTCTTTATACACTTAGCAGGCATCCCTAATTGATTGCAGCCTTCTTACTACTCAACTCAGACAATCTTTTTATTAACACAGGACTTCATGTAGCCATAACCAAATGATCACAGAGTGGTATGTGAGATTTATCACTTTTAAACAAATTTGCTGAGTTCTGGCTATATGCCTGGTACAGGAGATTAGCCGTGAATAAAACAGGCAAAAATGTCTATTCTCTTAGAGCTTAACATTACAGTGAGGGGTAGGAGGGGAAGCAGTAATAAAGATAAGTAAGTAAAATATATAGTTTATTAAATGGTATTAAGCATAGCAGAGAAAATATACCAGGTAAGGGGGACAGAGAACATTGGGAAAAGAGAGCCAGGACTGTTGGAGGGCTTCCCTGGTGGCTCAGCAGTAAAGTTTGCCTGCCAATGCAGAAAACATGGGCTTGATCCCTGGGTCAGGAAGATCCCCTGGAGAAGGAAATAACAACCCACTCCACTATTCTTGCCTAGGAAATCCCATGGACAGAGGAGCCTGGCGGGTTACAGTCTGTGGAGGTTGCAAAAATTCAGTCATGACTTAGCAACTAAACTACAACAAAAAAGCTGCTTTAGCTATCTTTTTCTGAGTAACAATTTATCCCAGGCTTTAGCAGCTTAAAACAACAAACATCTATTATTTCACAATTTTTGTGAGTCAAGAATTCACTAGTAGCTTAGCTGGGTCGTTCTTGGTTGGAATTGTTAATGAGTTTGCAATCAAAATGTCAACTGTGCTTCAATCATCTGAAGGCTTGAATTGACTAAAGAATCCACTGCCGAGATCTCTTCCTCTCATGGCTATTGGCAGGAGGTGTCAGTTCCTCACCGTATGGGCCTCTCCATAAAACTGCTCATGTCTCCTCTGGACAGGGCAACTGGCTTCCCCCAGAGTGAGTGACCCAAGAAGGCAAGATGTAAGTCACAAGGTCTTTTGTAACTGAGCCTTGGAAGTCACAATCTGTCATTTCTTCCATAACTTATTGGTTACATGACCCAGTCTATTCACTGTGGGAGTGGACTATGCTGTAGCATGATACAAGGTGGCATCTATCCCTGGCATCATCTCGGAGCCTGGATGTCACATCAGGGAAGACTGAAAAGGGAAATTTGAAGATGAGAGATTAAATCTGAAGATAACAGAGGGGATGGGCAGAAACCTCCAAGCAGTGAGAACAACAAATATAAAGACCTCGATGCAGGAACCTGCTTAGTGTAATTAAAAAATAGCAAGCAGGCCAGGAAGCCTGGAGTGGAAGTGGGAGAGTGGTAGGAGATGAGGTCAGAGCTATAACAAAGCTGGATCATGGGAGACCTTGTAGCTATTATAAGCAAATCACTTTGGTTTTACCTAATGTTCTAGTTATCTTTGCTCTGTAATAAGCCACCTGAAAACTTAGTATCTTAAAGCAATCATTATGATGAATGTGTGGGTCAGGAATTTGGACAGGGCATAGTGAGGATGGCTTGTCTGTGTCCTGTGATGTTTCCCCAATGTTTATCACACTTCGAATCTGGGAAGACTCAAAAGCTGATCTGGCCTTGAAAGTTACTTGTATCACTTTTGCCACACAGTCATAAGCCTGTCCAGATGTAAAGGAGAGAAAACAAATCTCATTTCTCTAAAGTCACAAGAAGAGCATGTGGGATAGGAATTACAATTGCAGAATAAATTTTCTTTGGAGAATATAATCTGCCACACAGTGCAATGAGAAACTGTTGCATTATTTTGAGCAGAGCAGTAACATGATCTGACTCACATTTAAACAGGATCTTTCTGGTTGCTATGTTGAGAACAGACTGAAAAGGGTATGAGGGTAGAAGCAGGAAGCCCAATTAATAAGCCATTACAATAACATGGCCAGGAGATGGTGAGGGCTTGGATGAGGGGGTAGCAGTGGATGCCATGTTGCACAAGATAGAGAAGGTGGCAGGTGAAACAAATTTCATTGGGATTTTTGTTGAGTTTCATACAGGAGCTCACTTTCATATGATGTTTGGATTATAGTAGANAGAGTTCCTCACGCTGGCCCCCGGCATGATTTCTCAAGGCCTCACCGTTTTAGGCTCAGTCACAAAGTCAAAGTCATTTGGAACATACTTAAGCTGACCTTTTTTTTTTTGAAGACAAACCAACTTGTTTATACAGAAGTCCACCTAGCAAGAGTGAATATACAGTTTGGGCATGCCGACTATAGGACCTTTTGCTAACTGGAAAAGACAATGCCCATTAGGAAAAATTGCACTTTCCTCACTCTTCACTGTTGTAAATTTTGTTACGTAATCACCACCCACTGTCCTCTAGATAGGACCAGCTAGGTAATTTGCAGTACCCAGTGCAATGTCAAAGTGTGGACTCCCTCATTAAAAAAATTATGATTTTAAGATGCTGACAGCAAAGCATTAAGCAAAGCCTGGGGCCCTGTGTGACTGCAGAGATCGTGTACAACCTGTGAAGGGGACCTTGGATCCTGTGGAGAGTGTTCCTTTAAGGTTGGGAACTAATCAAGAATGTTGATAGTTTACACCATAATGGAGAACCTAGTCAATGTGCAAGAAAAAAACAAACAAGAGGATCAAAAGTGGAGAGAGAAGTGTCATTATTTACAGATATTATGAAATTTCTGAGAAAATTAATATAATCAAGAGGAGAATAAAACTACTAGTGCTAATAAGATAGTTCAGAAAGTTGACCAGATACAAGATCAAAGGAAGAAAAGTCTAAACAAGTTGAAGGAACAGAGATGAGAGTGTGGACTCTGATCTTTTGGAGCTGTTGCCATCTTGTAGCTGGAGGGGAGGGAGGGGACTCACTACTTTGCATCCCTTTGCTGAGAGAGGGTGCCCATGTGATCCTTGGAAAAGGGCTTTGTATCCCCTGGAGTTTAGTACACTTTTTTTTGTTTGTTTATTTATTAATTTTTGGCTCTGCTGGGTATTCTTCGCTGCCCGCAGGCTCTCTCTAGTTGCAGCGAGTGGGAACTACTCTGGTTGCGGTTCAAAGGCTTCTCATTCAGGTGGCTTCTCTCGTGGAGCTGTCGGGTGTGTGGGCTCAGTAGTTGCAGCTGCTGAGCTCTAGAATGCAGGCTCAGTACTTGTGGCCCATGGGCTTAGTGACTCAGCCACAACTCCCAGACCAAGGATCGAATCCATGTCTCCTGCATTGACAGGCAGATTATTCACCACTGAGCCACTGAGGAAGCCCAGGGCACTTTTTTTTTTTTTTAAATTGGGGTATTGTTGCTCTACAATGCTGTGCTAGTTTTTGCTATATGCTGAAGTGAGTCAGCTAAATGTATACATATATCCCCTGTCTTTTGGACCACCCTAGCTACCCCCACCCCATCCCATCCATCTATGTCACCACAGAGCACCGAGCTGGGCTCCCTGCACTACCGAGTAGGCTCCCACTAGCTGTCTCTTTACATTGGCAGTGTACTTTTACACTGGGTCTGCACAGGGCTGATGGCTCCCCAGACAAGAAGATGAGTGTCTTTGGATGTGGGACCAAGCCAGAGCAGACGTTTGATGGGGAAGGAAACTGCCCCTCCTGCTGGTGCCACAGAATGGGGTGGGAAAGGGTGCAAAAAGTGGGATAAAACTGTTAATAATACATGGGGTCATTTAAATAGAGATTCAGCGGACCACCAGGAAGCAAAGAGGTATCTTCATATAAAGTTCTGGGTGGCGCAGGTCCTGATATGAAGTGGTGGGCAAGCTGATGGTACTTCAAGCCTGGAATTTTAGATGTTCTGTTCACAAGAAAGACGGTAACAGAGTCAGAAATCCAAGACCTGCTTCTCAGCTCTGCCACTTGTCTTTTCTGTGAATCTGTACAAATCCTTTAACCTCGACAAGTGAGAGTTTCCCTCTCTGTGGGTTTAATATTATTCTCACAGAAACATCTACCCCCCAGGATTATGATGACAAATAATTTAATAATTGCCTCTAATAATCATGGCATGGAGGTGATGTATGTATGTAATCATAAAGCATCTTTATTTGGTTCCATTTACTTCTTTAATGGTCTTCCCTGGTGGTTCAGACAGTCAAGAAACTGCCTGCAATGTGGGAGACCTGTGTTCAATCCCTGGGTCAGGAAGATTCCCTGATTCCCTGGAAAAGAAGATAGCTACCACTCCAATATTCTTGCCTGGAGAATTCCACAGACAGGGGAGCCTGGCTATAGTCCGTGGGGTCGCAAAGACTAGTTCTTCTCTGCTCCTGGATCAAAATTAGGACAAATCTCATCCCTATGGACAGAGGAGCCTGGCATGCTGTGATTCATGGGGTCGAAAAGAGTCAGACACAGCTGAACGACTAAGCACAGCCCATGAGTTTTGTGGTCCCTCTCAGGTAATAAATGCAGCCTCAGATCACTGATTCATATTTCCAATCCAGTGAAGACTTAAACTTCATATGTCATCCACAGTATTGGCTTCTGTACATTCACAGCTTGGGCCTGAAGGTACAGCTGCTGTATTGGACCCATGTGCTGAGTTTGAGTCCTTCAACTCTGATTCTGCCTCCTCAACCATATTAATCATGGTTTCTGATTCCTCTAGGATCAAAGTGTAGGATAGAGTGGGAAAAGGTGACAGGAAAGTTCTTACTTGTTTCTCTTTGCAGGACCTAGAAGTAGGGCTCTCTGGTCTCAGTGGTTCCCATGGGGACAATTTCGGGGGTCCTTCAGAGACAGCCCCTCTCCCTAGCCCATAACTGGGGAAAGTGTCTCAAGTTTCTCCACTAAGTACAAGACGTCCTATAAATTTTTGTACATCACCTTTATTAATTTAAGGCAGTTTTTCTCTCTCTAGGTTCTAAGAAATTTTTTTAAAAATCATAAATAGATCAATGCATTTTCTGGTAGCTTAAGATATGATGTGTTTTCTGTTGCTTGTTCTATCAACACAGAAAATTACATTCATGAAATTTCTGATGTTAAACCATCCTCACAGGTTTTGGATAAATTACTCAATCATGATGCATTTTTTATATTCTGTATATTTTTAAATTCTATATCTGATTTGGTAAGCTAAAATTTTGTTTTGATTTTCAATAAATGTTCATAAGTGAGATGGGCCTATAATTACCTTTTCTTCTATTATTATCTGCTTTAGTGATCAATACTATACTATCTCACAAAAATTAGTGGGGCATATTTTTCTCTGTTTTTGTTTTGATATAATCTAAGATTAAAATTTACTGTTTCTTGGAAAAGACTCTGATGCTGAGAAGGATTGGGGGCAGGAGGAGAAGGGGACGACAGAGGATGAGATGGCTGGATGGCATCACTGACTCGATGGACGTGAGTCTGAGTGAACTCTGGGAGTTGGTGATGGACAGAGAGGCCTGGCATGCTGTGATTCATGGGGTCGCAAAGAGTCAGACACGACTGAGCGACTGAACTTAACTGAACTGAGAGTTTGATAGAACTCAGGTATGAAACCATCTGGGCCTGGGTTTCTAGGGAAGAAGAGATAACTCCTATTTTAATCTATCACTTACTAGTCAACTCAAATTCCCAATTATTTTTTATTGTGCTGATTTTGGCATTTTATATTTTCTTGGGCACCTAAGTATTTTATTAAATTTTAAATACATGAGCACACAGCTTTTCATAATACCTTTTAAAATAAGTTTTATTGAGATATAATTTACATACCATAATAGCCACCCTTTATAAGAGTACGATTCAGTGGTTATTTACGGAGTTGTGCTGCCATCGCGCATGCATGCATACAAAGTCACCTCAGTCATGTCTGATCCTTTGCAACTCCATGGACTGTAGCCCACCAGGCTCCTCTGTCCATGGAATTCTCCAGGCAAGAATACTGGAATGGATTGCCATTTCCTTCTCCAGTGCTGCCATCACCACTATCTAATTTCAGAACATTTTCATCATCCCAGAAAGAAATCCTATGACCATTAGGAATTATTTCCCCATTCTCTTCCACTACCTAGCTCCTGATAACTATAAATCTACCTTCTGTCTCTATGGATTTTCCTGATCTAGACATTTCATATAAATAAAACCATACAATATCTGGCTTTTTATGTCTGGCTTCCCTGGTGTCTCAGAGGTTAAAGTGTCTGCCTCTAATGTGGGAGACCTGGGTTCGATCCCTGGGTCGGGAAGATCCCCTGGAGAAGGAAATGGCAATCCACTCCAGTATTCTTCCCTGGAGAATCCCATGGACGGAGAAGCCTAGTAGGTTACAGTCCATGGGGTCGCAAAGAGTTGGACACGACTGAGCGACTTCACCTTCACCTTCACCTTCTTTTATTTACCATCATGTTCTCCAGGTTCATCATGCCATAGCATTTATCACTACTTCATTCTCTTATACCAGGGGTCTCCAACCTCTGCCTTATATGGTTGCATACGATTCTATCATATGAAAACACCACATTTTCTTTATCCATTCACCATGTGGTGGGTACTTGGTTTATTTCCAGTTTGGGCTATTGTGACTAATACTGCTATGAACTTAAGTGTTGGTAAACAGTTGCTGTCCTGATCTCCCTGAGTGCATCCTGCTGCCTGATTCTTGAGCCCTGTCCCCCGAGATCCACTCCCAACTCTCTGTGGTCACAGAACTCAAGGGTTAATGTCAGGCAGGGCATTCAGGTCTCCACTACAGGGCTGTAGTCAGTGTGTGTTCTCAATAGAGGGATCCACACATGCACTCCTGGTTGGTAAATAATTTAAACAGCAGCCTTGGGTCTTTCCATGTAAGATTTCATTTGAACAAAGAGTTCCACAGTGTCACAAATTTAGCAAACCATCAATAATCCAATTCTTTCCACGATATTCGAGGAGACAGATCCAGAAGGGCTAAATTATTCCTTTAAAACCACATACATCATTTGTTCAAAATCATACATCTGATGTGTGACAGACTCAAGACTGGAAGTGATTTCTCCACCCTCAAGCTAGCATTCCGCCCAGTCCACTAAGAAAGACTGTCAGCAAAACCCAACAGTTACTTTTCACTGATTTGTGCCAAAATTTGGGCATGTTAGGTTCCAAGGGAATTTATTTTCCAGAAAGATAGAACATTAAAAAGGAAAGGATTAATCCTTTTAAACCAGCTGTATTAGTGCCAGAAGTACATAAAGTTTTTAAAAAATAAAATGAACTTCTCAGTTCCTCCGTCACATGGCACTGGCCATCTTTATCCTAAAGAAAGCCTGACAGCTGCATTCTGGGCTGGCCTGCCACATCATGTGAGAGCTCAGAAAGTCCATCTGAAACAAATGATTTCTGCAGCGGTTTTTTTTATGAGTTAGGCTATGGTCTCCCTTCACATCTGTGTACCTCGCTGCTGCATCTGCTGAGTTGGAGCCACAGTCTGTGGCCTTGAATCTAAGATCCTCTTTGGGCTGCCGCATCTGCTGAAGATTTTGTTTTTATTGTGCTTTTTCATGTGGATGGCCCGGCGCCAGCCATACCCAAGGAAGTGTTAGGAGCAGAAAGTAGGCAGGGATGTTCTGGGAAAACTGGAGGTGAAAGCCGAGAGTCCTGACGGGACGCCCGAGGCAGAACATTTCCGCATTTCTTCGGCTTGCTCTGCCATTCACCTTCCTCCCCTTTCCGTAGACTCCCTCTTTCCTGGGGTCTCTGCCTTCATCCAGCTGCTGTGTTGCCCTGAGAAACGTGCATTCATTCAATGCAAGTGCCAAACTCCTCCCTCCCCCAGCAGGTGGGGCCTTGAGCTCTAAGCAGGCGGCTGGAATCAGAGCCTCAAGCGCCCAGCAGGAGGGCGGCTTCCTCTAGCTTCACACCTCAATTCCAAGTCTCCACGAGTGAAGGAGTGAAGGCGTTTGGGCATGCGTGGGTAAAGCCCGAAATTGTGTTTGAGGCAGATAACACAAACCTGCAACAATTCATTTCTGAATACAGTGAGGCAGGCTTGAAGGAACTAAGAATTGGGTTAAATAAAATATAGACTTCCATTCAATGAAGTATTATATAACCAATAGGGATTGCATATTCGAAGAATTTTAATGATGTGGGAAAATACCTACAATATGGTATCAGGTGAAAAAAACCAGAACTGTATAGATACTGTGAACTCCAAAGTGTAAAAAGAATGTGTGTATAGTGATTACTGTATATATGTGTATTACATATGCAATATATATTATATATTTAGTACATATGCAGTATATATTTGAAGAAGGAAATGGTAACCCATTCCAGTATTCTTGCCTGGAGAGTCCCAGGGATGGAGGAACCTGGTGGGTTGCTGTCTATGGGGTCGCACAGAGTCAGACACGACTGAAGTGACTTAGCTTTAGCAGCAGTATATATTACATATATAAAATGAGTGCTTTATATTGTATATAATGAGTTTTATATGTGTATATATAAATACACACACACACGTACATGTATAGGGAAAAAAGAACTAGAAGTAGAAAAAAACAGAAGACATACCAAAATGTTAACAACTAAGGTTTTACTGAGGTATAAGATTATAGCTAGTTTTTTGTCCTTATGCCTTTAGGTATTTCCAACTATTCTATAATGAATATTAATTTCTTTAATTAGAAGCTCTTTTAAAACAATGAAATTAGAACCAACAGAATGTTAGAGCTAAAATCACAGTAGAAATCATGAGTCTAATCCCCTTATATTCCAAAAAGTGAAAATAGGAACCAAGCTAAATGACTTGACCTGAATTTGTTTTGTAACTTAAGCTGCTTCCTGGCTCTTGAATCAGTGTTTGTCCACCAGGTTAATACTTGGATGCCACTTTCTAATAATGTTCTTAATGATTTTTAAAATCTTAGGTTTACACAGACCCTCTTGCAAGGACTTTCATGTAGTTAATTCATCTGATAGCACAGCACATCTGTGATGTTAAGTTTTCTGGATTGTTAAGTATTCTGTGTTGAATTGTGTCTCCCATCCCAACTCAAATGTTGAAGTCCTAGCCCCCAGAATCCCAGACTGTGACTCAGTTTGGGGATCGGGTGTTCCCTAATCCAATATGACTGGTTTCTTTATAAAAAGGAGGGAATGTAGACACAGACACACAAAGAGGAGAAACAGTGTAAAGATGCAGAGAGAAGACAGCCATGTGCAAGCCAAGAAGAGGGGACTGCAGCAGATCTTGCACAGACCTCAGAAATAAACCAAGCTTGCCAACACATTGATTTTGGACCTCTGGCCTCCAAAACCATGAGACAATAAATTTCTGTTACTTAAGCCATTTGGTTTGTGGTATTTATCACAACAGCACCAGTAAACTACTACGTTGAGTAAAGCCAACTCAGTCTCCTCATTCTTAGAGGGGGGACTTTGAGACTCACATATGCTAAATGACTGAAAGCCACCAAGTGAGTTTGCAACAGAGCTGGGACCAGACCCAGATTTCTACCTCCTCACTTAGGGCTTTTTCTACCTTACCAAGATGACCATTTCTGGTTTTTTATTTTTTTAACTAAAATTTTATTTTGAGATATTATAGATTGATTCATACACAGATATAAAAAATAATAAAGACATAACCTAATTTCCCCCAATGATGATGTCTTACAAAACTATAGTACAATATCTCAACAAGGATACAATCAAGATACAGAGCATTTCCATCATCACAAGGATCTGTCATTTGTCCCTTTTATAGCACAATTTCCTTTCACCCCTACCTTCTCCTTAACTCCTGATAACCACTAATCTGTTCTCCATTTCTATAATTTGGTTATTTCAAGTATGTTATATGAATAGAATCATAGAGTATGTAACCTTTAGGGATTAACTTTTTTCACTCATTGTAATTCTTTGGAGAGTCATCCAAGTCATTGTGTGTATCAATAGTTTATGCCTTTTAATTGCCAAATAGTATTGTCGGTGTTCAGTTCAGTTCAGTTCAGCAGCTCAGTCCTGTCCAACTCTTTGCACCCTCATGGACTGTAGCCTGTCAGGCTTCCTTGTCTATCACCAACTCCCAGAGCTTGCTCAAACTCATGTCCATCAAATCGGTGATGCCATCCAATCATCTCATCCTCTGTCATCCCGTTCTCCTTCTGCCTTCAATCTTTCCCAGCATCAGGGTCTTTTCAAATGAGTCAACTTTTCACATCAGGTGGCCAAACTATTGGAGTTTCAGCTTCAGCATCAGTCCTTTTAATGAATATTCAGGACTGATTTCCTTTAAGATGGACTGGTTGGATCTCCTTGCAGTCCAAGGGACTCTCAAGAGTCCTCTCCAACACCACAGTTCAAAAGCATCAGTTCTCCAGTGCTCAGCTTTTTTCTTTATAGTCCAACTCTCACATCCATACATGACTACTGGAAAAATCATAGCTTTGACTAGATGGACCTTTGTTGGCAAAGTAAAGTCTCTGCTTTTTTGTATGCTGTCTAGGTTGGTCATAGCTTTCTTCCAAGGTACAAGCGTCTTTTAATTTCATGGCTGCAGTCACCAGCTGCAGTGATTTTGGAGCTCTCCCCTACCCCGCCCAAATCTACATTCTTGGTGTAGATGCACTAGTTTGTTTAACCATTCACCCACTGAAGAACATCTGCGTTGTTTCCATTTCCTGGCTATTAGGAATAAAGCTGTTATGAACATTTGTGTGAACATACGCTTTCATTTCTGTGGGGTAAATGCCCAGAAGTGCAATAGTCAGACTGCATGATAGCTGCATGTTTAGTCATTTTTTTTTTTTTAGGGAACTGCCAAACTCTTTTTCAGAGTGGGCATACCATTCTACACTTCTACCATTAATGTATGAGTGATCAGATTTATTCGTATCCTCTCTAGCATCTTGGTGCTATCGCTTATTTTTTCATAAAAATTTTCTTTAGTGCAGATAATTTAAGATTATTTCATATATACCTATTTCTTCACATTCTTTTACCTTGTATGTTGTTATAAAATATTCAGTAGAGTTCCCTGTGCTGTACAGTAGGTCCTTGTTGGTTATCTATTCTATATACAGTAATGTGTACATGTTAATCCCAGACTCCTAATTTATCCCTGCCCCCATTTCTCCTTTGATAACCATTGTTATCAAAGGGTCTATATATGGGTCTATATTTGTTTTGCATATAAGTTCATTTGAATCTATTTCTTAGATTCTGCATATAAGCAGTATCATATTATATTTGTGTTTGCCTTCCCTGCTGGCTCAGAGGTTAAAGCGTCTGCCTGCAGTGAAGAGACCTGGGTTCGTTCCCTGGGTGGGGAAGATCCCCTGGAGAAGGAAATGGCAACCCACTCCAGTATTCTTGCCTGGAGAATCCCATGGATGGAGGAGCCTGGTGGGTTATAGTCCATGGGGTCGCCAAGAGTCGGACACGACTGAGCAACTTCACTTTGGTTTACCTCACTTAGTATGATAGTCTCTTGGTCCATCCATGTTGTTGGAAATGGCATTGTTTCATTCTTTTTATGGCTGAGCAATATTCCATTGTATAAATATACCACATCCTTTATCCATTCATCTGTTGATGGACATTTACATTTTAGAATAATATCCTCTATTAAAAAAGTCTTGCTCACATTTTGGTAGGAACTACATTAAACCTAAATGTCAATTTAGGAGAGAATTGACATCTTTACCACATTTAATCTTCTAATCCAGGAACATATTGTTGTCCTTCCATTGGATATATTTCATTTTTTACTTTTCCAGTGAGTTTTTCATTGTTAGTTAAGTCATGATTCAGGATTCCAGGGTGGAGATCACTATGTAGTCAGGTCTCACTGCCCTGGGAGAAGGACATAGAACAGGGGAAAGCGGATCAGAGACAGGTGCAATCTTGCAGGAAATGGACCTTCTGCCTTGTGGTCATCCCAGGCTGATACCCAGGATAGGAGAGAGAGGGACTCACATACATGGCATTTACGTGTTGGAGACGTCACCCCTTTTAGTGGTCACTGCCTTCTCACTGTGGTGGAAGTGCAATGGGTTTGCCAGCAGTTCTGGTCTGGTTCTGGTTGTTTGACAGTGTGAAATCTGACTCTCATTTCTCTAAACTTACTGACTTTCATGCTTCATATAGCCAAACTTCCCATCATGCCAGTGCCCTCCTTTGCCTGCTGCCGCTGCATATCCCTTCCCACACTGCCGCATCGCTAGCCATGGAGCATGCCACTACCTTCATGCTGGACACACTCCTCTTGCTTCCTGGATGCTGATCTTGACAATGTTTCTATGAAGGGAAGGACAGAGGACAGGGAAAGGAAGAGAATAGAGCATGGAAAGGCCCTGTTATGCTCTGAGACATCATTCTCCCTATATACCTTTCCTATCTGCTTTCTAGTCTCTTCCTCCCTCCCTCTGGAGGTGAATATAACAAGCATACAAGGAGTACAAGGGAAGTATAAGCTTCCCTTGTGGCTCAGCTGGTAAAGAGTTCACCTGCAATGCAGGGACCTGGGTTCGATCCCTGGGTTGGGAAGATTTCCTGGAGAAGGGAAAGGCTACCCACTCCAGTATTCTGGACAGGAAAATTCCATAGGCTGTATCGTCCACGGGGTTGCAAAGAGTCGGACCTGACTGAGCAACTTTCACTCACTCACTCACTCTTAAGGAGTAAATAAAGTCAGAGGATATGCCTCTGGGGAGGCTCTTGCTTTGATGCTTTCCAAGCAAGTGGCCTTTGGACTCTTGGTCACAGGGCCCTCAGCTTCAAACCCAGCATTTCAGTAAAGAGTTTACTTACACAACAGTCCATCGGCTGGGCTGAGTCATGAGCAGCTTATTACCTAGGCATGAGGAGGTGAGTCCAGAAATTAATTAAAAGTATGTATTTAGAAATGTTAATAGCAACTTTATGTTGTAATTTTATTCTTGGTGAATCTAGTATTAAGAAATTAGGATTCATGGTTGATACACTGTGGAGATTGGCTGGGAAGGGGCACAAGAAATTTCTGAGGTGTTCTATCTTGATGCTGTTTTGCATTATATAGCTGTATGCATGTCTTAAGACTCTGAATAGTGCATTTAAGATATGCACATTTTACTATATGTAAATTTTACCTTAAAAAAACCCTGCAAACAAATATTAAAACTTAGTTTATGATATGCATACTGAACTATCTAGGGGTAAAATGTACCAAGTTCTGCAACTTACCTTTAATGTATCAAAATACGATTTGTATTAAAGAATGAACAGAGGAATAAGTAGGTAAGTGAAAAAACAAATATAACAAAATGTCAGTGGTAGGATGTAGGTGGTGGTTATATGGGGGTTCACTGTGCAGTTCATTCAGCTTTTCTGTGTATTTTTAAATCTTCACAATGTTGGGGGAAAATCAGGGCTTGCATTTTGTTTTCCTTCATTGGTTTTTTGCTTTTATAATCAATTTTTATTGTATCTTACAAATGTATTGAAAGGGAATAAATTAGAAGGGAAATTTTAAAATATTTAACAAAACCAGAAAACAATGTTTAAAAACTTATGGGATGCCACAAAAGCAGTTCTAGGAGGGAAGTTTATGAGAAAAGAAAGTGTTAGTAGCTCAGTCATGCCAGATTCTTTGTGATCCCATGGAGGCCACCAGGCTCCTCTGTCCATGGGATTTTCCAGGCAAGGATACTGGAGTAGGTTGCCATTTCCTTCTCTAGTGGATCTTCCCAACCCAGGGATTGAACCCAGGTCTCCTGCACTGCAGGCAGATTCTTCACTGACTGAGCTACTAGGGAAGCCCAAGAGAGAAGCTTATAGGGCTACATTAAAAAAAAAAAAAATCTGAAATAAACTAGCTGACTTTATACCTCAAGGTACTAGAAAAAAAGAACAAACTAGACCTAACATTGGTAGAAGGAAGGAAATATCAAAGATCAGAACAGAAATGAATGAAATATAGA
Organism: Neotragus pygmaeus; assembly: GCA_006410875.1. Classification (NCBI taxonomy): domain Eukaryota; kingdom Metazoa; phylum Chordata; class Mammalia; order Artiodactyla; family Bovidae; genus Neotragus; species Neotragus pygmaeus. The sequence continues at coordinate 1,097,723 of SJYV01022910.1, read as the reverse complement.
CTAGAAAAACAATGGAAAACAGAACTAGGAGTTGGCTTTTTGAAAACATAAACAATATTGGCAAAACATTTCTTAAGAAGAACAAGGCTGCAAGCATCACACTTCCTTGTTTCAAACTACACTACAAAGCCATAGTAATCAAAACACTATGGTACTGGCACAAATACATAGACCAATGGAATAATAGAGAGAGCCTAGAAATAAACCCACGTGTATACAGTCAACTAAATTTTGACAAGGGTATCAAGAACATACAATGGGTAAAGGATAGTGTCTTCAATAAATATATTGAGAAAACTGGGTATCCATATGCAAAAAAAATATGAAACTGGATCCCCTCTCATATACCACTCACAAAAATTAACTCAAAATGGATTAGTCTTAACCATTTGCCATAAAAGAGAACATCAGGGGAAAAACTCCTTGACATTGATCATGGCAATGATTTTTTAGGATATGACACCAAAAACAAAGGGGCAAAAAGCAAAAGTGAACAAGTGGGACTAAAAACTAAAAAGCTTTACATAGCAAAAGAAACAACAAAACAGAATGAGAGAAAATATTTGCAAATCATATATCTGACAAGAGGGCAATATCCAAAATATGTAAGGAATTCATAAAACTCAGTAGCAAAAAATAAAGCAATCCAATTTAAAAAATGGTCGGAACTCCTGAATAAACATCTTAACAAATAAGACATATAATGGCCAACAGGTGCATTGAGATGCTCGATATTACTGATAATTAGGGAAATACAAATCAAAACCACAATGAGATATCACCTCACACTTGTTAGGATGGCTATTATCAAGAAGACAAGAGATAAACATTAGCAAGAATGAAGAGAAAACTCTCATACACTGTTGGTGGGAATGTAAACTGATGGAAAACAGTATGGAGGGTTCTTCACAAATTAAAAACAGAACAACCCCATGATTCAGCAATGCCACTTCTGGGAATATATCCAAAGGGAGGAAAAATCAGTGTATTGAAGAAATATCTGTACTCTCACATTCATTGCAGCATTAGTCACAATAGCCAAGATGTGGAAACAACCCATGCCTATGGATTAAAGGTTAAAGAAAATGTATAAACACGCACACACACAGAGAGAAGTATTATTGAGCCATGAGAAAGAAGAAAATCCATTTATGACAACACAGATTAACGTGGAGGCGATTATGATAAGTAAAGTCAAGTCAGGCATAGAAAGACAAATGCTGTATAGTAAGACTTATATGTGGAATCTAGATAAAATTTAAAAAGAACTAATAGAAAGTGAGTAGAATGATGGTTGCCAGGACTTGTAGGGTGGAAGAAAAAGGGAGATATTGATCAAATCCTGGTACAAACTTATAGTTATAAGGAATTCATAATGCTATATTGTATGCTTGCTAAAGTAGAAGTCCCTTGTGGCTCAGATGGTAAAGCATCTGCCTACAATGAGGGAGACCCAGGTTTGATCCCTGGGTAGGGAAGTTCCCCTGGAGAAGGAAATGCAACCCACTCCAGTATTCTTGCCTGGAGAATCCCATGGACGGAGGAGCCTGATAGGCTACAGTCCACAGGGTCACAAACAGTCACAGGACTGAGCGACTTCACTTCACTTCACTTCACGCTTGCTAAAAGAGATCTTAAACATTCTTGCCAAAAAAAAAAAAAAAAACACACAAAACAAAACAAAACAAAAAACAGGTAACTACATGAGGTTATGAATGTGTTAATTTGTAATCATTTCACAATATGTAGTAATTTCACAGCTTGTAATCATTTTTACATATACAAATTCATCACATTGTATACTTTAAATATGTACTAAATTACTTATCAGTTATACCTCAATTTTTTTTTAAAAAGCCAACCAATTAGAATGGTCCCAGTCCCAACAGAGGAGCTGGTAGCTCCTACCAATAATGGCAATAGAAGTTAATGTTGAATGAACACTCACTCTGTGCCCATCACTTTGCTAAGCCCTTGACATGAATTATCTCTCTCTTCTCTTTGGGGTGGTAAGCTGGACACTGTCACCACATTATTGACTGGAGATATAATATGGCCATGGCCATTTATTCCTTGAAAAGTCCCCTGGTCAATAATGTGTTAAGATCCCCACTTTATATATAAGCTCACTGAGGCTCTGAGAGGAGAAGTGCCTTGCTCAGGGACTTGCTCAGTGTGACAGAGCTAATAAACAGGGGCATCTGGGTCCATAGCCCATGTTGTTAAACATGATCCTAAAACCATAGATAATCATTAGTTAAATCCATTTCACCTATAACCTGCTTCACTAATCATGTCGATTTTCTTTTTTTTTTTTTTAAGATTCATTATTTTTTGGCTGTAGTGAATCTTCATTTCTTTGCACAGGATTTCTCTAGCTGTGGTGAGTGGAGGCTATTCTTCAGTGTCATGCACAGGCTTCCCAATGCTGTGGTTTCTGGCAGAGCTCGGCTGGCTCTAGGAGCTCGGCCTTCAGTAGTTGCAGTGCCTGAGGTCAGTAGCTGTGGCACACGCAGCTGCTTTGCAGCATGTAGGATCTTCCCAGACCAGTGATCAAACCAGTGTCCCTTGCATTGCAAGGCAGATTCTTAACCATTAGACCACCAGGGAAACCCTCTTTTTTTCCTTAATATTTATTTATTTTTATTTGGGTGCACTGGGTCTTTGTTGCAGCATGTGGAGTCTTTCGTTGAAGCATGTGGGATCTTCCCTGACCAAGGGTTGAACCCGAGCCCCTGGCATTGGGAGCCCAGAGTCTTAACCTCTGGACTACCAGGGGGGCCCCTCAAGTCCATTTCAACTGTTGCTACAAAAGACTTGCATGTCCTCCAAGGGCATGCAGCTTAAACAATAAGATGTTTACCCGAGTGGTCTTCCAGAAAGTGGGTGGGAGCGGTGCCTAGTTTGAGTTGCATGCGGTAAGACAGGATAGGACCACCAATCCTCCAACTGTCACGTGACAATGTCTGCTCAGTGACCTTCTGAGGTCAGTGGGCCAAAAACTCCACCCTCAGATCACGCTGTGTGCTGCCACATTTGAACGATGCATGTAACAAAGCTACGGTTACCACTGCCTTTTCCCAATCACCTTTCCCCATGCTGCCTACATTCCTCACACTCCTCATGCTCTCCATGTCCCAGACTGCCCAGCTTCTTAATCCCATCAATACCCACCAGTCCCTGGCCTTCTGGGAGGTGGCTGTGAGATGTGTGCTCGAATGTCTTGTAAAAAAGCTCTTTCTTTGCTGCAAACCTCGATCTCTCAGCATTTTGACATGATAAGCATAAGGCAAAAACTAACCTGATTAGATTAAATCTTAACTTAAAAGTCAGTTGAAATCTGTAGGATATCATTTTCAGTACCTTTTCTAACTCAAGATCAGCACTTAGGTCTCACTGGGAAGAAAAGGAAAAAACTGGGGAGGGTCTACATCTTTACTATCTGTTCTGAGAAACTTTGAAATGTTCTGATGTCGTTTTGTCAGTTTCACAAAAGCTTTCCTAATTTCTTCCAAAACCTTCACTCTCTTAGGCAGGTAGAGCCTCTTGATTAACTCTAGCTGTCAGGATATGTTGGAGATTAGATGTGAAAACACTGATAGTGCTCATAGTTCTCAGCTTTCCTCTGCATAAACTAGTTGCAGTCACTGCAAATGAACTCAAAGGCTCTAGTTTTCAAATTGTTTGTTGTTCAGTAGCTCAGTCATATCCAACTCTTTGTGACCCCATGGACTGCAGCACACCAGGCTTCCCTGTCCTTCACCATAACCCAGAGCTTGCTCAAATTCATGTCCAGTGAGTCGGTGATGCCATCCAACTGATGCCATCAGTCCTTCCAATGAATATTCAGGATTGATTTCCTTTAGTATTAACTGGTTGGATCTCCTCACAGTCCAAGGGACTCTCAAAAATCTTCTCCAGCACCACAATTGGAAAGCATCAATTCTTTGGTGTTCAGCTCTCTTTATGGTCCAACTCTTACATCTGTACATGACTAATGGAAAAACCATAGCTCTGACTATACAGACCATTGTAGGCAAAGTAATTAATACCTCTGCTTTTTATACACTGTCTAGATTTGCCATAGCTTTCCTTCCAAGGAGCACATGTCTTTTAATTTCATGGCTGCAGTCACCACAGTGATTTTGGAGTCGAAGTAAAGAAAATTTGTTATTGTTTCCACTTTTTCCCCTTCTATTTGCCATGAAGTGATGGGACCGGATGCCATGATCTTAGTTGTTTTTTTTTTTTTAACATAGGCTTCATTACCTGATCTCAAGACTCCTTCCCAGTGAGCCCAGATCTGGTCTTAGAATCCTATTTAAACATCTAACAAAGTTGGGGTTTTATGGGGCTAATAAATAATGGAACTGCTTCATTTCACAACCCCAGGAGCCCTACTCACATTAGCTTCTGTTTTGTGCTATGTGACACCCTTGTATTTTTGTTTGTTTGTTTTAAAACCCTTCTTTCCCACCTAAGTTTTGAACGAATTAAGAAATAAGATACAGGAGATAGGCAAATCACAATCAAAATGCTATCTTCTAATCATGCATTTTTGGAAGGTGAGGCTTTTGATTTGTGGATAAACCCTGCTCTCACCCCATCTCTGAATTAGATAGTTACCTAGTCACAAGTAGTATTGGAAAACCGCAGGCCTTCCCCACAGAACATCTCCAGCCCCCTGGACTTACAGCTTTCCAATGCTCAGAATGCACCTTCATGGCAGTCATAAGGTCTGATGTCAAGAACTGAGTCATTCTTCTCCTGACTGATCCCTCAGATAAATCTCTTTTTCTCTGAACCAGTGAGGGAAACCCCCAAGAACCAGGCCTGCTTCTCCAGGGCTGTGGTCCTTACAGTTCAGAGCATGCAGCAGAATCATTGGAAGGGCTTGTTGAAACAGATTGCAACTCCCACGCCCCAGTATCTGAATCAGTAGGTAAAGGGATAGGGCTGAACTTTGCATTTCTAGAAAATTCTCAGATGTTGCTACCTTTGTTGGTTTGGGAACCACACTTTGAGATTCACTACTATAATGGAAGCTCCCTTTTGAAATTCTTACACTTGAACGTCACAGATGAGGAGTTACTCATAAAACAGTGCATAATTGTAAGACCTGGCTTACAAAATTAGATTGTATGACACCAGATGAAACCAGCTTTTAAAATTTCTAAACTTCTAGACTTTCCATGGGCCTTTATAAAGCTCATGAACACCCATTTCTTTGGGAGGAATGCACAGTATGCAGCATTTCTCAAAGTTATTTGACCAGAGAATACGCTTTTAAATTTCCCTTCTCTAGGGAGAGGCGGGGGCAGGGGCACACCCTGTGGCGTATGTTCCACTGACCACACTTTGGGAAGCACTGGGTTGGATGAAAATTTCTTCAGTTGCATTTCAGACCTGAATGGATCCTGAAACATGACTCTCTCATTCTTCCTCAATTCTTTGATGCAGTCAGCACAGGTTTAATTCTGGGTCCCAAACACTGAGAACAGTACTGGGATACAAAGATGAATGGCCTAGACTTGAGAGGGCTTATGCTGTGAGGGGAATGGGAGCCAGATGGTGTTGAGACGAGCTCTGCTCTGGGAACAGAAGGAAAAGCACATTCAGTTGGGCAGGGAGGGGGTGAAGAAGAGCAAGGGAAATTCAGATACTTCTTGTATGTCTTCATGAGACATACAAGACATACACTTCGTGCCCAGAACTTAACAGAAAGAGAGAGCTTGTGAGGTCGTCACGCTGGCGCTATGGAGTGGTGAGCACAGTGGTGGAGGGTCGTAAGCAAGGTCCATATAGTGATGGTATGAACTGCTGTGTGACATCTCGGTGTATTTTCTCAATATTTTATAAGGTGGGTCACTGCCATAGGGGGCTCCCCTCATCCCATTTATATTGGTTTTTAGATGGTTTGGCCCCTGAAGTTAATTTCTCCGAGATGGACAGCAGGGTTCAAGCAGCTTTGTACTGAAGGTATCCTCCCTTCTTCCCCCTGCTTTTCGCCAGCCTCCAGGGGATGGGTGAGCCAGGGCGGTTATTGTGGTCTCTGTGTTCCCTGCTGCATAGAACTGGCTGGAAATGAAGATTCCTCTACTTCATGTGTCGCTCTGGGGATGGTGCTCATGGGTGCAATAGACCAGAACACGGGGCATGCCCACCCCGTTCCCAGCGTGTCCTTCGGGCTGTGCCATGTGGAGACCAGACATCCTGTAGCAGCACCTGTGTGTGGGAGGACAGCATTATGGCTCATGCCTGGATACTAGCCAGATGCTGACCTGAGCCTGCTCTTCATCTCCGCACTGGCTAGCTGAGGACAGGGGAAAAAGACAATGAGAAGTTTATAGAACCTGTAGGTTCCCTTTATAGCCTTGACCTCAGAGAGTATCTGATGCATGTTTTCATGGGTTCGCTTGTTTGTTGTTTTCCCAACTGACTTGGGAATGTATTTCACAGCACATTTTGCTCATTTTTATTTTTTTTAAACCAGATTTAGCAATTATACTTCACAGTACATCCGATGAAAACAGCTCTATTGAACTTCACGTAAACAGTCAGCTCTCTTCAGTTCAAATAACTCAGCTCTCCTTGGAATTGTTAGCCTCAGTGGGTAGGAATGGGAGTCTTTGTTTATTCCTGCATTGTTATGTGGATAAAAATGACAGGTCCCCAGTTTTTATTCTGGCATCAATTTGAAAGCTAACCTAACAACAACTTGTGAAATACTTGATAGGTTTTACCTTTCTAGAATCAACTGACCAAATGGGATTCCTGAAAGCTTGAAATTGGCATTTTTTTCTTTCATACTGTCCATTCAGCACTTTAGGACTAGAAAAAGGAGGGGAAGTACCAGAAGAAATGAGATGACGGCCCTTACTTTAAATAAACGACACTGCTTTATTACTTCCCATGGTTGTCTCCATAATAACCCTCAGACACCAGAAGCTTTTAGGGATTCACCGTGTGTCATACATCATCCCCAAGGCCATTTTGGTCTCGCAGAGGATTGCAGAAAAATGAATGTATTGATCAATCTCTTCCCTATTTTCAAATCTGTGTAGATAAAAATGAGAAAATGCATTCTTCCAGTTAGGAGTAGATTTATGGTGATATTTCTCTTCCACCAAAGGAAGGGTAATAGTACAGAGACCAGGGATCACGTGGTTAGAGATGGTTATATGACTCCTGGACGGCTCTCAGAGGGTTTATGGTGGCCAGCTTCCCAGACTGGTGCGTATCTCAGTCCACATCTGGTGGTAAGAAGTTTATTGAGAGTCTGGATTTTGTATTTATAAAGCTTCCATTACCTGTTTTTAACTAGGTGTTAACTTGATAAAGAACTTCACTGATAGTTAGGATTGTCTTTTTCTCACTTTTATGAACTGCTAAAAATGTTTGCAAGAGTCAAAATGTGGAAGATGTTTTCTTTCCTTCCTTCCTTTCTGTCCTCTTTAAATTATAGGGCCATATTTTTGGGGTTGGTGTCTTTTGTATTTTTTCGATTGTAATGAAATACTCAACATTTTAAAATTCATTAGCAGAAAGAGCAGAGGGCCAGGAGTGACAAAACAGACCAACACTACTTTGCTGTACAAATTAAATCCAAGTCCCAGCTCTGTCTGAAACAATTTGTCTTTTACTTTGTAAAGCATACCATTGAAGCTCTTGGAGACTGGTTCCTTATTTGAAAAGTGAGGATAAGTCTGTTGTACCTGCCTCACAAAATTGTGAGGAGCCGAAGAGATGATCTGTGTGAATGCCATTTGTGAAATGTCCATTATACTATGGTCTCTAGAACCCAGCCAAATATTAGCTGTAAACTACTCCCTTTAGATTCATTCGTGCAACAGGATAGTCACATCCTAATTCTGTCTAATCACACATGTTCCCCTATTAGTCAATATCTCTAAAAAATTTCTTGTCTCTCTGCTGTCTCATTCATATACTCAACTTCCGTCTGAAGGCTATGAAATACCAGTTACTCAATTTTACCGCTAGAGGGAGCAAAGCCTTTTTGTTTCCTTATTCTCACGTGTTAGTTCTACTGAGTCAGATAGCATTTACATTATGGTACCTACTGAAGCAATAAATAAGTAGAATTGCAAGTAAATTGATGGTCCATGGTCTGTGTCTCTTTGGAAAATATCTTAAGAAAACAAAATCTATCTTAAATAATTAAAACTAAAAGACATTTATATGTGTGAGTACATATATACATACAAAAGTTTGTAGAATGACACCCCAGTAACAACCAGCACTCCTAGCACCCAAATCTTGGTTTCTAAATACCATTCTTCAATAAAAGAAGGCAAAAATCCTTGGTTGACTCTGGGCCTAGGGCAGAAAAATACAGCATGAGCTCAAATCTTTTGAAACCATAACAGATGGGGCACAGTTTAAAAAATTCTGACTGTTTGTCTAAACACTGGAGTCAACTTGGAGGAACCCCTAGTAGCCAAAACTGGGATCATCTGGACAAAATATATAATAATGATAATAAAACCATGAATCCAATGGATATAAACAATTGAATAAGGGATAAGAAACATCTCTTCTTACAGTATAATTCCAATTAATAAAAGAAGGAATAATGGAAATACATCACCATTAAGAGAACAGCATAGTAATAGTTATGACTAGCAAGACCAATCAATAATTGCTAAAATTAGTGGGTAAAATGGAGAAGGCAGTGGCACCCCACTCCAGTACTCTTGCCTGGAAAATCCCATGGATGGAGGAGCCTGGTAGGCTGCACTCCATGGGGTCGCTAAGAATCGGACATGACTGAGTGACTTCACTTTCAGTTTTCCCTTTCGTACCTTGGAGAAGGAAATGGCAACCCGCTCCAGTGTTCTTGCCTAGAGAATCCCAGGGATGGTGGAGCCTGATGGGCTGCTGTCTATGGGGTCTCACAGAGTTGGACATGACTGAAGCGACTTAGCAGCAGCAGCAGCAGCAGCAGCAGTAGGTGAAAAGTTTAATAACAAATAGGGGGTTCCTTGGTGGCTCAGATAATAAAGAATCTGCCTGCAATGCAGGAGACTCAGGTTTGATCCCTGAGTCTGGAAGATCCCCTGGAGAAGGCAATGGCAATGCACTCCAGTTTTCTTGCCTGGGAAATTCCATGGACAGAGGAACCTGGCGAGCTACATCCATATCCATAGGGTCGCAAAGAGTTGGACACGACACAGTGAGTTACACACAGTATACATGTAGTCGTAAAATAGTTCCCTATAAGACAACTAATCATAAAGGGGAAAGCTGTAGCTTCATAATGGGGTAAATGGGACACCGCCTTTACCAAGCAATCAAAGTCAACCTCATCAGCTATAAGACATAACAACTTTCTTTACCACTGGTATCATGCACTGAGAATAATCCAGTATCACTTCTGTGTTATTTTTGCCAAATATACATAATCTCAGCATAAATCCTAAGGAATCATAAAACATTCTGTTGGAAGGGCATTTTAAGAATGACTGGCTGGTAGTCACCAAAGTGATGTGAAAGACTGAACTTTTAGACACTGGAGGGGATGAAGACGAGTCAACAAACTGCAATGTCGGATCCTGAATTAGACCAGAAAGGAAAGGATAGTAGTGGGAAAACAAGTTCAAATCATGTCGGAGGATTACTTAATAGTTTTGTATAAAACAGTAACTGTACTGTTAGTAATTACTAGTAGCTAGGGCAATGGCAACCCACTCCAGTACTCTTGCCTGGAAAATCCCATGGATGGGGAAGCCTGGTANTTTTACTGTAGCTTGAGTGGTAAAACACGCAAAAGTCGATGCATTTCTCACTAACAGGAAATCTCCGCACCTGCCTACTAAAGGTAATTTTAGAAAAACTGAGAAGAGGAAAGGTCTAATTAAGTATATCTCAATATCTCAACAACTGATGGTTTGAAGACCTGGGTTCAATCCCTGGGTCGGGAAGATCCCCTGGAGAAGGAGATGGCAACCCACTCCAATATTCTTCCCTGGAGAATCCCATGGATGGAGGAGCCTAGAGGGCTACAGTCCATGGGGTCGCAAAGAGTTGGACATGACTGAGCGACTTCACTTATTTATTACAAATACTATTTTTTGTTGGTAGGAGAACTTTACTACTTTCCTGTAACTTTATTTTTTTTAATGGCTTTGGTACCATAACTATTTCTGAAAGTTTTATTTTAGCTATTTCATGACTACTGTCTAGAAAATTGTCGAGGTTTTAATATATGTTTGCGAAGTCAAAAGTGTGCACAAATAAATGAAGTAAAAAGAGGGAATTGAGTAAGGGGAGGAGAGATAAGGTAGGAAATAAGGAAAAGAAGACAAGAGGCAAGAAAGAAGAAAAAGGGAGACAGGAAATGGGGGAGGACATACATCACTTCTAGTATAAGGTATGTAAAGTATCGAGTGAATTGTNTGAGCTTTAAGTCAACTTTTTCACTCTCCTCTTTCACTTTCATCAAGAGGCTTTTTAGTTCCTCTTCACTTTCTGCCATAAGGGTGGTGTCATCTGCATATCTGAGGTTGTTGATATTTCTCCCAGAAATCTTGATTCCAGCTTGTGCTTCTTCCAGCCCAGCATTTCTCATGATGTACTCTGCATATAAGTTAAATAAGCAGGGTGACAATATACAGCCTTGACGTACTCTTCCTATTTGGAACCAGTCTGTTGTTCCGTGTCCAGTTCTAACTGTTCTTCCTAACCTCCATATAGGTTTCTCAAGAGGCAGGTCAGGTGGTCTGGTAATGATCTATGGTACAAGATGCTAAAACAACCAGAAGAACAGAAAAATCCGCATTCAATTTTCAAAGACACACTTATCCATGTTGGGCTTCCCAGGTGGCTCAGTAGGTAAAGAATCCACCTGCCAGTGTAGAAGATGCAGGAGTCAAGGGTTCAATCTCTGGGTTGGGAAAGTCCCTTGGAGGAGGAAATGACAACCCACTCCAATATTCTTGCCTGGAAAATCCCATGGACAGAAGAGCCTGGCAGACTACAATCCATGGGGTCACAAGGAGTTGGACATGATTGAGTACTTAGCACAGACATCCATGTCAGAAGAATAGATCAGATTTTTACTCTCCTCCCCAAATATCCCATGATAATTCCTCTACTTCGTGTCCATATTTAACTAAATGTTGGTTGTCATCACTAGGGAGGTTGAACCAAGAGGGGACAATGAAGAAGGAAGGAGGGGGAAAAAATGAAGGAAAGAAAGAAGGGAGGCAAGGAGTGATGAAGAAGAGAAAGAAGGAAGGTGATCACAGAATAAGTGATTTATCCCCTAAAACACTTGTTAAAATATTCTCCTTTGCATTTGCACTTAGTTTGAGTCAATATTTTCTAATCTCATGATGTTGTTGGATATCATGGAGCCAATCTGACCTCTGACCTCTTCCCTTTGATCATTACACTGGATTAGTGGGNGTGATGGCTATTGTGAGGCATAATTGATATAGTTATTCAGTCTCCCTGGCTCTACAACTTCCTCAGGACCACTCATGTCTGATGTCCTGATATTGGCCATCTCCAATAGATATTTACTCATAGACTTCAAGCTTAACTGACTGAGAATAATGATATGGATATCAACAGTGAAGTCAGGAGAAAAAGAGGTGAAGATATGTGTTAAATATAATGGAAATGGCACAACTGTTAAGCAAAACAGAGAGCAATCAGGAATGGAGTTTCGAGTGTGAAGCTTTTTAATGAAGCTGTGAGAACAAATGAATGCAAGAGACTATAGCTCAAACCAAGTGTTCAGTTGCTCCACAGACAACATGGAACTGGGGCTGTAGGGACCAATCTAAGCTTGATCAGCCAATTTTCCCCTCAGCTCGTTTGCATCAGTACAGATTGCTGGGTACCCTTTCTGATGGGGTGGCTGTCTGTGTTAGCTGGTCTATGCCTCTACCCAGTGATTGTTAAGTAGCTGAGATAATACCTTTGGGTTTATCAAATAGAATATAGTGATAGAATCCTACTAAAGAGCTACTGCATTAATACTGAAACTATCTTTCAAAATCTGCTAAAAGGTGATTGTTATATGGCCCAGCATCACTGACTCAATGGACATGAATCTGAGAAAATTCTGGGAGAGAGTGGAGCACAGAGGGGCCTGGCCTGCTGCAGTCCATGGGGTCACAAAGAGTAGACACAACTTAGCCACCGAACAACAAATATGGCCCAAAAGCACTCCAGAAGTAAGGGTGAGAAGCAGAATTACTACTTAGATAGAATTGCATATGGCCTAAGTCACTTCAGTCGTTTCCAACTCTTTGTGATCCCATGGACTGTAGCCTGCCAGGCTCCTCTGTCCATGGGATTCTCCAGGCAAGAATACTGGAGTGGGCTGCCATTTCCTTCTCCAGGGGATCTTCCTGACCCAGAGATTGAACCTGTGACTCTTATGTCTCCTGCATTGGCAGGTGGGTTCTTTACCATTAGCGCTCATATCTCTAAGTTAAAAATAGTTTGACTGGGGCTGGGCCCTGAAATTCCTACAAGTGAAATGATTTTGAAATGTACTCTTAAATCAAGTGTAAATCTTGAACCGTTGAATGTTTTATCTAATGTTATTTTGACTGGGATACCAGAAGTGGGTACTTTTAAGTACAATTCAAAACTCTCATTTGAAGAAAACTGTTTAGAAATATGACTAGTTAACTAACTTAACACTTCTGAAGGCCAATAGGGCTATGGACATGTTGTAATTGGGCAAGAATGCTACTTGAGTTCGATCTCAAATCTATTTATATCCCAGAAATCAGGTTTGCTGGGCAAGAAGTTCTTACAAACTTTAAAAAGGAAAAAAAAAAAAAAAAACACTTTGATTTTCAAGTATCTAGCTATAGGGAAAACTGTAGTTTTCTTCTCTTATAAAACAAATATTAGACTAGGTCCAGGTTTTCTAGCCTCATTTCTTTTTTTAATTAGCAATGGTTGAATTTTACCAAATGCCCTTTCAGCTTGTATTGAGAATAGTGTTTGTTGTTGCTTTAAACTATTAAAATGGTACTTCAGGATCATCCTTGCTAATTTTGGATAGTTCTTACATTTCCAGGATAAAACCTACTTGGTTATGATGTAAATTCTTTTCTTAACATTCAATTAGGTTTTATTTGCTAAAATAAGTGTTTTTGAAAATGGTTTATAGGTGACATTGTTTATTGGTCTTTTATTAATTTTAATATTATGATGGGGGTGCAGTATGAGCTGGAAGTACTGCTAAATGCCCGCTTGTGTGCCTGATACACAGTGAAGCCAAACAAACCTAAACATCAAAGTTTGGAGCAGAGAAAGAGCCAAACAAAGACAGCAGGTAGCTCACACTCAAGGGACCTGAACTCCCAGATGGTTCTCAGAAGGGTTTTAGGGCAAAATTGGGGTGAAGGCTGCATGGTGTGTGACTTCTGACTGCATGGCGCTCCAAGAGTCTTGTGCTCAGCCTGAAGTTACCATCCTCCACCTGCGTAGGGGCCTCAGTTCCTGCAGAAGGACTCAAAAACACTGTATAATCCTTGAGGAGGAGCTAGAACTCTGTTTCTATCACTGTACTATTGTTTCTTGATTGCTTTTGCTTTGTCTCTGCATTTCCTCACTTCCCTAATTAATAAAGCCTGCCCTTTGGATCTCAGAGAAGCTCTAGGAGGCAGAAGCCTTAAACAGGGGTCACAGAAAAGGAGGACACAGGCTCTTGGGCCCCTGGTGGGCCCACAGGGTGGTGTTCATTTTCAGAAGGGGTGTNAAAAAAAAACTGGAAGAATTTTCCCAAAAAGGTATTTGTTTGGGGAGGGGAGGGTATTAGATTTTTCTTTTTGTATTTTGCAGCTGCAGCAGAATAACTTAAAAAAAAAAAAAAAAGGCACTGTGGCCAGCCAACTTCCTTTCCAAACATTTGGTCCCGAGCAGCTCCTGCAAAGAATAGTCAAGTGTAATAGATGTGTAGGAATGTAGCGATCCATTTGCTTTATTTCTCCAAAATTATTGCTGATTGCAGGTTTGGGGGAGGGGATGTGTGGGAGAAATTGGCTGCTTTATTTTTGCTGGGTCTCATTTGGCCTGGGAATGCATTTCCAGGACATTCTACCTTTCTCTACTGAGCAGTTCATCCGGGTCTTTCCTCCTGCCCTGAAGGTTTGATGGTTGAAGGAAATAGTCGAAGCATATTTTTGCTCTTTCGTAACAACAGTAATGATATATCATAGGCAGCAGGCCAGGAGATCTTCACCTAGAAGGAAAACATAGATTAGCCAGAGGTGGTCCTGGAATCACCATTAGTTCTAATCAGCTTTTATGAGTGATTCAGAAATTAACCAGTCATGTACTGATAAAGTACAAACAAAAGTAATAAAGTAAGATTTATATGTATTGACATAGAAGGATGTCCAGGATATGTGTGAGAAAAAAGTGCTGAAAAATATGTATAGTGCGATCCTGATTTTATGATTCACAAGGGAAACAACAAACTCTGTGTTTGCCTAGGCAGGAAAGGCTGTCTGGGATGATATATAGTGTATTATATACCAGCCTCTTCACTGTGATTATGCTTCCAGGGAATGGATATGAAGAAGGAGGAAGGAAGAGGGGATCTGCTTTCACATGTTTCACATAAAAAGTATTTTTTGTGTTAAAAACAAAAGAGAGAGGCTTTCCTGGTGTCTCAGGGGTAAAGAATCTGCTTGCCAATGCAGGGGGACACGGGTTCAATCCCTGGCCTGGGAAGATACATACCCACATTCCCTGCGACAACTAAGCCCATGTGCCACAAGTCTAAGGCCCTTGCACCTACAGCTCATGTTCCACAACCAGAGAAGCCACCACAGTGAGAAGCCCATGCAGCCCCTGAGAAAAGCCCAAACGCAGCCGCCAGGATCCAGCACAGCCACAGATAAGTGAATAAATGTGCCCAGAGGATTTTTTAAATAAATAAAAGACAAATGCTACATAGTAAAAAATTGTCTGCAGAGATTTCATGATACTTTCATTCACTTTTGGAGAATTCACTGTAAAGTATCTCTAAGTATCAAACATGCAACTCATAGCATTAATATTATCCTCCACAGATAGTCATTTCCCTTAGTTACTTAAAATGACTGCTCAGTAAACAGGAGGAAGAGGTCTAAGGTATTTCAGATTGCGTTCTCAGTTCCTTTCGTGCTTTGGAGGGCTTAGTTTTCTGAGCCCGTGATCTCCACGCAGACGTTTTTTTAGTGGGTCAGCCTGGTCACAGAGTCAAGTGCTTCAGGTGATGTACTGGTTTTACCATCCTTGTTCAGTCCCTCAGTCGTGTCTGACTCTGTGACCCTGTGAACTGCAGCACTCCAGGCTTCCCTGTCCTTCACTGTCTTCAGGAGTTTGCTCAAACTCATGTCCATTGAGTCATTGATGCCATCCAACAATCTCACCCTCTGCCACACCATTCTCCTGCCTTCGATCTTTCTCAGCATCAGGGTCTTTTCCAATGAGTCAGCTCTTTGCATCAGGTGGCCGAAGTATTGGAGNCTCATGTCCATTGAGTCATTGATGCCATCCAACAATCTCACCCTCTGCCACACCATTCTCCTGCCTTCGATCTTTCTCAGCATCAGGGTCTTTTCCAATGAGTCAGCTCTTTGCATCAGGTGGCCGAAGTATTGGAGGGTCAGCTTCAGCATCAGCCCTTCCAATGAATATTCAGGGTTGATTTCCTTTAGGACTGACTGGTTTATTCTCCTTGCTGTCCAAGGAATTCTCAAGAGTCTTCTCCGCACCACATTTGAAAGCATCAGTTCTTTGGTGCTCTGCCTTCTTTATGGTCCAACTCTCGCATCCATACATGACTACTGGAAAACCATAGCTTTGACTAGATGGACTTTTGTCAGCAAAATGATGTCTCTGCTTTTTAATATGCTGTCTAGGTTTTTCATAGTTTTTCTTCCAAGGAGCAAGCATCTTTTAATTTCATGACTGCAGCCACCATCCACAGTGATTTTGGAGCCCAAGAAACTAAAGTATTTCACTGTTTCCCTTCTTCCCCCATGTATTTCCCATAAAGTGATGGGACCAATGCCTTAATTTTAGTTTTTTGAAGGTTGAGTTTTAAGCCAGATTTTTCACTCTCCTTCCTCTTTCACCTTTATCAAGCAGCTCTTTAGTTCCTCTTCACTTTCTGCCATAAGTGTGATGTAATCTGCATATCTGAGGTTATTGATATTTCTCCTGGCAATCTTGATTCCATCTTGTGCCTCATCCAGTCTGGGATTTCAGATGATGTACTCTGCATAGAAGTTAAATAAGCAAGGTAACAAGATACAGTCTTGACGTACTCCTTTTCCAATTTGGAACCAGTCTGTTTTTCGGTATCTGATTTGTTACTTCTTGACCTGCATACAGATTTCTCGCCCTGGTATTCCCATTCTTGAAGAATTTTCCACAGGTTGTTGTGATCCACACAGTCAAAGGCTTTCGTGTAGTAACTGGTAACTTGCATCAAGTGATTATTGCTCTTCCTAGGGTACTAACATGGAGAAGGCAATGGCACCCCCACTCCAGTACTCTTGCCTGGAAAATTCCATGGACGGGGCTGCAGTCCATGGGGTCACTAAGAGTCGGACATGACTGACTGACTTCACTTTCACTTTTCACTTTGATGCATTGGAGAAGGAAATGGCAACCCACTCCAGTGTTCTTGCTTGGAGAATCCCAGGGACAGGGGAGCCTGGTGCGCTGCCGTCTATGGAGTCGCACAGAATCGGACACGACTGATGTGACTTAGCAGCAGCAGCAGCAGGGTACTAATGAGCTCAGCACCACAGATGGCACTGGGCTGAAGGGTTTGCAGTCTATCTCCATAAATCTAGAATGTGACACCTTTCATGAAGCAGCTCACAAGTCTGATATGATTCCAATCCATGACATCACCCAGGTGTTCAGATTGGTGAATGGGGGGCATCTTTGTTCTTAGTTTGTGTCCTGCTCTTGCTGGGTGAAACAAACAAATTAATTGGAAAGACACAGGAAAATGAGCTGTTGAGGAACTGCATCATAAGGACCATGTCTTCAGGAATAAGTTGGCTCAGTCACTTACCATCCTTGTGTTGTTCCTTCTGGGGTAAAGACTCTGAGAGGCCGTGATCAGGGCTCCATATTCACCCTCAGCTAAGGGGAGGGTCACTGCTCAAGGAAAATCAAGGTGCACTCCCCAGGTGGAAAAGAGAAAGGACATTGGACAGACAAAGAGTAACACATGTTGACTGTAGCGACACATGAGGTCAGTTAAACACGCATTCCCCTGTACAGGGAAGAAGCATTTTTGAAAGACTCGTCACCCTTCCAGATGTCAATTGCCTTCTTGCCACGTGGATCATCAGTTTTTTCAGATAGGGCACCCTTCAGAATTTGGTGCAATGGTTAGGGGATCCTCAGGACTAATGATATTCTTTCCCTTTAATCAGCGGATATCTGGATATTTTACTCCAGTGTCTCTCCACAGAGCAGCGCTAGCATGTAGGATGGTATACATCCTTGTTGTGGGGGGGTGCCCTATGAATTGAGGGGGGTTAGAAGAATCCCCAGCCTCTAACCTCTAGATACCAGTAACACATCCCTCAATACCAGTCTTGACAATCAAATATACCTCCAGGCATTGTCAAATGTCCCCTAACACAAAATTGACTTTTGTTGAGAATCCTTGCTTCACCAAGATAAATGTACTGTTACACATTCCCAACTCTGAGGACCTCCAAGCCCTGCAAGATGCTGCAATGTGCCCTGATGGTGCTCCTGCTGGCTTCTCATGTCTAGGCACCAGCATATGCCCTCTTCAAGCCTGGAGCATCTGTCTGCTGAACCACTAGCCAATCCTACTATAAAAAGAAGCCCACCTCTGACGAAAGGGCTGGGTCGAAAACAAAAGAAAGGAAATGACCTAGTACAATCAATTATGATGTCTTTAGAGTCAGGATATGTTTTAAGAACCATATTACAACTTTGCATCAAGCATATTGCCCTTGTGTGAAGTTGTGGATGAAATATTTAAATGCTTCTCTTCCTCAAAACCAAGGCAAATTTTCCATCTGCCAAAATAATAAATCCCTTATTTTGAGAAGTCTCTGGTACTTGGGCCTCAGTAAATATTTTGAGTTAATGGGGCAAAACCAAGCAAAGCACTTGGCGGTACTCCACTGTTTGTTCATGCCCACTCATTGTCAGGGAATATTGCCAACAAGGTGTGAAGTAGAGAGCCCTGTCCACCTCTTCCCTTGCATGTGTCTTTTGGACACATAAACAAATACAGATGTGGCTCTGCCCTGTCTGGTACTGGGAGTTAGATCAGGGCCAAATTCCATTTAACCAGCTTACACTTAGCTCACCAGAATGTAACTGCCCTGCTGTGAGCTGCTGAGGATCCCTCTTCACAGGTTCACCTCCAGAGGTCTGATAAGACTAGCTGAAGGTAGAGCTTAATCCTCTCATTCCAGAAAGGATGTTTTCAGTTAGATTTTTTATTTTACCCTCACTACATCATTTCCATATGGTCTGAAATAGACAAAAGGAATTTATTTTGGGTGGAAGACTTTAAATCCTCCTTACATAAAGCATGGTTTTCTAACATCTCAGGCGCTGGAAACTTCTTAGCACTGCTTCCAGGGTGGGCAGCTCTGAGAGTCACCAGGACTCCAGGCATAGTTTCTAAATTGATTGACAGCCTTAAGCTTCCAAAGTAAATTTCTGAAACCCAAGTAATTTTTTTGTAGACATGTGAAACTTCAGAATTCCAAAGGGAGAAGTAAGCCTTATTTTTAAAATAAACTTTTAAGTTTGAAAACAAAACCAGACAAGTAGTGCAGAAAGACAGCTCTAGATTGAATCTCGAAGTCTGTCTTTGCCTGGAGCCTCTCTTCTGACTCAGCCGCAGCCACTATTCTAGTCCTCATCTACAGTGTCAGGATGACTTCAGGGCCAGAGCCCTCCCACTTAACAATGTCACCTTCTCTGATGCACATTACAAGTTGCTGCCATCATCCTTCCCATAAAGCCACTCCAGATTACGTCACTCTTCCACTTGAAACGTCCATCCCTATCGCTGCATACAAAAATAAAGCCTGAACTTCTGGCTATAGCATTCAAAGCTTTCTAGAATCTGCTCCAGTTTCTTTCTCTAAGTTTTTCTGTCTTCTGTCTTACATGCAAGACAAACAAGACTCTTCAACTTCCCCTAAACCAGAAATCTACTCTTCTACTTCCATGCCCCTGTCAGGGCCAGCTTCCTGGGTTTGTGACATGTGCAGTCACATGCTGAGAAGGACCATGAGCTTGGTTTAATGACCTACTGTTGCCATGTTCAAGTTCTTAAATCTTTTCTTTTGTGTTGTACATATTGGATGACGTCCAGTGAGTGGATGGAGCATAAACAAGCAGAGAAGGTACCTTACGTGCACGTCTGCACCCGATGACTTCCTGTTTGCACTAGTGTGGTGCCCTGCTCTCCCAGTATGGAAATCTGACCCCACAATGAGTGTGGAGTGGGGGGGGGGCGGTCCATGATAAACATGTTACCCAGCTGCTGCTGCTTAGTCGCTTCAATCGTGTCTGACTCTCTGTGACCCCATGAACTATAGCCGGCCAGGCTCCTCTGTCCTTGGGATTCTCCAGGCAAGAATACTGGAATGGGTTGCCATGCCCTCCTCCAGGGAATCTTCCTAACCCAAGGATCGAAGTTGGGTCTCCCACATAGCTGGCAGATTCTTTACCACTGAGCCAACAGGGAAGCCCTAAATGTGTAACTGTATGACTGATTAATTATTGTACAGAGAGCCCCAATAACCAGAACTTGCTTCAAACAAAAAAGATTATAGTGTTCTTTTAAAAAAATGATTGAGGAACACTATTATATTCTTGTTCATGCTTCTTCCCTGGATTAGCCAACTGCTTATGCTGAAAATGATGGCACTGAAAGTAAAGACAGAGTAGTCCATGATTCCTTTTCCTTCCAAGCTTTCCTTACTCATCAGAAAGCTGAAGTCGAGGAGAAACACCCTCCCAGTAACTTTTCAATAAAGTTTCACCAATAATCTAATAGGAAGAAGCCAAGATGATATCACAATCGTACTGTAGTCAGGGCTGTGTATGACGGTCAATATGATATTTCAGTGACTAAGGAGTCAATGGTACATAATTCAAGTCACAGTATGACTTTATACATTCTCATTTTATCTTAACTTACTAAGTCCAGACAAAAGATCCAGTAACAGTGTTTTTGGTTCTTTTGGTGTACTACGTTCTGGGTAACCTTAGTTTCCATGTGACCTTAACTGTAGACCCTTTGATAAACAGGTCAGACGCATCTTGCCTTATTTCTTCCAGTGTGTATTACAGTGGTAAAAAATCCGCCTGCCAGTGCAGTAGATGCAGGTTCCATACCTGGGTTGGGAAGATCCTTTGGAGAAGGAACTGACTAACCCAATCCAGTATTCTTACCTGGAGAAGTCCATGGACAGAGGAGCCTGGCAGGGTACAGTCCCTGGGGTCGCAAAAGAGTCAGATACGACTTAGTGACTGAACAACAACAATAACAACAAAACATACTACAGGAAACTCTTGAATGCAGCTCACCCCTAATCAAGTCCAGGCACCAAGCTGAGACTGGGCAAACAAAGGCAAATTTAGATACAGTCCCGGCCATGAAGTAGGGGGAGAAGGAAAAGGGAGAAGGAGGACTGGCACACCTAGGGACATGGATACCCCCGCTTGATGCCCAGTGTAGGATTTACAGCTACAGTGACCCTCAAACATGGAGCGCTCATATCCATCTGTCACTGTCTAATCAAAACACGCATGGGCTAGGACTCAAGCATACACAAGGCAAGGGAGAGAGATGAGTGACTGTACTGCCCCACAACTTTGCAGCCTAGCCCTGAGCTCAGAGAAAACCTATTAAAGAACTTCTGGGAGAGCAAATCCTGAACTAGATATAATAGCAGATTCACCATATACAATTAGCCAGATTCAAATATGCTTGTATATTTGAGAGCAAGGGGTGGAGATTGCAAAAATTTCACTGTTGGAAACTATAAGATTTTCATCTACTTCAAACTGAATTGTTTATATATACCCTGTGATTTGATTAAATCTATTTGGTAAGTGTGGATTTACATGGGACAGGAATTTTCTAAAGACTGTTTTATCCAATAGGTGTTTGCCTGAAGGTGAAAGGAGATAAACTTGATGGTTTTTAGTTTGGGTTGAATTGGGTGACCTGTGTTTAAGAGGTTTATCTTTTTTTTTTTTTTTTTTTCTTTTTCTTCCCCTTTGGAAACTTTTAAGATCACTTTCTAACTTTTAATCTGAATCTAATTTCTGTCCCTAAGACTTCCTTTGTCAAATTTATTTGAGCAAAGAGTTTAGCATTTAAGGCATACCTATAGTCAATTCTTTTTATTTTTATTTTATCTTATAATACTGTATTGGTTTTGCCATACATTGACATGAATCTAATCTGTTTCTTCTGCTTTTTCTGATGGGGACAAATGATGTAGATCTGGTCCTACAGATCTCCCTGAGCTCCTGTTCTCTGCTGTTGACCCTGGTATTTAGCATTTGAGAGAATTGTGAGGAACAAGATGCTTATCTGTCTCGTTCCTGTGGGAATCTCAGCGGCCACACATCCTGGTGACAGTTTTGTGGAGGGGAGATGTTAGACCCGTCTGCTGCCAACCCAGCAAGCTTGAGGATACTCGGTGCTGGCTCTTCTGGGACTGAAACTCTCCATTTGATGCTCCAGACCCCTTCCCATGTCAGTGGATTGTGATGCTGGCTTTGGTGTTTGCCTAAATATCTTTAAAGAGACTACTTAGGAGGGATACTAAGCCTGGCCATGGAGCTTGATGGGGGTATCTGAAGACTTTCGCCTTTGCTGGATGACCTTCTCTAAATGCCATATTGCTTGCCCTGTCATCTTGGGACTCACCTTCGCCTAATCCTCACCAGGTATTTGGGGTCCCAGGGTCTGTGGCAGCAGCTACTGAGTCCTGACCAGAGGTTGCACATATGCCCAGAATCTTCCCTTACTCAACCAAAACCTATTCCACTGCCTACTGTCTGGTTTTTTCGGGGATCTGTTTTCAACTTCCCAAGGTGAAATACTTGGATAGTACAAGGTGAGGTGTTGGCTGATGGCAGATGCTTGATTGCTGGAACAGGAGTGTCTTGCTCACTCTGTAGGTAAAGAAATGCTCCATTTTGGTTGCTTTATTTAAAGAAGTCACACTAGTGGTGACATTTAAGGGTCACCTTAACTGGTGAGACTGTGGAAAAGGGAACAAAGGAAAAAATATGTCTGCCCTAAATCTAAACAAAACCAAAGAATTTGTAGTCCCAATCAGGACAATTTTGAGAGTGAAAGGTGGCTCTGTTAATTATTGCAGAACAATAGGCATAAACTGTGGTGTTGGATGATCCCATTAGGATGGTGAATATGCAAATTGTGTCTTGTGATATTTTTCTGGGAAAAATGGTTCGTAATTATCACCATGCTTAACAAGGTTTGTGACTCATTAAGGTTAGCAACCAGTAGCGTGTACACATTCAGAGGCAGGTGGCATCATGGAGTCAAGTGAGATGAAATTTTCATTCCAGAATTTGACTGTAATCACAAACAAGTTATTTGCCTCTTAAGGCTACTGTTTCACTCATTTAAGAAAAGAAGGATAATTCCTTTT
Source organism: Neotragus pygmaeus (assembly GCA_006410875.1). Taxonomy (NCBI): domain Eukaryota; kingdom Metazoa; phylum Chordata; class Mammalia; order Artiodactyla; family Bovidae; genus Neotragus; species Neotragus pygmaeus. Next base: position 1,075,023 of record SJYV01022910.1, on the reverse strand, counting down.
TGACAGGTATATATGTAAGAAGGCCCCTGTCACCAACTGATTAAGTGTATAGATAATTATGTATAAATATCGTTTCCCACTTTATCCCCATGATACTTCTTCCCTCTAATTTTTGTGCATTGTTAAGGACCGTGTTATATCAAGATTAAATTACAAAAAAAATTTACTCATAATTTCACCTCCCTAACACATTCTTGCCCTCCTTCTTAGTTTCTATTTTTTAGTGACATAGGCCTGCCTAAAGTTTGCCATCTGCATGCATTTCCTACTCTTTTATTTTCATAACAAGAGTTTATCAGATTGTACCATAATGTATCTTGCTCTTAACTATACATTCCAATTTAATATTTTAAGGAAAATTGCAGTAGAGAGATTTATCTTTTCTCTATTGAATAATTTCCTTAGAAGCATTCCAAAATGAAATTCAATTTTTCAAAGAATATGAACATTATTACCAGTCTTGTGTAGAACCAAACTTTTATATAGCTATTGGATTAATTTATACTAACCTGATCCTTTGAGACTATAACTACACTGTAATCTGTTCAACATTGAAAATAATTTTTTAAATTTAAATTTAGTCATGAATTGGTGCCTTGACTTGGTTTAATTTGAATTTTTTTATTACCTGTGAAGTTGAATATGAATAACTTTTAATCTGTACGACATTAACTTCATTTTATGCAAATTATTTTGTGCTTTTCTCATCAATCTATTGATTCTGATTTTTGGTTTATTTGTTTGGCTGTACTGAGTTTTCTTTGCTGTGCACCATCTTCTCATTGTGGTGATTTCTCTTGTTTCAGAGCATGGTCTCTAGGATGAGCGGGGCTTTAGAAGTTGTGGCACATGGACTTAGTTGCCCCAGGACATGTGGGATCTTCCTGACCAGTGATTGAAGTCCCCTGCATTAGCAGGCAGATTCTTAACCACTAGAACACCAGGGAAGCCTGATACTTTTATAAGTAGAGGTTTTTCACGGTATTAGTGATTGGTCTTATTTCTTTTACTTCTTTTCATTCTTGATCATAAAAACTAACACTTTATAAAATCAAATATTTGTGTTAAAATCATTAAAAATTAGAAAAAGTACACAAATCACCACTGAAATTTTAGCATGTCTTTGTCTTATTTGTAAAAGTTATGTTAAACAGTTTTGTCTGATGGCAAAAGTAATGTGTGTGTTGTACAGTATTCCACCATATGGATATATCATAATTATTTCCCCAGTGCTAAACAATTAGGTGGCTCCCAGTTTACTACAAATAATATCTTTCTGACTATTCTTGGATGTAAATCCTTCCCTGTTTGCAAAGTATAGAATATTGACTGTAGGGATTATATGTCAAAGAAAAGAAACGTCTAAGATTCTAGGTATACATTGCCGATTTGAGTTCCAGAAAGCTAAGATCAACCTACAATCCCATCAGGGTTTATCTGGCTGTCTCACAAAACCCTGTCCTGCAGTGAGTAAAATTTTTTCTTAATCTTTCCAATTACATAAGTAAATGGTACTTATTGTTAGAATCTGCATTTCTTAGATTACTAGTGAAGCTGCAAATATTTTCAGTATCTATAATAGTTTTATAAAATTATAATATACATTATTATATTTTAAGTATATATAATATTTATATAATATAAAATTATATATTATAAATATCAGTATCTATAAATATGTTTAATAGTGTTCACCTTTTGATATTCATTTTGAGAGTTTAAGAGCTTTTTAAGAATTAAGGATATTCTTTGTCATTTGCTACAAATGATTTCTTCTAGTTAATCCTTTTAGTTTTATTTCTTCTTACATACTGATTTTTGAATTTTTTGAACCTTCCAGTCATATCAATAACATTTACCTATATTTTCTTCTAGTTTCCTGACTTTATTTTTTAATATTCCTTAATTTATTGAACATTTGATAAGACTGGGAAAATTCAACATTAAATTTGAATAGTTCATCAGTTTTTATGACACCGCTTATTTAATATTTCTTTCTCCACTGAATTGTCATGCTTTATTCAGCATATATAAGCTCCCAGACATTCTAGAGTCACTTTCTGAACTGTGTTCTGTTCCATTCATCTTTTTATGCTTGGACCAGAAAGAAGTGATTTACAAATCCACTTTAATACCTTGTTAGGCAGATATTCTCTTATTTTTCAAATCGTTTTAGCTTTTTAAACACACATTTACTCAAATGTCAAAGTTAAGATTCCATTTTTTAATTGCTCTCTTCCTAATCCTTCTGAAAACTTCATTACACCTGTTAATTAATCCAGGAACACAGTGTCTCTCAGTTTTTCAAGCCTGCTTTTATGTCTCCTAGTGCAAATGTTATAATTCACTTTGCACATTTTTCTTGCTAAAATAATTCTCAGGTATCTTCCATGTTTGCTATTGTAAGTGGGATCCTTTTATTTGATTCTGTCTTCTGTTTCTGGAATAGGAAAAAATATTTCTCTTCAATGCAGCCTATCTACTGGGCTTGCTTTTTAATTATAAGCAGTCACAACCAAACTTCTCTGCATGTTAGAATCACCTAGGGATCTTTAAAAATTCTCAAGCCCAGGCCACACCCTAGACCAAGTAAACCCCATTATGTGTGGTGAGGCTCTGCTCAAGCTTCGGAGCTTGACATTCCCCTGTCGATTCTAGTTTGTAGATAAATTTTGGAATCCACCACTCTAAATGATTTTCTGCTGATTCTCTTCTGTTTTGAAGGGTATCATTTGACTGACAAATAACAGTAACTGTACCTTCTCATTTACAATCACTACATCTCTTTTTATTTAATGCTCTATTGTACTATCCACAGATTTTAAAAGTGTTAAATAAAAGCAAGTATCTACATGATCTCTTTCATGGGATTAACTAATATCTTACCACTAGACACAATGTTACGAATGTTATATAGAAAATTTCTTCTGTCAAGGAAGGATCCTCATTAACACTGAACAAATGCAAACCATTTCCTTTTTTTATTCCAAGTGTTTACTGCGTTTTACATATATTATCTCCTCTATGTATTATACTCTTAAGACTTTTTACGCTCCTTTTTGTTATTAGGCAGAAGCTCTTAGATTGCCTATGGGGAGTTTTCAATTGCTTCCTTTCAAATTTATTTCTTGTATTCACAAGTTGGTATTCTTGGAGCAATTGAATATTCTTTTATTTACAACATTTTATTTTGAAGTTTAGCTCTTTAACCAGTCAATAATAACAAAATGAATATTCAAATCATGAAACTCAGGAACCTGATGTGATTAACCTATGACTTTGGTTGCTGCACTAATTAGATAAGCTGTTTATCTACAGGATCACACAATCTATAGGATAACACAATCACTGATCTTGAGGTGGTTATCTGTGTGTCATGCAGGTGAAAAAGAAGACCTCAGACTTGTGTGGTATCCTTAGATCCTCACAAATCTCTGATGAAGTGCCCCTCTTCTCCCTGGTCACTGCCAATCTTGCAGATATTGGCAGGTGAGGGCTGTGACTGGTTGCTTTGACAGCTTGATCAGAGTCTGATGACCCAACAACCATCAGCTTTAGAACCTCTAGACCCTGAGTTGCATGTGGCTTCTCCAGCTCTGCTATAGTTACCCAGAGGGGGTCCCTGGCAGGATCCCTGGCTCTCAATTCTACTTTGTTCAGATTCTTCCCTAAGAGAGACTCTACCATCTCCCAGGGTGTGCTGAGTCAGGGTTCCCTCTCCTATGCTGGTAAAGGAAGGAACCACCTGCCGGCAGCTGCCTCCAGAGGCCAAAACAAGAGTCTTCAGGCCCCTCACACCACTCAATCCCTGCTTTTTCATCCCAGCCTTCAAAGCCAGAAGAGGAAAGGCTAGAGCACAGGTCTCTAACCTCCCACACTTTCAAACTGTCTCCCCTCTCCCCTCTTTCTTCCTTCCATATCCTTGAGTTGGAAACGTAAGCTTTTAATTACCCTGTCATCTCCTATCAAACAGCATCATCCCATGGTCCAGCTGTCATTCTGTGGGAGATTTCTGAGAACAGCCAGCCTGGCTGGATTCCTTTTTATGCCAAATGGAAAGAAAAGAAAGATTCTGAAGCACTTCTATGTTCAGGTGTAAAAATCAAATATCCATCTTCTGGTTTAGGAGGTAGACTGTTCCCAGGGGAACAGGACTCTAAAGGGAAATTCATTAATATTTCCAAAAATAGTTTTCATATCTCTAATGCATATTAGTCCTTTTAGAATTGGTACTTTTCATCATTTAGGGAAATAGATTTCTAATTCTATTTCAATTATTCTTCTTGATTTTAAATTTAACCAATCTAGGAATTTGTTTAAATATTAATATGCTAAATTAATTTTCTTATGTTGGAAACTTCCTATGTTCTTGAGATAACTCAACTAGATTCAGTTCAGTTCAGTCACTCAGTCATGTCTGACTCTTTGTGACCCCATGGACTGCAGCACACCAGGCTTCCCTGTCCATCACCAATTCCCCAAGCTTGCTCAAACTCATATTCATCGAGTCAGTGATGCCATCCAACCATCTCATCCTCTGTCATCCCCTTCTCCTCCCACCATCAATCTTTCCCAGCATCAGGGTCTTTTCAAATGAGTCAGTTTTTCACATCAGGTGGCCAAAGTATTGGAGTTTCACCTTCAACATCAGTCCTTCCAATGAATATTTAGGACTGATTTCCTTTAGGATTGACTGGTTAGATCTCCTTGCAGTCCAAGGACTCTCAAGAATCTTCTCCAACACCACAGTTCAAAAGCATCAATTCTTCAGTGCTCAGCTTTCTTTACAGTCCAACTCTCACATACATACATGACCACTGGAAAAACCATAGTCTTGACTAGATGGACTTTTGTTGGCAAAGTAATGTCTCTGCTTTTTCATATGTTGTCTAGGTTGGTCATAGCTTTTCTTCCAAAGAGCAAGCGTCTGTTAATTTCATGGCTGCAGTCACCATCTGCAGTGATTTTGGAGCCCCCCCCCAAAATAAAATCTCTCACTCTTTCCATTGTTTCCCCATCTATTTGCCATGAAATGATGGGACCAGATGTCATGATCTTCGTTTTCTAAATGTTGAGTTTTGAGCCAGTTTTTTCACTCTCTTCTTTCACTTCCATCAAGAGGCTCTTTAGTTCTTCTTCACCTTCTGCCATAAGGGTGATGTCATCTGCATATATGAGATTATTGATATTTCTCCTGGTAATATTGGTTCCAGCTTGTGCTTCATCCAGCCCAGCATTTCTCATGATGTACTCTGCATATGAGTTAAATAAACCATGTGACAATATTCAGCCTTGACGTACTCCTTTCCCAATTTGGAACCAGTCTGTTGTTCCATGTCCAGTTCTAACTGTTGCTNCTTCTGCCATAAGGGTGATGTCATCTGCATATATGAGATTATTGATATTTCTCCTGGTAATATTGGTTCCAGCTTGTGCTTCATCCAGCCCAGCATTTCTCATGATGTACTCTGCATATGAGTTAAATAAACCATGTGACAATATTCAGCCTTGACGTACTCCTTTCCCAATTTGGAACCAGTCTGTTGTTCCATGTCCAGTTCTAACTGTTGCTTCTTGACCTGCATACAGATTTCTCAGGAGGCAGGTCAGGTGGTCTGGTATTCCCATCTCTCTCAGAATTTTCCACAGTTTATTGTGATCCACACAGTCAAAGTCTTTGGCATGGTTCATAAAGCAGAAGTAGATGTTTTTCTGGAACTCTCTTGCTTTTTCAGTGATCCAATGAATGTTGGCAATTTGATCTCTGGTTCCTCTGCCTTTTCTAGAAACATCTTGAACATCTGGAAGTTCACGGTTCACATATTGTTGAAGCCTGGCTTGGAGAATTTTGAGCATTACTTTACTAGCATGTGAGATGAGTACAACTGTGTGGTAGTTTGAGTATTCTTTGGCATTGCCTTTCTTAGGGATTAGAATGAAAACCAATCTTTTCCAGTCCTGTGGCCATTGCTGAGTTTTTCAAATGTGCTGGCATATTCAGTGCAACACTTTCACAGCATCATCTTTCAGGATTTGAAATAGCTCAACTGGAATTCCATCACTTCCACTAGCTTTGTTCATAGTGATGCTTTCTAAGGCCCACCTGACTTCTCATTCCAGCATGTCTGGCTCCAGGTGAGTGATCACACCATTGTGGTTATCTAGGTCATGAAGATCTTTTTTGTATAGTTCTTTTGTATAGTTCTTTTTTGTATAGTTCTTCTTCTTGCCACCTCTTCTTAATATCTTCTGCTTTTGTTAGGTCCATACCATCTCTGTCCTTTATTGTGCCCATCTTTGCATGAAATGAAAGGAGCAGTGATCACACAAGAGACTGACCCAGACTTGCCTGTGAGTGTCCAGGAGTCTCTGGTGAAGGTATGGGTTGGCAGTGGCCTGCTGAGTGTGGGGCACTGAGTGTGGCAGTGTGTGTATGAGACCTTTTGAAGAGGTTGCCATTATCCTCATTACCTCCACCACAGTTTGGTCTCAGGTCAAACAACAGGGAGGGAACACAACCCCACCTATCAACAGAAAATTAGATTAAAGATTTACTGAGCACAGCCTCATGCATCAGAACAAGACCTAGTTTCCACCACAGTCAGTCTCTCCCATCAGGAAACTTCCATAAGCCTCTTATCCTTATCCCTCAGAGGGCAGACAGAATGAAAACTACAATCACAGAAACCAATGCATTTAAAGGGGCCTGAAAGAATACTTGTTTTTCACAGAAAATATGAAGAAACAAAAAACAGAAATGAAAAGAAGGGGGAAAGAAACCATCTAGTATTCTACTGCCTAAAGAAAGCTCCTATTAACATTCTGCCTGTTGAAGAAGTCTGATCAAGGTCATACTGAGAATGTCTGGTTTGCTTCTGGTAACAATACGGAAAATAGACTGAAGGGGAAATGAACATAGAGCACTTCTTGGCAAGCCTTTGTTCTGAAAGTTTGAGCCACTGCTGATTGTCAGCAGAAGTCATGGTTCAGCACTGCTGGGTCTTGTAGACATCAGTTTCTTTCATTCCCGCAAAACTGTTCCGCTTCCATCTCCTCCATTAATCACAATTATCAAGCCAGACCTCAGAAACAATCTGGGACTCTGGTCCTACATCTCTAAATATCATTCCCATCCCTCCCAAAGCAGCTGAACCAACATCTTTTGAGGCGACCAAATGGTGGATGCATCACTGGCACATCCAGAGTCCACACTTGGATGCCAGCAACCTTCCCCTGACAGGTTTCCTAAGGGTATCTATGTAGGGGCCTGCGTTCATATGATGGCCCAAAGGGCTGCAGGGTGACAAGCCTACCGCCTACTTAGAAGACCATCTGGAGGAAAGGGACAAAGGGCATTCTTGACTCTCCTCAATGATCAAGACTGCAGAGGGGCTGGGAAGAGCATCCAGGTTGGGGTTGAGCCAGTCCCAGTCCTGGATAAGGAGATATCTAGTCTTCCACAGTGACCTGGCCATGTAGGTTACATTCACATAGGGATCATTTTTCACCCTCCCATCTTATAAAGTTTGATGATGATTCAGTGAACTTAGTACTTTGGAAAGATATGATGTTACGAATATGGGGAAAACTGGCTCTTTTTTGGCCCACTATCAACATAGCTGTTAAAATGTAATATATACCCTATATGAGTAATCCAGATATAGGAACACTTGACATGGATATATGATAGATTTGATGGACTTATATGTGGGTGTATATATGTGTGTGTGTATATATATTATTTATATGGATACCCATATATACATTTATAAGTAAAATCCTATCTTGGGGTAACCAAAATCACTATTTTAGCTCCAAGCATGCCTGTTCTTTTACCTTATTAAATTAATACAGCCTATCCCCAACCACCTTACACTCTCTGTTGTTGATCTCAGCTCTCTGGGTGGTATTTCTTTGGGAGGAAAAAGTGATGGAAGAGCTCCCTTGAATGAAGACTTGAGATAAACATCAACAGAGAGGCTGGAGTGACTCTATCCAAACATAGGACCTTCTGGGGTTCTGAGGCAGGCCATTTGGTGGCTGGCACATGCAACATCCATTCCAAATTCCATGAGTGACATTATTATTGCAGGGGTGGGCTTGGGGAGTTGAGGAGTTTCTACCTGCATCAACCTCAAAACAAAACATTTGATCGGTTTCTTAGATATCTGGTGTTCCCTTTTTTTTTCTTACTCTACCTAACAACTCATTTTCTCCACATGGAGAAGTGCTTTTAGGTTTAGTTTATGATACATGCTCACAATTTAGGCCAAATATCTGTGTAGATAGGGTAGGGATGAGTGTGGAGAGAACACACTGAATTCCCTGATGAACTGGATTCAACTAGCACTATGCCTGGACCAATGCTAAATACCAGAGAAACCAAAACAAATGATACATCTGGTGCAAAAAGCCTAGTGATGCTTGTTGCATCATCGAGGGGTTTTGGAGTATAAGAGTTTAGACTCTTTGCTACCCAGTCACTTACACTGGTAAAATTCTGCCCAGGCTCAGCCTATCCCAGTGATGGAATTTCTCTTATGCACCAGGGTAGCTGCCTCTTAGAATTCAGCTTGTAAGTCCTACCTATATCTGGGTACTGTACTCAAAGTTTCTCAGCACATTTTAATTCTTCAGCTTGTCCTAGGAAAGTTTTCAGAAAATAAGTCTGAGGCAGATAAAGAAGAAAAACTGAAGAGACATGTCAGGAATGACACTGCTTAATGAGGGACAGAGGAGTTGGGACTTTGATTTGATCCAGGTCCTCCAATTCCAGTCTCATCTTGGTAGACAGTAGCCAGTTGCTAAGTGGGCTTCCCTGGTGGTTCAGATGGTAAAGAATTTGCCTGCAATCCAGGAGACACAGGTTTAATCCCTGGGTTGGGAAGATCCACTTAAGAAGGAAATGGCAACCCACTCTGGTGTTCCTGCCTGGAGAATTTCATGGACGGAGGAACGTGGCAGGTGACAGTCCATGGGGTCACAAAGGGTCACACATGAATGACTGAGTAATTAACATTTTCACTTTCGATTCTGACTGGATGACCACAGATTTAAGACCCTTGAAATGAAATTCAGTAACTTATTTGAGATCCTGGTGCATTCTTGGTTCTCCTGGTTCTCACCTTATCCTGATAAAATGTTCCTGTGATGGGGACAGTTTGAGAAGAAAAGCTGGTCCAAGCTCACGCATTTCAGTCAAAACCATTTGTTTTGTTAACCTCGTGTGAACGTTACAAATGTGTGATGGAGCAGAGGCCACGTCTTTCTATAGATTAGCAATTTCTTGAGTCAGCATGGCCCCTTTTACCTTGACCTTCAAAGGAAACACTTCAAAGGAAAAAGCCAAGGTCCTCTTCAGATGGTGGGAACTCTGAGGTGGTTCTTGCTTTGAACTCGGAGGGCTTGGGTGTCAATACCAACTGGTTTTGACTGTATGTGAGCATCTGTGTGGGGGTGGGGGGGGGNTGCAACAACAAAAAAAGGTTTCTCTAAGCTAAGGAGATCTGAATAAACTGTGGACTTTGGTTCATAATGATGTATCAGTCTTGGCTCTTTTCTTTTCCCTGGCTGTGCAGGCTCTTTAGTTGCAGGATGTAGGATTATAGCAGCACTCGAACTCTTAGTTGTGGCATGCAGAATCTAGTTCCCTGATCAAGTATCCCACCCAGGCCCCCTGCATTGGGAGCACAGTCTCAACCACTGGGCTGCCAGGGAAGTCCCAGTATTGGCTGTTTGATTGTTAAAAAAGGGGGCCTTTCATACACAAGATGCTAATACTACAGGAAACTGTGTGTGAGGTACACATGAACTCTCTAATCCATCTTTGCCCCTCTTCTGTAAATCTAAAATGATTTAAATATTTTAAATTTATTAAAATTTTATGTTTAAAAATGACATCAACAATAATACCTTTTTGTGGTGGGTCCCCAAAAAAAGGTAGACTAGGAGGAAAGAGAGCCCATCAATGCTATAGCATTGGTGGTCACATCAGTTCAGAATTCTCAGGGTTCATTCATTCTCAGAAATATCTAAGACATGAGTTAATGTGGGATCTCAAGTATTCTTTCAAGAGAACTTGGAATATGTAAATAGCGGCTCTGTACAGCTTGTTTGGTTGCACTTAAGCAATCACCAGACAAAAGAGGATTTATTTTAAGAATATGGGCTGAAATGGAGCATACTAGGTCAGCAATGGAGAACACTCGAGGCCTGACCACTCCCTCCCCTCTCCTGTGGGCCACATGGTCTTTCTCTGGTCCCAGTCTCTCTGCTGTGTTTCTCCCTCTGTGCACTGACTTACTCGGCTCTCTTCTGATCAGCTTGAATGTGGCCTCCATCTGGCCTGGCCATTTCTCCCACCACAGGTCAGTCTCCCAGCTGTTACCCCTGACATTGTCCAGCCTCTGTGCTTCCTATCTCTGGAAGACTCCTTCAAGATCAACCCTCATCTTGATTCATTTTGGTTTTAGATAAGGCTTCTTTGCAGAAAAGTATGATAAATAATACAAGTACACTATTTCCCCGTACAGGGTTAAAACCAACTGGCGTGTTATCATATTTGCATCCAAATTTTTTCCCTATGTGTATGCCTTATCAAAATTGCACATCAAGTTTAAATCCTCTTTTGGAAAGTAAAATATTACAGATAAAATTCTTTTGGGCAAACCAAATCCTACTTTTTCTCTTGCTCTTCTGAACTACAGAGAAGGCAACGGCACCCCACTCCAGTACTCTTGCCTGGAAAATCCCATGGATGGAGGAGCCAGGTAGGCTTCAGTCCATGGGATTGCTTCGAGTTGGACATGACTGAGCGACTTCACTTTCACGCATTGGAGAAGGAAATGGCAACCCACTCCAGTGTTCTTGCCTGGAGAATCCCAGGAACGAGGGAGCCTGGTGGGCTGCCGTCTATGGGATTGCACAGAGTCAGACACGACTGAAGCAACTTAGCAGCAGCAGTTCCTGAACTAATCAACATCTCTCTCAGTCATTTCTAATGTAAAGTGGTTAGTTCTCTCACATACATCCACAAATTGTATATGGTATTCTCTGGGTGTATTTTCATTTACCTAAATATCACATGAGCAGAATTTCCTTTTTGATTCTACACCATGATTTTTATATATATCCACATCCAAACATACAAAGTTAGTTCATCTCTTTTAACCACTGCATATAGATGGTGAGACATGGAAGCCTGGCATGCCACAGTCCATGGGGTTGCAAAGTGTTGGATATGACTGAGTGACTAAACAATAACAATATTCCCTCCGGGAAATAAATGGAATAAAATATCAATAAAAGTCAATAAAAACACGTTTCATTTATCCATCTCCTACTGATGAAAATGTAGGTAGTTTTTAGTTTTTCAACTCTGCTGTGAAAATGCTCATCCATGTCCATTTCTATACATAAAGGAGAGTTTTCTGTTGGGTATCTAACTAAAAATACTGTCAAGGTCTGTCTCTGAGAGATTTGATGAGCCTAGCTGCTTTTTGATATATTAGATCTGTTGGGATCATGGAGAAGGCCTCTAATACACAGCACTTCTCTTTCCTCCCCAAATTCTGAATAAGCCAAAAATAAAATGCAACAACAATAGAAACCGGTAGATTACCTTTTATTGCTGGGAGAATCTAGGTTGGAGGATAAAGCAGTAGAACCATGCGGGTCTAGTAAGAGAATTCCATGCTTGGGCAGACTACCACCCATCACAGAGGGCTAGGAATTGGGACAGTGTCCCTTTACCTCTGTCCTTCCAGGCACCAGTGGGCAACTCTGGAGAAGCAGTGGAATGCATGGCCTGCTAGAGACAGCCTACACTGAAGAACATTAGATACATCACTCCTGGGGCAGCAGAAAGCCAGGACGGCGTTTCTGCTAGAACAACAGAAGTCTACTCTTACTGTAGTAGACTTCTTAATGACATGTTATTAACTTGTTGATTTCAGGGACAAGTTATGACAATATGCAATGAAAACTTGTTTAATTGAGGCTATTTAGAAATGACTTATTCAGGTGTGGGCAAAGGTGAGCTTCACCCAAACTCCGAGCTCCTTCTTTACTTCTTACTCCAGGTACAATGTAGGAAAGGTGAATATATGATTCTATACGGCAACATTTTTTAAAAATCGACTTGGCCTCATTGGGTCTTAGTTGCAGCATGTGGGTTCAGTAGCTGCAGCACACAGGCTTATTTGCTTTGCAGCATGTGGGATGTTAGCTTCCTGACCAGGGATTAAACCCATGTCCTCTGCACTGCAAAGTAGATTCTTAACTATGAGACCACCAGGGAAGTTCCTGGTGACATTTTAAGAATGAGTACTATGTCCATTTAGAGAATAATAACATCAATTTATTGAGCACCTACTATGCGTCAGTACTAAGTGCTTTATATAAAACAATCTCATTAGGAAGGTATTATTCACTTCATTTTGCCAATGAGGAGAGAGATTTGGGTTAAGTAACTTTCCCCCCAAAATAGAAGCAGTGGACAAGGGATGCCCACAAAAGAAAAGGAACGGTAAGGAAAGGGATTGAAGGAGCAGAACCTGGACACAGTGCCAAGGAGGAGCACCAGGACTGAGCTGGGGGAGGTGCCTGCACCGGTGGTCATAGAGACCCAACCATACCCTTAGTTCTGTTGCTTTGCCCTATCTGAACTTTAGTTTGTTATAAGCCAGCTTTTTCAAAGTGTTTCAGTTAACATTCTGAATCCTTCCTGCGTACTGATTTCACACTTCATTTGGACAAGCAAGAAAGAGATTCTGTTGTTGGGCTGAAACTGAAGCAAAGCTTATTTGGTGATTTTTTTCCTTGCTCAGGGCTCTGGCTAGTGGTTTTGAAAACAGATTCTGGTTTCAGAAACTAATCAATCCCAGACAAATTCAAGAAACCATTTGGGATCATTCAATTATTATTTAAAGATTAGCACTTAATTTTTTTAATTTTAAAAATAACAATACATGCTTATTGTGGGAATTCTAGAAAGTGAATAAATGTTTGAAGGAGAAAATAATACTTATTCCTAAGGCCACAACCAAGAGACAATCCCTGCTAAAATCCTGGTCTGTTTCTTTCCTGTGTGTGTACATATATGTATGTTTTAATGACATCTCACTGAATATACATTTTGAATCTTTCCTTTTTCACTTAAAAATACATCATAAACACTGAATAAATATGAGCCATTGTTTTTTATCTCTGTTTACTGCACATTTAACATACATTATCTTGTTTAATTAAGCAGAAACCTCAAGAAGCGTTTCTATCATTATTCTGATTTCACAGACAGATAAACTGGGATTCAGAGGCCTTGGAAGTCACACTACTTCTAAGCTATCCTTGTTACTGAGCTTTATTTTTTGTTTATTGGCCATCTACATCTCATTTCCTGTTTTTCAGTTCAGTCAGTTCAGTTCAGCCACTCTGTGGTGTCCGACTCTTTGAGACCCCAGGAACCGCAGCATGCTAGGCCTCCCTGGCCATCACCAACTCCCGGAGTCCACCCAAACCCATCAAGTCGATGATGTCATCCAACCATCTCATCCTCTGTCATCCCCTTCTCCTCCTGCCCTCAATCTTTCCCAGCATCAGGGTCTTTTCCAATGAGTCAGCTCTTTGCATCAGGTGGCCAAAGTATTGGAGCTTCAGCTTCAACATCTTCCAGTGAACACCCAGGACTGATCTCCTTTAGGATGGACTGCTTGGATCTCCTTGCAGTCCAAGGGACTCCCAAGAGTCTACTCCAACACCACAGTTCAAAAGTATCAATTCTTTGGCGCTCAGCTCTCTTTATATTCCAACTCTCACATCCATACATGACCACAGGAAAGACTATAGCCTTGACTAGATGGACCTTTGTTGGCAAAGTAATGTCTCTGCTTTTTAACATGCTATCTAGGTTGGTCATAACTTTCCTTCCAAGGAGTAAGCGTCTTTTAATTTCATGGCTGCAATCACCATCTGCAGTGATTTTGGAGCCCAAAAATATAAAGTCTGACACTGTTTCCACTGTTTCCCCATCTATTTCCCATGAAGTGAT
>SJYV01022910.1:1035840-1056089 GCA_006410875.1 Neotragus pygmaeus | reverse complement strand
GGAGAAGGGGATGACAGAGGATGAGATGGTTGGATGGCATCACAGACTCGATGGACGTGAGTCTGAGTGAACCTGGGGGATGGTGATGAACAGGGAAGCCTGGCATGCTGCAATTTATGGGGTCGCAAAGAGTCAGACACGACTGAGCGACTGAACTGAACTGAAGATAGGATTTTTACATGTTTAATAACATGCAAAATTGGTCTATAGATTTTTTTAAGTCTTTGTCAATTTTTTACTTTAGAATTATGATTTTTTTAATGAGTTTTCAAATGTTTTCATATTTGCTTTTCTCAGTAGGAATTCTATAGAGTTTTTGTAGGTTGTTTTTTTTTTTTTTATCCTTAAACTTGGCAAATTGTCAGTCTGGTGTATTTTGGGAAAGTAATTATTTAGCAACATTTTTCCATTTCTTCTACAATCTTTGATGTATCAAAGCTTCCTGCTTGTAGGCTGGGTGAATATTTTGAAAGAGTAGTCATCATGCAAATGTCAAAATAAAAGAGATAAGAGAAAAATAACATATTTTAGAAGATGCTTGACATATGGGAAGTTTTTTCATAAAAGGAAGCCAAAAGAAACTAATATCTTCTTGAAAATAGTTACGTTTCTTTAATTTTGTCTTAAATTAGGGCTACCATAGTCACACTTATTTTGAGTGCCTCTAAATAATTCTTAATCATCAGTGACCAATTTCCATAAATATACCTCAATAGCCATAGAATAGCGTTGGCCAAAAAAGTTTGTTTGGATTTTTCCTAAAGATCTTATGGAACAATCTGAACAAACTTTTGGGCCAATCCAGTAGTTGAGATGAATTATTTTAAAACTATATCTATTTGGGCAACAGACCAACTGCTGCTGCTGCTAAGTTGCTTCAGTCGTGTCCGACTCTGTGCGACCCCATAGATGGCAGTCCACCAGGCTCCACTGTCCCTGGAATTCTCCAGGCAAGAACACTGGAGTGGGTTGCCATTTCCTTCTCCAATGCATGAAAGTGAAAAGTGAAAGTGAAGTCACTCAGTCGTGTCCGACTCTTCCATGGACTAAAGCCCACCAGTCTCCTCCATCCATGGGATTTTCCAGGCCAGAGTACTGGAGTGGGGTGCCATTGCCTTCTCTGAAATAGAAAATAAAAATAAAATTAATAAACTTAAATGATAAAGGTTATTAAGTCTGAATATCATTTGACCATCTGCTTAGATCATTAAATAACCGTGTTACCCAGGTTCTTCTATAAGTCTGTATTATGCTATTTGTTTGACCAAACCTTTCTTCATTGGTAGCACAATGCTGACCTGATTTAGCCCAACATCTTTAACTGATTAATAAAAATTTCAAAATTTTGTACTTAAAATTCTTAGGACGATAATTTGTTCTTCACTCTATTTGATGGTGAACTTGCTGAGACTAGGGATGAAAATGAGGGCAAAATTAATCATATAACTGGGTTTACTGGAGACAGTCTCAACTTATGCAGTGTAGTTAATAGTAGTACCTCATTTTACTCTCAAAGTGCTCTTGTAGAAACAAATAGATTAACCAATCTTCTAAATTGATTAACAAATCTTCTAAACAAATTTTCTAAATTGAAGGCTGAGAATAAATTAATGGGTCAGGTATGTAAGAGGGGAGATGCCACAGGGAAGGCAGAGTCTTTGAGATCCATGATCTGTCAGACATTGATGCTTCCCTCCACCACAGGTGCCAGAGAAATGAGTACTATGATAGACTGAGCGAATGACTCTGTGAAGTCTGTGCTTAAAGATGTGTAAGGAAAGGGAAATGGGTACGGGAGGCCGAGGGCGTGGGTAAGAGGGCACAGGTTTGGGAGGTGGTAGGACAGGAAGAAGTGATGGGGTGAGGAGAGAGAGAGCAGAGCAGAGAAACAGAAAGAGAAATGGGAACTGCAAAGCATCAAGTGGAAACTTCTTCCTAAAAGTTGAGTTCACATTATTTCCATGGGGGAAAAACAGAAACATCACAATGAGAGATTAGACACTTCAGAAAACAGATGTTAGCAAAGATTCCTCTGATCATGGTCCTCTGAGTCCTCTTTCCAACTAGGCTCAGACCTCGGGCTCTGTCCTTGGCCTGCTTATTTCATAACAAGAATCCCGCTAAGTTAGTTTAATATAAATCTCCCACTCTTGGTCTGATCTTTGATATCATGTATGTTTCAATGCTGCCCTCTCAATTCATCCCACCCTCTCCTTTCCCCACTGTGTCCAAAGTCTGTTCTTTATGTCTGCATTTCTATTCCTTTAACAAGTAACAAGGATAATTTTTCTTCAGTAATGCTTACCCCAAAATGTCAGCTCTGTAGCGAGGAAAACTATACAAGAAAGATGCAGAAGTGAGAAAAGCACCATCACGTTTCTGGGCTCCAACCCCCCTGCCGCTGGATAGGAAAGTAGCCCTCCGTGGTGAGCCCGGCTCAAGCTTCCTCTTCTAAGCAAGAGTTTATGTACTGTGTCCTGACCTGAGCTGTCCTTGCTGTCCAAGCGGGGAGTTTCTACTTCAAATTTCTCTCCCATCAACACCTCACAACACTTAAGTTGTTGTGAGGTGATCCACCTCTTCAGCCTCCAGGAAGAGTAGGGTGAGAATAAGGCTTATACTTCTCTGATTTTCCCAAATCATTTGGAAAGAAACCACCTCACTGCTTTGTATTCTGTGGACTTTGACCAATAGCTAAATGCAGAGATCCCAAACTGAGTCTGAAACTGGTAGAAAATTCCAAAATGAGATGGTAAAATCTGGGAGTAAACTATAGAATTCAAGATACTTGATCAAATTGAAGTTGCATTTTCTTTGCAGTAAGCATAAAGATTTTTATAAATATATTCATCACCACATTGTTTTGAGGTTTAGAAAACATGGAAGCAAACTAAATGTTTAACCCCACCCAAAAAAAGGATTAATTTGGATTATTTAAATCAAATTAAATAATGATTGGAAAAGTGACATGATCAAATGTTATACAGTCATTAAAAAGTCAGGATTTACAAAATGTGTATGGACAAGGGAACTAGACAAAATACATTACCTGGAAAAAATCAGGTTATAAAATGGCATGTATAGAATGATTCCAGTTTTGTAAAAATATTTGTGCGTATATGTAAATGCATACATTAAAAATAAACTGTTAAGGACACATGCCAAAATGATCACAACAGAATACTGACTGAGTTTATCTGCTTTCCTATGGCACCCCACTCCAGTACTTTTGCCTGGAGAATCCTATGCATAGAGGAACCTGGAGTCCATGGAGTCACAGAGTCAGACACGACTGAGCTACTTCACTTTCACTTTCATGTTTTGGATATTTACCCAAAAAAGCAAGCAGATTACACTTGAATGTGAAGAAAAGCGTGTTCTTTATTCACTGGGACAAGGAATTTCTGAGAGATATTGTTAAATCTAGTTCTCTGGTCTTTAAAAGACACATAGGTTGTTGACATGTGAGGAATTTTCTACCTAAGCTGGTCTGGGTCCAGTAAAACGCAATACATAATGTGACCCATCATCTCTAACCTTGATGCTAGATCCCTATAAACTTCAGCTACTCACCAACCTGGGCACGTTGCAACAGGGGGCTAAGGAGAAAGCAATCACTGGAGGTACCGAACTACCAGCAGAGATGTTGAAGGAAGGTTGCCACTAAAGCCACACCCAAGTCCCCCACTGCTCCTGAAGTATTTCTGAAGGCATCAACAGAGGGCCATCTGTCCAATTTTATTAGGCATATGCTCTGAGGGCAGTTTCATAAGCACTCAAACATGTTAGTCTAAGCCAGTGTTTACTAACCTGTAGACATCAGACCACTGGGCTAAAATAGCAGAGCCATTACAAGGAAGAGATATGAGGCCATATGGAAACCGTATCTTGTACACTGACAATATATCACACCTATGAGTACTGTTTTTCAAACACATGTAAGTACTGCTATGGTGAAAAATACAAACATCTTTCAATGGTAACAAAGTCATAGTTTTCTGTTAAGTATTTCTCAGTGACTAGGTTCTAAATGTAAATGTTGGGGAACTATCACTGAGGGTGCTTTGTGCTAAAATATGTTGAGAACCATTGTCTCAGCCACTTACATTTTTAACTCAAACCTCCAAGTTCTGCAGAAAGTTTTCTTTGACTACTCCAGGGGACAGTAATCATCCCTTCTCTGAAATTCTTTCTATTGCACATCAGTCTATCCTGTTAGTATTTCAGTGGGGGTCTTTTTTATTCCCCTCAAGTAGAGTGGAAGCTCAATGAGGGCAGGACCTGTGTCTTCTGCTTCTTTGTCCGCCTCCAAAGCACTCAGGCCAATGGAGATCCAATAAGTATTGATCATAGCCATTCCTCTGGGCTGGTCTCAGTCACTCTATTTTAGAAGATTCTTAACTAATAGGGAGTTTCCATTCTAAAGTGCTAGTCCCAAGGGAATTTTTCTAAGTCCAGAGTGAGTGCATTCTCTTTATTTGTATAGGAACTTTGTGCATTTACAAGCAACCTTAAATTCTATCTGAAGCATTCAGCAGAATGGCCATACTTTCGCTCTGGCTCAAGACTTTGCTCTTTTCCATGAAAGGGTACGTTTGTGAGTAGAGAACTCTTTGTACACTGCAGGCCTTGACCATGTTGTACGCAAATGCCCTTGTCTGCTTGTTGCTTTGTCAAATTCCAGACTTGCTTTCCTTATTTCACTTAGAACTTTCTCTTGCCATCTGTCCTCCGGAAATTATTTTTCTTATTGTTCATAAATTCCTAGTTTGTTTACTCTAGAATACAGGAGAAGCAAAAATAGAATGTTAGGCTGTGAGGGGCAGTGTCTGCCTGAGCTGAGTTTTTTCTGGGGAGTGATAAATGATGCCGAGTTCCCCGTGGGTTAGAGGGCACCCAACTTCAAATAACTACAACATCCGATAACAAAGTTTTTCTCCATCATTTGCAATCCAAACATGAAGAACACAGCCCTGCGGACCCCTCATCCTTCATGTTCAATTGTAAATCCTGATTAAATAGCTTGCAGGTGTCAGGATTAAAGTATATGCAGTGGGAGCCTAAACAGAGGACCAGCTGGGTTCCTCATTTGCCAGTTGCAGTTTCTTCTTTGTTTTGAAACTGTTGACAGTACAACTAAAAATGTTCCTTAGGGCCCAGGCTGAGTTAAATAACAAGCAGGATGAGTAAGAGAACAGCTGTAGATATTTTTCTGTGTTTAACATACCTGCCTTGTTGATTTATAGGAAGACCCTCATATAATGTACATTTTGTAATCCAAAACATTTAACCTTTGGAGCCAAGTCTGTGATAGAGACATCAGAAGCAGGAAAGGCCTTGATGGGCCTTGTATTCCAAGCTTTTTTCTCCTCAAAGGAAAAGTGAAATGATGGAATGACTCGATTTTATTATTCCAATAACCATAGTGATGTTGTCTCGGCCTCATTCGATATTCACAGCTAATCAGTGGGTAAGCAATGCCGTGGAAAGCAGAAAGGCCTGCCCAGACTAATGCAACTTGGGAATTCCTCTCTCTGTGTGAGCTGGGTTGAGAGAGCCAGCTCTGCACTAACCATCCATCCTGACTTCAGGAAGGGATATGGACGAGAGGCTCAGTGGACTGGGCTTTGGGCCACTCCTAGTTTCCTCCTTTTGTGCTATAGCATTGGGCATCATGAGTTTACAGACAGTGTGGAGTCTTTAAAATTTGTTTATTTGTGATTAGCTAGACTATGGTGTTGGGGAAGCTCAATGCAGCAGCAAAGTCAAACAAGTTTGAATGGTAAAGTCTAAATCTTTTCTGCCATTACTCTCAGCCGTGTGCTAAGAACCTATTGCATTCATGGTACTGGAGTGGGCACCAATCTGAAACTGCATGCTTAAGATAGTGCTCATGACTTCCTGACCCAACACCCATCCCACCCTGAAGTATTCATTTAGGCCAGTTGTGGTCATCCCGTCCCTCTTGTCAGGAATTTGTCTGGGAATAAGCCTGGGACCCAATCCTGGCCAATAATATGTAAGGGGAAGTTTGACAGCTGATGAGGTATAAATACATGGGCACAAGATAAACAATATCTTTCTCTTCCTTTGAGTATTCTGACTGAGAGGAGTTAGCATGAGTGCAAAGCTGACACATAGAGGTTGGTGGTGCTAAGATGCCCAGAGAAATGGGCTTCTCAATGACTTCACTGAGCTGCAGATTCAATCCTGGAATCCACCTTACTTCTGAATTCTAGCTCTATGCAATAGTGAATTTCCTGATTGTTTAAGCCAGTATTACATTGCTTCTCTTAAACACTCTAAATAGGTTACCAGGGGGAATGATGTGGCGGGGGGGAGAATAGTTAGGGAGTTTGGGATGGACATGTACATACTGCTACATTTATAATGGATAACTACCAAGGACCTGCTGTATAACACAGGGAACTCGGCTCAATGTTATGTGGCAGCCTGGATGGGATGGGGGTCTGGGGGAGAATAGATACCTTTACGGGTATGGCTTGAGTCCCTTTACTCTGTACCCGAAACTGTCACAGAATTGTTAATTGGCTACACTCTGATATCAAACAAAAAGTTTTTTGAAAAGCACTCTAAGTAATAATTTGTTTAGACAAGCTACTCTCTAAAAACAATAAAGTAAATATGTCAGTGGAGAGGGGACAAAAGTATTAGAATAAGATTTAAAACTTGATTTTACCTAATTGCAACAACAGCAACAAAACCTACTTTATTTTTCCAAATATAGAACAACTGTTTGGACATATTTGTTGTTGAGTCATGCTTTTAATTAACTGGCTCTCTGGTGGCATCCTGGATGTCTCAGAACTGATGGGGTGAACAGAGGTTCCTTGTCAGTCCATGCACAGCCCACATGTAGCTTGCATGGAAAGAGCCGCTGAAACCAGAACTGACTGGGGGAATTGGGAAAGTCAACATCTGCAAGGATCCTTTTGGAGTCAGGATGTTGGCCTCTGCTGGGTGAGAGTCTAGTACAAACAGAAACAGTGAGAGCTCACTTCACGCTCAAGGGACAGTCCCCTTGGATACCCAGCCAGACTACCTTCTTAGAGGTATCACAAGATGCTAAGGAACTGGCATTCCTAATAAACTGTGATTCTGGGGAGATGGGGGTTGCGCTTCCAGTAAAGTGCTACACTGGTACTGTAAGCTCTTAACCACTCAATTACTAGCAGCACGTTCTGCTAGGCACTATGAGATACAAACTGAGAAAGCCTAGAGATGGCCTCAGGAGTCCTCAAACTCCCAAAAGACCTGTGCACAGGTCTGTTGATGTGGTGCACTGAACCCTTCAGAGTTCACCTGTCTAATGTTTAAGTCCACTCCGCCCTGAGCCTTTCCAGTTGATCCCCCAGCATCACACTCTAGCTTTGGAAATGTCTAAAGAATACAAAAAAGGAAGCTAATAGTCACTGCCAGGACTTCCACTTAATATTAATAGGCACTTTTTAGACATCATCTGATTTAATACAGCAGTCCTATATGGTAGGTCATTGCAGTTCCCACTTTTCAGATGAGGAATTTGTTCAAAATCACTTGGACTTAAAACGCAGATTTACAACTCAGATCAGGACTGTTAAAGCCAAATATGCCATTAACCACTTCTCCCTACTGCCAAGACACCATAGAACATTCATTTCACTGTAGGTGATGCTTGGGAGGTAACACTGTTGGCTCATTTTGATAAAAGCCTGAGCATGGCTGCCAGACCCTGCCCCAGACTTGGACTCACATCTGAGTGCCTCACTGAATCCATTCTCACTCTAGTCCTCTGGAATTGCCACAAGCATTTAATAGGTGGGTGAAAATTGTTTTTCTTTACTTGGGCACATTATTCAAGCGTAAGTGGTACAGTTGAAAGAGCAAGATTTCAGTGTAAGACAGACCCTTCTTAATCATTGACAGACCCCTCTTAATCATTATAAGACCCTGTGCTAAAAGTTAGTGCTGACTTTTCTGTCTTAATTACTCCTGTCGCAAAAAAAGGACATATACTACCTGTCCCTTTTGAGCACGGGCATGGGGATGATGTGCTGCTAGCACGTCAAATGATATATGTGTAAAACCCACACATATGCACAAAATAGGGGCTCAGTATTACTTTATTTTCCTCTTTGACTCTGGCTCCATTGATTGGGCTAGCTATGAAATAACTTAGAAACACAAAGAATTTCAATGATTATCCAAAAGCAATAAAGCATGTTATATGAGCAATTTTTACTATCATAACTGCCTACTGTTTGTTTGTCTACCTCAGGCTATACCCTTCTTAAGGGCGAGACCTGTGTCTTGTTCTCATGATGCAACCCCAGCCTCTGGCACAGACTAACTACTGGACTAAGCCTGGGAGTGGGGTCAAAAATGAAGTAAGGCAGCGCTGTTAAAAACAGAAGATTTGCACATACATCACTTGGAACAAAACTGCTAAATGTCTTGCCTTGAAACACGAATTTTGTGAAGGAAGCTTGAATATCTCTTTCATGATTGAGGATATTGCTAATGAGTGTGAATCTCGCCATCTTTATCCCACAGAATGACAGTTGATGGTTGAGTTACTATATTGGCGCTAGTGGCAAAGAATCCATCTGCTAATGCGGGTTAGATGTAAGAGATGCAGGTTCAATCCCTGTGTAGGTAAGATCCCCTGGAGGAGGGCACAGCATCCCACTCCAGTATTCTTGCCTGGAGAATCCCATGAACAAAGGAGCCTGGAGGGCTACAGTTCACAAGGACACACAGAGTTGGACACGATTGAAGTGTCTTTTGACTGTGTGGATCACAATAAACTGTGGAAAATTCTGAAAGAGATGGAAATACCAGACCACCTGACTTGCCTCTTGAGAAATCTGTATGCAGATCAGGAAGTAACAGCTAGAACTGGACATGGAACAACAGACTGGTTTCAAATAGGAAAAGGAGTACGTCAAGGCTGTATGTTGTCACCCTGCTTATTTAACTTCTATGCAGAGCACATCATGAGAAACGCTGGGCTGGAGGAAGCACAGCTGGAATCAAGATAGCTGGCAGAAATATCAATAACCTCAGATATGCAGATGACACCACCCTTATGGCAGAAAGTGAAGAAGAACTAAAAAGCCTCTTGAGTAAAGTGAAAAAGTTGGCTTAAAGCTCAACATTCAGAAAACGAAGATCATGGCATCCAGTCCCATCACTTCATGGGAGATAGATGGGAAAACAGTGGAAACAGTGTCAGACTATTTTTTTAGGGCTCCAAAATCACTGCAGATGGTGACTGTAGCCATGAAATTAAAAGACACTTACTCCTTGGAAGGAAAGTTATGACCAACCTAGATAGCATTTTCCAAAGCAGAGACATTACTTTGCCAACAAAGGTCCATCTAGTCTAGGCTATAGTTTTTCCAGTGGTCGTGTATGGATGTGAGAGTTGGACTGTGAAGAAAGCTGAGCACCAAAGAATTGATGTTTTTGAACTGTGGTGTTGGAGTAGACTCTTGAGAGTCCCTTGGACTGCAAGGAGTTCCAAGCAGTCCATCCTAAAGAAGATCAGTCCTGAGTGTTCATTGGAAGGACTGATGTTGAAGCTGAAACTTCAATACTTTGGCCACCTGATGCGAAGAGCTGACTCATTGGAAAAGACTCTGATGCTGGGAGGGATTGGGAGCAGGAGGAGAAGGGGACAACGGAGGATGAGATGGCTGGATGGCATCACTGACTCGATGGACGTGAGTCTGAGTGAACTCTGGGACCTGGTGATGGACAGGGAGGCCTGGCATGCTGCGATTCATGGGGTTGCAAAGAGTCGGACACAACTGAGCGACTGAACTGAACCGAAGTGTCTTAGTATGAACACATGCACAAATCAAATTCAGATGATAAATACTTGCTAAGTGATTTTATTGTGATTTTGCCTCTTTTTTCCTAAAAATTGAGGGCAAAAAAATGAATCCATAGAGTTGATGCCCATGTTGAGATACACCTTTTCCTGATGGGTTGGTCATCATAAAAATGGCATTGCTTTCAAAGTGATTATGATATTTTCACCCTGACTGACATCCACCTCAATCTCCATGTTCACTTTCTCTTACCTCCCATAACTATCAGTTCTAATACAAATGATACTGTTATGATATGATAATGGTATCATTCATAGATGGGCAGCACTTTACACATGAAAACACAAGTGTTGCCTTGAATCCTCATAACAAAACCTGTGTGGTAAATATTATTGTCCATATTTTACCAGGAATTGAGCAAGGAATCAAGCTTAGCACCCTCCCCCCACTTCCTTCCTTCTTTCCTTCCCTCCTCCATTCATTAAGCATGCACTTATTTAGCTCCAGCTGAATGACAGTTATGTTGTTGAGGACCAGGGACACATAGTCATCTTAAACAGTGTCCCAACCCGATTTACTCCAAATCCAGCTTCTTTCCATTGAACCAAAGAGCCTCCTGTTCTGGATAAGCCTTTCAACCTCTGTCACTTTGTTTCTTACCATACCTTCTAGACAAGAGGCCTTCACCTTGATCACAATGGAGCCTGCTTCATTAAGCCCTTCTTTTAGGCCATGTGCCTTTCTTTCATCTAGTACTGACCACAGAGTTCCCCACCAGGAAAATACAACACTCTGCCTGAAGAAAGCTGTGCCCACTTCAACAGTGGTCCCTGTAAGACTCACTCAGAGTCCAGAAAGCACACTCCTGTGGGGTCCTTGGTGAGCTGCCCAGACTTGCCAACCCCAGAGGCAATGCTGCTCTGCAGAGGTGGAGAGTGTGAACCAGCATCCAAGGCTATTATCTCCTTTAATTCTCCAAACAACTGGAGAAGTAAGGGATACCAATCCTTTTTAC
The DNA here is from genome assembly GCA_006410875.1 of Neotragus pygmaeus. Taxonomy (NCBI): domain Eukaryota; kingdom Metazoa; phylum Chordata; class Mammalia; order Artiodactyla; family Bovidae; genus Neotragus; species Neotragus pygmaeus. The sequence goes on along the minus strand of SJYV01022910.1, from coordinate 1,045,238 downwards.
AGATAAGGAAATTGAGGCTCAAAGAGGTGACCAACACACACCCAAGGTTACATCATTTTCTAAGACTAAGCTGGGGCTGAATTTAAATCTGACTCCAAAACTGAAAATCCCAACCCAGTTTAAATGATAATGTCATCTGAAGAATGAGGGAAATCAGGAAAATAGTTGAATGTAAGGAATACATGAAGACATTTCCATTGGACTCTACCACTCCTGAGAAGAGAGCTTCACTTCTTTGAGCTGCAAAGCAAGTGAAGGCAGGGAGGGCAAATAATTTGGCCAGTCCCCCAGCCAGGAGGTAACAGATCCCAGGGTTAACTCAAGGCCGCTTGACTGTGGGGTTAGTTATCACACAGCTTTGGCTCACTTGAGCCCCTGAGAATCGGATCATCAGCCAAAACACATTTATAGGATAAAGAATTTCATTTCCTTGGTGAATATTGACTTCTTTGAATCTAGTACCTAGACAGGGTTCTGCCATCTCATCCAGCCTCCCCTAGCCCTCAGTGTCATCTGGCCTGAGACTCTTCTGATTGCCAACAGGCCTATGGAGCCTCCAGGAGCCGTGAGAGTGCCCATCTCAGTGCCCTGGGTGACAAAGACTGTGTCCCAGGTGCCCAGATGGAGGTCACGGGAAGCTCCAGGTCCGCAGAGCCTGGCTCTCCCGTCTGACCAGCATTCCCAGAATCACTTTACAGCAGGGGCCAAAGATCAAAAATTTTATGGGTGCTTGGGGAATTATCCCTCTCCAACCCATCTGCCCTTTCATCTGCATGCCCCCTGCCCCCAGAATAGCAAACAGCTCCTCACTCCTAAACTGTTTCTCGAAAGACTTCACAGCAGGAACACAGAGGCTAGAAATATTTCAAAAGCTTGGCCCCAGCTGTCTGCAGGAGCCCATTGGAAAGCATCCGTGCAGAAAATCTCCTTCCTTTAAAGCACCAGCCGCTGGTTTTGCTCAACTGGGAGAACCCCACCCACCTGGGTCTGTCCAAGGGGGTTCTGAAGCACCCTCACTTAATGGCAGTAATAACATTAAGGGACAGAAGCTTCTAGACGTTCCTGACCAAGCACACCTGTGGTCTGCGAGGGGTTCCCACTGCTGCCTGAAAAGGGGATTGCCACTGAGGAGCATCAGGCTTCACTCTCACCCATGTGTCCAGGGCACCCTCTGCTCTGGCTCTTTCCACACTGATGAGGAGTTTTCAAACTCCAAAGAAAAACCAGTACAGAGTAGGGACTTTATGAATAGGTTCAGACCTAGGCTTGAGGGGACTCCTCCCTGGTTCCCCCTGGCCCTTGTCTGGCCATTCTCCTCCCCCATAAAGTGAGGAGAATGCAAGCTACAGGGACTCATCCAACTAGAATCCATACCTCACTTTCTAGACTATGCCCTGGCATAAGACCCTAAAAGTCCTTGATCCTGTTTCCAGGCCTTTGAGGGTCCCATCCCTGGGTCTGTCCTCTGAAGCCAGGCCATCCCTGTAATGTGTATCTGAGATACAAGGGCTAGCCAAGGGCAGCAATTGAGGGACAGTGTGGACACCCCTGGGGTGTGTGGGTCCTAAAGTACAAAGCGGAGCCAGGCTGGGGAGGGAAACAAAGAGACCGAGAACAGCCTGTCCTACGCCACCTCATCTCAGAGCAGAATGTGAAGAAGTCACAGAGGCATATTTGTTAAGGGAGAAGGATAGCATTTCATAAAAATAACTTTTTAGCATACTTGGTAACTTTCAAATATTCAGACATTTGATTTCTGAGGTTTCTTTCTACTCTTGCACCCAGAATTGCAAATGTTGTGGGTGGGTCTGAGTTAGAACTCATTTCAGAGCAAATAAGGACTAAGTGCATTCACTTCTGTGTTCATTCAGCTATAACTTTCTCAACTCCTGGCATGTGCTAAGCATCTTTGCTGAGGACAGGGTATGCTATGGTGAACTGGATGATTACAGTATGGCTGGAAGGAGAGAGAGCAATTATCAAATAAAGAAAGCCACAGAGTGATGAAATTTCAGCCCAGAGGCAGAGTTAGGAAGGAGACCGTAGGGAGCATTGGTTTCTGTGTGCATGGTCAGAACCTGACTCCTGATGTTCAGATCACCATTTTTTAGTGCAAAACATTCTTACTTGCTTTGGATTGCCCTTCTTCCAGTAAGGTTAACTTTTTAAAAGTTAATTTGTATTGAAATATAGTTAATTTACATTGTTGCGTTGCTTTTTGCTGTACAGCAGATTGAATCAGTTGTACATGTACCCACTCTTCTTTAGATTCTCTTCCCATGTAAGTCATTAAGTCCCATGTAAGTAGATGCAGAATACATAATGAAAAACGCTGGACTGGAAGAAACACAAGCTGGAATCAAGATTGCCGGGAGAAATATCAATCACCTCAGATATGCAGATGACACCACCCTTATAGCAAAAAGTGAAGAGGAACTAAAAAGCCTCTTGATGAAAGTGAAATACGAGAGTGAAAAAAGTTGGCTTAAAGCTCAACATTCAGAAAACGAAGATCATGGCATCTGGTCCCATCACTTCATGGGAAATAGATGGGGAAATAGTGGAAACCATGTCAGACTTTATTTTGGGGGGCTCCAAAATTACTGCAGATGGTGACTGTAGCCATGAAATTAAAAGACACTTACTCCTTGGAAGAAAAGTTATGACCAACCTAGATAGCATATTAAAAAGCAGAGACATTACTTTGCCAACAAAGGTCCATCTAGTCAAGGCTATGGTTTTTCCAGTGGTCATGTATGGATGTGAGAGTTGGACTGTGAAGAAGGCTGAGTGCCGAAGAATTGATGCTTTTGAACTGTGGTGTTGGAGAAAACTCTTTAGAGTGCCTTGGACTGCAAGGAGATCCAACCAGTCCATTCTGAAGGAGATCAGCCCTAGCATTTCTTTGGAAGGAATGATTCTAAAGCTGAAACTCCAGTACTTTGGCCACCTCATGTGAAGAGTTGACTCATTGGAAAAGACTCTGATGCTGGGAGGGATTGGGGGCAGGAGGAGAAGAGGACAACAGAGGATGAGATGGCTGGATGGTATCACTGACTCGATGGACATGAGTCTGAGTGAACTCCGCGAGCTGGTGATGGACAGGGAGGCCTGGTGTGCCGCATTTCATGGCGTCGCAAAGAGACAGACATGACTGAGCAGCTGAACTGAACTGAACTGAAGTAGAGTTCTCTGTGCTATATAGTAGGTTCTTCAGTTCAGTTCAGTTCAGTCACTCAGTCATGTCCGATTCTTTGTGACCCCATGAACTACAGTATGCCAGGCCTCCCTGTCCATCACCAACACCCAGAGTTCACCCAAACCCATGTCCGTTGAGTCAGTGATACCATCCAACCATCTCATCCTCTGTCATTCCCTTCTCCTCCTGCCCTCAATCTTTCCCAGCATCAAGGTCTTTTCCAGTGAGTCAGCTCTTTTTATCAGGTGGCCAAAGTATTGGAGCTTCAGCTTGAACGTCAGTCCTGCCAATGAACACCCAGGACTGATCTCCTTTAGGATGGACTGCTTGGATCTCCTTGCAGTCCAAGGGACTCTCAAGAGTCTTCTCCAACACAACAGTTCAAAAGCATCAGTTCTTCGGTGCTTAGCTTTCTTTATAGTCCAACTCTCACACCCATACATGATGAGTGGAAAAACCATAGCCTTGACTAGATGGACTTTTATTGGCAAAGTAATGTCTCTGCTTTTTAATATGCTGTCTAGGTTGGTCATAATTTTCCTTCCAAGGAGTAAGCATCTTTTAATTTCATGGCTGCAATCACCATCTGCAGTGATTTTGGAGCCCTAAAAAATAAAGTCAGACACTGTTTCCCCATCTATCTGCCATGATGTGACAGGACCGGATGCCATGATCTTTGTTTTCTGAATGTTGAGCTTTTGAACCAACTTTTTCACTTTCCTCTTTCACTTTCCTCAAGAGGCTCTTTAGTTCTTCTTCACTTTCTACCATAAGGGTGGTATCATCTGCATATCTGAGGTTATTGAGATTTCTCCTGGTAATCTTGATTCCAGCTGTGCTTTCTGCAGCCCAGCGTTTCTCATAATGTACTCTACATAGAAGTTAAACAAGCAGGGTGACAATATACAGCCTTGACATACTCCTTTTCTTATTTTGAACCAGTCTGTTGTTCCATGTCCAGTTCTAACTGTTGCTTCCTGATCTGCATACAGGTTTCTCAAGAGGCAGGTCAGGTGGTCTGGTATTCCCATCTCTTTCAGAATTTTCCAGTTTTTTGTGATCCACAGAGTCAAAGGCTTTGACTTAGTCAAAAAAGCAGAAATATATGCTTTTCTGGAACTCTCTTACTTTTTCAATGATCCAGCCATTGTTGGCAATTTGATCTCTAGTTCCTCTGCCTTTTCTAAAACCAGCTTGAACATCTGGAAGTTCATGGTTCACGTATTGCTGAAGCCTGGCTTGGAGAATTTTAAGCATTACTTTACTAGTGTGTGAGATGAATGCAACTGTGCAGTAGTTAGAGCATTCTTTGGCATTGCCTTTCTTTGGGATTGGAATGAAAACTGACCTTTTCCAGTCCTGTGGCCACTGCTTAGTTTTCTAAATTTGCTGACATATTGAGTGCAGCACTTTCACAGCATCATCTTTCAGAATTTGAAATAGCTCAACTGGAATTCCATCACCTCCACTAACTCTGTTCGTAGTGATGCTTCCTAAGGCTCGTTTGAGAGTTCTCTAAAGTAGTGTGTATGTATCAGTTTCAATTTCCCAATTTATCCCTTCCCCTCACTTCCCCCTTGGCAACCATGTTTGTTTTCTACATCTGTGACTATTTCTGTTTTGTAAATAGGTTCATTTGTACCAATTTTTTAGATTCTACATATAAGTGATATCATATGATATTTGTCTTTCTCTGACTTCACTCAGTGTGACAATCTCTAGGCCATTCCATGTTGCTGCAAATGGCCGTATATCATTCATTCCTTTTTATGGCTGAGTAATATTCCATTATATATACACACACACACACACACACACACACACACACACACACACATGTTCGTTGTCCATTCCTCCATTGATGGATATTTAGATTGCTTCAATGTCCTGGCTATTATACTGCTTCAATGAACATTGCAGTGCACGTATCTTTTCTAATTATGGTTTTGCTCAGATAAACTGAATACTGAAGTGGGTTGCCATGCCCCTCCCCAGGGGATCTTCCCAACCCAGGGATCAGATCCAGGTCTCCTGCTTTGCAGGCAGATTCTCTACTGTCTGAACCACCAGGGAAGCCCAATAACTCTTAGAGGCTATGACTAATATATAAATTAAGTTAATTCTACCAACTTATCTGTTTATCCTGGCTTCAGGGAAGCTAAGCTTTGGGAGGCCAGAGACAGAGGCCCTCTTCAATGAAGTCAAGTCTAGAGAGACATAGAGATATGCATACAACTAACTCAGGGTCAAGACAGAGGGAAATAGTAGCAGTACAAAGAAAGGTTGTGGAAACACAGAGGGAGACGTGATTGATTTGTTCTAGGCATTCTGTAATGGCTTTATATCAGAAATAACATTTCAAGTGAGAGTTTTTTAAAATATACTTTTTAACACTTATTTTTGGCTATGCTGGGTCTTTATTGCTGAAGGTTTTTCTCTAGTTGCTGAGAGCAGGGACTACTCTTAGCTATGGTGTGCGGGTTTATTGCGGTGGTTTCTCGTGTTAAGGAACACGGACTCTAGGGCTCAGACTTCAGTAGTTGTGGCACCTGGACTCCAGAGCACAGGCTCAATAGTTGTGACACATGGGCTTAGTTGCTCCAAGCTATGTGGGATCTTCCTGGACCAGGGATCGAGCCCACGTCTCCTGCATTGGCAGGTGGATTCTTTACCACTGAGCCACCAGGGAAGCCCCTCAAGTGAGATTTTTAGGATGAAGCAGAATTTACAAAGAGCCCAGAAACATGGAAAGACATTCTTGGTTGAAGGAAGACCTTGAACAAGAGTGCTGAGCCTGGCAATTGCACGAAGCATTTGTTAGCCTGCACGTTGGATGTGTTAAATGATGGCAGCAGGCTCCAAAGGCAGGTTGGGACCAGATTTTGGCAGGCTAAGGAGACTGATGGTTCTGGAGAAGTGGGGAAACTTGTTAGGATAATCATTCTAAAGAGGAAGCAAGGAATCATTCTAAAGAAGAAGCCTATTTCAACCATTTAGGCTAAAAGGCCTAAAGTAGTAAAAATATTGCTGGTAATAAAGATTTAGACTTAACAATTCTCAGTTTTGATCTACATCACAAAGGCAATCATCTATCTTCATCTCCTTCTTAGTCACCTTCTGATCATTGAGGATCACTGGTTGTAAGCAACAGATGCCAGTGCTGGCTGACCTACAGAACTGGTATTTTTCAGGTGGCTCTGCAGCAGTTCAGAATGGAGGGGTAGGCTGAAGGAGCAGGTGCCAGGGCAGCTCTGAGGCTCCAGATGGAAACACCTGTAGGGGTTTCTCTGCAGAACATGGACACATCTACTCCAACCATGTTTCCCCCAGTTTTGTGGTCACTCTTCTCATGATGGAAATTTCAGGGAGAGCATGTTGAGATCACTCTCTGGCCACTCTGCTAAGGAAGGGCAGGTCCCTCTGATCAACAATCTAAGGAAACTCCCCAGTCAGGAAACACTGTTCCCAAAGCAGTGGGGAGGCTCTACTTCAGGGCAGGAACTCAAACTGTCTTTCTCACTGGGTCCCTAGTGCCTAGCAGGGTGCCTGGCACCCTAGCATGTGTATGATTAATATCTGCTGACTACAGAAGGCATGTAGCAAAGTAACAGAGGTCCACACCACCTTACTGGGCTCCTCCTGCCCGCCACTGACTGCTTTGCCCTCTCATGGTGTCAGGGGAGTGTCAGGACACTGAGCACACGCACCCCCAGGTCTTTGGGGAACTGGCTAACCCACCCATCGCTCCTCCTCCACAAAACTGAAGTCCCTGTGCCAGTTTTTCAGCTGTCCCAGGGTGTACTCCCTGGAATTTCTAAACACTGATGATAATTTCCTGTTGGATGGGATGTTTGGGATTTGGGCTTTGTTTTTCTTTTAAATACCATTCCTATTCAAAATGTGAGTTCCTTTCTTCTGGAAGTCTTTTTTTTTTCATCATCTTTTCTTTCCCCAAGTTCTTGCACTATGGGCCTCCCTGCCGTTCTGTGGTTAGCCCTATAAAAACTAAGTTTCTGGAGAGTTTCTGGGGAGGTTGGGAAAGGGGGTGAGGATTACTTGTTGGATGCTTTTTTGTAATTATTTTTCCCATCCAGGGCACTCTGCAAGGCATCTACAGTGGCTATGTTGCCTCTAACTTGGGATGCCTTCTAGAGGCCAGGGCCACTATTAAACTGGGGTTGGTCCCTGACTTCAGGATTTGATTCTAAAGGACTTAGGGAAACTGCTATATTCAAGGGAGTGCCAAATATTAGAACGAAGCACACTTGGAAAAGAAGGGGACAGAAGGGAAGGAGGGAGAGAGGGGAGGGAAGGGGAGAAAAAGAAGAGAAACAGAAGCCAAAGGAGGAGGGAAGAGAGGAGAGGGGAAGAAAACACTGCCTGTTTGGCATGAAGTTGCTACTTTTTAAATCAAGCTGCCCCAACTCTGTTTATGGCTCAACATCAATATTCAGTTCCGTTCAGGCAATCAGTCGTGTCCAACTCTTTGCGACCCCATGAATCGCAGCACGCCAGGCCTCCTTGTCCATCACCAACTCCCGTAGTTCACTCACATCCATCGAGTCGGTAATGCCATCCAGCCATCTCATCCTCTGTCATCCCCTTCTCCTCCTGCCCCCAATCCCTCCCAGCATCAGNCCACCCAGGCCTGGAAACCACCATTCTACTTTCTGTCTCTCTAAATTAGACTGTTCTATATACTTCATAGAAGTGGAATCATGTAGTATTTTTGTGTGTGCAACTGCCTTATTTTACTTAGTACAATGTCCTCAGGTTCATCCATGTTGTAGCATGTATCTGAGTTCCCTTTAAGGCTGAATAATATTCCTTACATGTATATACCACATTTTGTTTCTCCATTTATCCATCAATGGATACTTGAGTTGTTTCTACCTTTAGGCTATCACGAATAATGCTGCTATGAACAGGGGTATACAGATATCCCTTCCAGAAACTGCTTCCAGTTCTTTGGGGTATATACCTACAAGTAGATTGGCTGAGTCGTATGGTTATTCTAAGTTTATTCATTTTGAGGAATCACCATCCTGTTTTCTAAAGTAGCTGCCACATTTTACATTCCCACCAGCAGGGTATGAGCATGCCCATTGCTCCACATCTTCACCAATACTTGTTACTTTGCGTGGCTGTTTGTGTTTTTTGATAGTAGCCATTCTAATGGGTGTGAGGTTATAGGTTTCTTATTGTGGTCTTGATTTATGTTTCTCTAATGATTAGTGATGTTGAGATCTTTGCTTGTGCTTATGTGCTTATTTGCATACCTTCTGTGAAGAAGCATCTATTGAAGTCCTTTGTCCATTTTTTACATTTAATTTGGGGTGGGGTTGGTTGTTGAGTTGTAGTTCTTTATATATTCTGGATCTTAACTCTTCATCAGCTACACAGTTTGCAATATTTTTTTCCTATTTCTTAGGTTTCCTTTTCACTGTTAGTTGTTTTTTGATGCACAGAACTTTTTGATCAAGTTCAATTTATCTATTTTTTTCCTTTGGTTACCTATGGTTTGGGTGTCATGTCATATAGAAGGAATCATTGCCAAATCCAATTTTATTAAGCTTTTTTTCCTGTTTATACTCAGAGTTCTATGGTTTTATCTTTTGTACTTTTTGTTCCATTCCAAGTTAATTTTTGTATGTGATACAAGGTACCAGGTCCACCTTCATTCTTTTGTATGTAATGAAGATGATTTGTCAGAACAGAAAACAGAGCCCAGAATGGGAAGGAGTCTGCCTGAGGGAAGGTAACTAGATAGAGACAGAGCTGAGGCTAAAATCCAAGGCTCCTGGGTCTTAGTCCAAAGTCCTCTCTACTCTTCCAGGAAATAGGCACTCTGAGAGTAAGCAACCGTGAGCTTTACTGTATGTCTAACTAGAAAAAAAAACTGGAGCCTATTATACAGAGTGAAGTAAGCCAGAAAGAAAAACACCAATACAGCATACTGACACATATATACGGAATTTAGAATGATAGTAAGGACGACCCTGTATGTGTGACAACAAAAGGACACAGACATAGACAATGGACTTTTGGCCTCAGAGGGAGTAGGAGAGGGCGGGATGATCTGGGAGAATGGCACTGAAGCATATATACTGTTATGTAAGAAACGAATCACCAGTCTCTATTTGATACAGGATGCAGGATGCTTGGGGCTGGTGTACGGGGATGATCCAGAGAGACGTTG